>JANCRA010000116.1:1189864-1544864 GCA_024362935.1 Setophaga petechia | reverse complement strand
GGCGCCCATGCCGTCACGTGGCCCGGAACCAAGATGGCGCCGGTCACGTGGCTTCCGGCAAAATGGGCGGCGCCCATGCCGCCGGTTTTTTTATCGGTTTTTTTTTCGGTTTTTCGCGGTTTTTGCGGGATTTTTGTGGGTTCGCGCTGGTCGGGGTGCTATTCCGGTTCGGTTCCGCCCGGCGCTGTTGCGCGGGGGGGTCTGTGGGCCGTGGGGGGGGTGCCGCGGTTTTGATCGGGCTCCGGCAAAATGGCGGCGATCCGGACCGCGGGTTTTTTCTCGCTTTTTTTTGGGTTTTTCACGCTTTTTGCGGGATTTCCGCGGGTCCCTGGTTGTAGCAGATGGTATTCCGGTTTGGCTGTGCCCGGCGGTGTCGCGCGGGGGGGTCTGTGGGGCGCGGGGGGGGGGTGCCGCGGTTTCCATCCACCCCTGGGACCTTCCCGGGGGCGTGCCGCTTTGCTGACGTCACTCGGGGGTTCTGTGCTTGCAGTGTGCCGCTGTGGACGGCAGGGGGCGATGTGCTTGGGCTACATGGGCAGTGACAGCATTGGGGGGCTCTGCCTGCCGTGGCTGGTTGCAGACAGCAGGGGGTGCTGTGGTATTACTGATCAGGGTGGATTGGTGGCACCTGGGGTAGGAGGTACTGATTATGGGGGTGTGGTTCCTATATACTGTATATATAAAAAGAAGAAAAACTATATGTCTGGTGCAGCAGTAGAAAATTTCAGGCTCCCGGGGAGTAAATGGATTTTTTTATTTTAAAAGTTTTTTTTTTTTTTTTTTCCTTTACTCCCAGGGAGCCTGAAAGTTTCTACTGCTGCTTTTTTAAACTAAAGCTAGAAAAGAAGACAAAGTTAGAAAGAGAGGAAAGGAGAGAGAAGAGGAAGAGAAGAGAATGGAGAAGAGAGGGAGAAAGAGGAGAAGAGAGAGAAAAGAGAGAGAGAGAGAGAGAAAAGAGAGAGAGAGAGAGAGAGAGAAAAGAGAGAGAGAGAGGAGAGAGAGAGAGAGAAAAGAGAGAGAGAGGAGAGAGAGAGAGGAGAGAGAGAGAGAGAAAAGAGAGAGAGAGAAAGAAAATAGAGAGAGAAAGAAAAGAGAGAGAGAGGAGAGAGAGAGAGAGAAAAGAGAGAGAGAGAGAAAAGAGAGAGAGAGAAAGAAAAGAGAGAGAGAAAGAAAAGAGAGAGAGAAAGAAAAGAGAGAGAGAGAAAGTGAGGAGAGAGAGAAGAGAGTGAGAAGAGAGAGAAAAAAGACAGGAAAGAAACAGAGGAAAGAGACAGGAGAAGAGAGAGGAGAATAGAGAGAAAGGAAGAGAGAAAGAGAGGAGAAAAGAGGGAAAGGGAGGAGGAAAGAGGAGAAGAGAGAGGAGGGAGGGGAAATAGGAGAGAGAAAAGAACAGAGGAAGAGAGGAGAAGAGAAGAGAGGAAAGAGAACAGAAGAAAGGAGAAGAGAAGAGAGAGCAGAAGGGACAGAAGAAGACAGGAGAAGAGACAAAAGGGGACAGGAGAAGAGACGAGAACAGAGAAGAGAGAAGAGGAGACAAGAACAGACAGAAGAAGAGGGGAGAGGAGCGAGAGAAGAGAAAGAACAAAAGACACGGATAAGGACAAAGAAGAGAGAAAACAAGGGTGAGGGGGAGAGAAAAAAGAAGGACAGACAAAGAAATGAGGGAGAGAGACTGAAAAAACAAGGAGTCAAAGGGAAGGAGGAGAGAGAAACAGAAAAGAAGGAGAGAGCAACAGAAAACAGGAACAGGGAGAAAAAAAAAAAGGAGGGTGGAAACTGAGGAAGTACAGGAGTTAGACAGAAAGGAAATTGTTAGGGTTAAAGGAAGACTTAGGGTTAGAGTAAAAAAGACAAACAGAGGAAAAGGACAACACAGACAGGAAAAGAAGAAAGAAGGGTGAGGGTTTGAGTTATAGGGAAAAGGAAACAAGGTGGAAAGTATAGACAGAAGAGAAGGGAATAAACACAGACTGACAAAATAGTGAAATGGACAGAAAATAAAAGAATCAAATGGAAACAGTTACAGAAGCAGAGACACAGGGTCAGCAAGACAGAGAAACAGGAACAAAGGGTTAGACACAGATGAAAGTTAAGTTAGAAAGAGAAAAGTAAAGTGAGGAACTAAAGGAAGAAATACAGTGGAATGAAATGACAACACCACGCTAAAAAACGACAGGAGCCACGGTGGGGGTAGGGCAGGGCAAGGGGGATCTTCGTTAGGGGTGATTCCACTTTATTAAAGGGACATTTTTATTTAAACATCAGCAAAACACATAGATACAGTGTTTACAAATGCAAGTGCAGATACAATCCATAGACGCACCGGTAAAAACCTAATTTACACATAGAGCAATACAAGGAAATACAGCAATTAATCCAAATGCAGTACTGAGCAATACAACACAAAACACATTAACACAAGGTGATTCTATTTCATTACATGTCAGTCTATTGTTACTGCAAATCCAAAACAACAAACGCACACAGAAAACAACACTCACCTGCCATTAACATCCCCTTCACATTACACGCAAACTCACCATCGCTCTCATCACAACTGCTAAATCACAGCCCAGCAATCATTGGTCCTCAGGAACGTGGTTCCCGGGAGCCCCCGAAAAATCCACCTGCCTGACGAAAACCCCGGTCCCTGGCCGGTCCGCCCCCAAACTTTGGTGATGAAAGTCACCTCGCAGACCGGCCGGGACCGAGGAAAAAAAAACCCAGCCGGGGGGAAAAAAAAAAAAACCCCCGGCTGGGGATTTTTTATTCTAAATTTAAAAATGAGTTGAAAAACCTGAAAAGCAAAAGTCATACAAGGTTACAACCCTGCAGCACACACATACACACCCTCGCTCACACCTCACCCGCTCTGCTAACCCCCGGCACGCGTTCGCACCGCTCCCCGGGAACGTGGTTCCCGGGAACCCCCGAAAAATCCACCTGCCTGACGAAAACCCCGGTCCCTGGACGGTCCGCCCCCAAACTTTGGTGATGACAGTCACCTCGCAGACCGGCCGGGACCGAGGAAAAAAAAACCCAGCCGGGGGGAAAAAAAAAAAAACCCCCCGGCTGGGGATTTTTTATTCTAAATTTAAAAATGAGTTGAAAACCCTGAAAAGCAAAAGTCATACAAGGTTACAACCCTGCAGCACACACATACACACCCTCTCTCACACCTCACCCGCTCTGCTAACCCCCGGCACGCGTTCGCACCGCTCCCCGGGAACGTGGTTCCCGGGAACCCCCGAAAAATCCACCTGCCTGACGAAAACCCCGGTCCCTGGACGGTCCGCCCCCAAACTTTGGTGATGAAAGTCACCTCGCAGACCAGCCGGGACCGAGGAAAAAAAAACCCAGCCGGGGGGAAAAAAAAAAAAACCCCCCGGCTGGGGATTTTTTATTCTAAATTTAAAAATGAGTTGAAAACCCTGAAAAGCAAAAGTCATACAAGGTTACAACCCTGCAGCACACACATACACACCCTCTCTCACACCTCACCCGCTCTGCTAACCCCCGGCACGCGTTCGCACCGCTCCCCGGGAACGTGGTTCCCGGGAACCCCCGAAAAATTCACCTGCCTGACGAAAACCCCGGTCCCTGGACGGTCCGCCCCCAAACTTTGGTGATGAAAGTCACCTCGCAGACCGGCCGGGACCGAGGAAAAAAAAACCCAGCCGGGGGGAAAAAAAAAAAAACCCCCCGGCTGGGGATTTTTTATTCTAAATTTAAAAATGAGTTAAAAAACCTGAAAAGCAAAAGTCATACAAGGTTACAACCCTGCAGCACACACATACACACCCTCGCTCACACCTCACCCGCTCTGCTAACCCCCGGCACGCGTTCGCACCGCTCCCCGGGAACGTGGTTCCCGGGAGCCCCCGAACAATCCGCCTGCCTGACAAAAACCCCGGTCCCTGGACGGTCCGCCCCCAAACTTTGGTGATGACAGTCACCTCGCAGACCGGCCGGGACCGAGGAAAAAAAAACCCAGCCGGGGGGGAAAAAAAAAAAAAACCCTGGCTGGGGATTTTTTATTCTAAATTTAAAAATGACTTAAAAACCCTGAAAAGCAAAAGTCACACACACTCGATTAAATCCCATCAGCATGCGCTCCCACACGCAGAGCCGAGCGTACACACGCTCACACGGTCACATGCTATCGCACGCTCGGACACGCTTCCCGCTTACACGCTCGCTGCGGCCCTTACTTGCGACGCTGAAGAACGTGCTTCGACGCCTCTTCTGGCTGCCGCTCCTTGATGTCAAATGGCAGAGTCTGAGGAAATCGGTAGCCTCGGGGACCTGTAAGACGACAAGAAGTGGTCAAAGAGCAGCTCTCTGACAGCTAGGACTTGTCCCCGCTCTGGACCGATACATTTTCTACCCAAAATCCCATAAAAGACAAATGAACGGTAAAATTTTTATAACTGTTCTACCTAACTGTGACTAGTGCCAGGGCAGGGCAGCTCCGATCCTAAGTATTACAACATAAATACATACAACATAAACCAACAGATACGGTGCAAGTGTACGTACAGTGTAAATGCACACAATATAAGGCGACGCGCTTAAGTACGGTATAATTACACACAATGTAAGCCGGCATAGGTACACACAATCTAAGTACACACAGCATAAGCCAGCATAGGTACAAACAATATAAATCAGCAGAAGTACACACAATATAAGTACACACAATATAAATTAGCATAAGTACACACAATATAGGTACGCACAATATAAACCAGCATAGCTACGCACAATCTAAGTACACACAATGTAAGTAAGTACACACAATGTAAGTAAGTACACACAAGATAAACCAGCATAGGTACACACAATGTAAGTACACACGGTATAAACCAGCATAGGTACACACAATATAAACCGGCATAGGTACACACAATATAAATCAGCATAGGTACACACAATACAGGTACATACAGTATAAGCCAGCATAGATACACACAATGTAAGTACATACACTATAAGCCAGGATTTGAGATAACTCTCTGGAAGATTAATTCTTGAGCCCTATACCCTTTGAAAAGATGGAACCTACAGAACTACTGCAGTCACATGAGGAGGGTGTAAGACACTCCCTCTAAAAGTCCAAGAGAATGGCATGGAGAAAAAGGCACTACCAAAGCTGGTAGTAAGAAGGAAGATGGATGAGAACCTCTTGTGTAATCCTTCCTGTCTCAAAGAGTACAAATGTAAAGATGCCGGAATAATGGATATCCTTAAAGGAACGTGAGTAGAACACGGGCGATATGGCACAGAATAGTGCCAATAAAGCATCGAGACGTAACAAAGGCCTATGACAAGGAAGACGATGGACACAGACTACATAACACAGACACGGACAACATAACATAGACACAGATGACATAACACAGAGACAATTGGAAACTCCTTGACACTGTCCCCTTAGGGAACCAAGATTCCTAGCACAAGATGAGCAAGAGGCCGATGATGCGAAAGAAAAGAAAGCGCTATGACAATAGCGCATGATGATGAAATGTAAAAAGAAGTTAAAAGAAGTTGGTGCCAAAGCAGTTAGGAGGATGCTCAAGAGGATCAGCAAACCCAGAGAAGGAAGCAGACTGCCGGGAGACCGTGGCTGTAGCTCCGGACCTGAAGGTGAGCTCCTCGGGGAAAGATCCGTGACGACGTCGAGTCCGGGAAGGTGTACGACGCAAAGTACATGACAACGTGGATATGGGTTGGAACTGCCCTGCCCGGCAAAGGCTCTGGTGAGGCTGAGAGGAAACCCTCTCCGTTTACTACAAGAGAGCCCACCCCACGACAGACCTCTCAGCTAAGCTGACATCAGATTGCCTCCTGTGACAGTAAAGGTTTTTCCCCTTCTCCCAACCACTGGCCCCGACACTTAGCTTTTGGAACACGAGCGGACAAAAATCCATCCTCCGTCAGACGTGGACGTGGAGATGTTCTCCATGTGTGCTTCAGTGCTGCTGTTGCCAAACTTCGGGTAAAAGCCTCCTCAGGGTACCTGAGAAAAAACAGAAAACGTGACTATTGCCCTCAGAAAGAGTAATCCCCGGGACTCCTCCGCACCACTGCGCCAGCTCACCTCAAATCTTGATTTGACTCCGGAGGTCGCCCAGAAGGTACCTGCAAAAGAAAAGGTACACGCTTAGCATGCTGCTGCATAACGCTCACCTGTGAGTCAGCCTGCCTAAACACCGACTCACCTGCCGTCCCCTGTTCCTGGGCACGCCTCGGGCAGCGACAGCACCTGCAAGGACACAAAGCAGAACAGCATGCTGAGATACTGTGAAAACACAACCTCCCAAATCTGACAAGTATGCCCCACCGACACCTTAAGCTTGCACCCACCTTGCATGGGGATGCTCGGCTAGGAAAAATTGCAGGGGGATCACCTAAAAAACAAAAAGAGGAGATGCTTAGAGTTGCAGCAGAAACTGAGACCTACACAATAACAACTCCTTCTGTATGCTACTCAATGCTCACCTTGGCCACTCAGCCATAACTGCTGCTCTCGGCCTGGATTTCCTAAAAAGAGACACAAAGAACAGTGCTGTAACAGTCACCATTTATGCTTCCACTACAGAGACAAACATTGACTGACCTGATCAGGTGAATACCCAGGATGGAGCGCTCTGCCCAAGATGTTATCCTTCTGCATCTGAAAGAAAGTTAAGACAAAAGTCAGCGGCTGAAAGATCATCTAACGAATCCAGATATCTTGTGATCATGTACAAATCCCATCTAGAGTCCAAGCACACCCCACATGAAAAACTTCAAGTCCCCGGGACTTCTCCTACTGCACCAGGCTATGCGGCACGGCAGAGCAGCTCCGACACAAATGTGTGCTGACACCCGTGACACAGGAAACACACAGGACATGACGGAAAAGACATGAAAGACAAGACGGACACAACACGGACAGAAATAGCCTGGCAAGGAAAATGGCTGCAAGGACTCAGAGAAGTAAAAAGGAGATGACTGAGGAGGAACTGCTGCTGGGCTGATGCCAGGCTTTCACACAGGCCCCACAAAAGGCTAAGGAAAAAGACACGAAATATCCAGACAACACACAATGCACAAAAGACAAGTGACACGAGACACACCAGGACTGCTCTGCCATGCACACCTCAGCGCTGGTGAGCTGAAGTGAGACTTTTACTTGATGGGGCCTAAGGGGCCACTTCTTGGCTACCCTCAACTCCAGAGCCAATTCCAACCCCCCATATCCACCCCGGGAGTCCCAACCCAGCACCCCACTTTCATCCCCTCTGTGGGTCACAGCCCTCCACTTATCTCTGAGACATCCGGCGGTGCCGGTCCACGTCAGGTGCCAAGGAAGGCGGCCTCACCGGCTGGCAAGCTCCTGCTGTCACCGGGCTGGTGTCTCTTGCACAGCTAGATTAAAAGAGAACCAAATATCACTGCCTGATCTAGGCACAACAGCGGCCAAAACCAAAGAAGTCTGCTACTCACCGTGCTCCTAAGAAGGCCCGGCACCTCCTAACCCCAACCCTCTGCCACAGATGGAATTCACCTGCATCTGAAAGAAAGTTAGAACACATGTCAAACATCCGCAGGATAACTCAAAAGCTGCAAACACCTTCTATCAATTGAGGAATAGCATCTAGAGTCCAAGCACACCCCACAGTAAAACTGTCAAGTCCCCGGGACTTCTCCTACCGCACCAGGCCATGCGACAGGGCAGAGCAGCTCTGGCAGAAATGTGTGCAGACACCCGTGACACAGGACGTGACAGACAACAGACACAACACGGACATAAATAGCCTGGCAAGGAAAATGGCTGCAAGAACTCAGAATCCAAAACGACATGACTGAGGCGAAACTGCTGCTGGGCTGATGCCAGGCTTTCTCACAGGCCCCACAAAAGGCTAAGGAAAAAGACACACAAAATCCAGACAACACACAATACACAAAAGACAAGTGACACGAGACACACCAGGACTGCTCTGCCCTGCACACCTCAGCGCTGTGAGCAAAAGCGAGACTTTTACTTCATGGGGCCTAAGGGGCCACTTCTTGGCTACCCTCAACTCCAGAGCCAATTCAAACCCCCCATATCCACCCCGGGAGTCCCAACCCAGCACCCCACTTTCATCCCCTCCACTTATCTCTGGGACATCCAAGACTGCCGCTCCGCTTCAGTTGCCAAGGAAGGCGGCCTCACCGGCTGGCAAGCTCCTCCTGTCACCAGGCTGGTGTCTCTTGCACAGCTAGATTAAAAGAGAAACAAATATCACTGCCTGATATTGGCACAACAGCGGCCAAAACCAAACCAGTCTGCTACTCACCGTGCTCCTAAGAAGGCCCGGCACCTCCTAACCCCAACCCTCCGCCACAGATGGAATGCACCTGCACCTGAAAGAAAATGAGAACACATATCAAACATGCACAGGAGAACTCAAAAGCTGCCAACACCTTCTATCAATCAAGGAATAGCATCACAAACTGCAAATCCCCGGGACTTCTCCTACTGCACCAGGCCGTGCTACAGGGCAGAGCAGCTCCGACAAAAATGTGCGCTGACACCCGTGACACAGGAAACACAAGACATGACAGACAACAGGGACACAACACAGACAGATATATCCTGGCAAGGAAAATGCCTGCAAGGACTCAGATGACCGAGGCGAAACTGCTGCTAGGCTGATGCCAGGCTTTCTGGCAGGACCCTCAAAAGCCTAAGGTAAAAGACATGAAATGTCCAGACAACACATAACACACAAAAGAGAAGCAACACGAGACACACCGGGACTGCTCTGCCCTGCAAACCTCAGCGCTGGGAGCAAAAGTGAGATTTGCCTTTCAGGAGGTCTAAGGGGCCACTCCTTGGCTACCTTAAACTCCAGGGGCAATTCAAACCCCTCCTCCCCGCCCCGGGAGTCCCAACCCAGCACCCCGCTTTCATCCCCTTCACTTATCTCTGAGACATCCAGGGCTGCCGCTCCACTTCAGGTGCCAAGGAAGGCGGCCTCACCGGCTGGCAAGCTCCTGCTGTCACCGGGCTGGTGTCTCTTGCACAGCTAGATTAAAAGAGAAAGAAATATCACTGCCTGATATTGGCACCACTTCAGCCCAAACCAAAGAAGTCTGCTACTCACCGTGCTCCTAAGAAGGCCCGGCCCCTCCTAACCCTCCGCCACAAATGTAATGCACCTGCACCTGAAAGAAAGTCAGAACACGTGTCAAACATCCGCAGGATAACTCAAAAGCTGCAAACACCTTCTATCAATCGAGGAATACCATCTAGAGTCCAAGTACACCCCACATTACCAACTGCAAGTCCCCGGGACTTCTCCTGCTGCACCAGGCTGTGCGGCAGGGGCAGAGCAGCTCCGACACAAACGTGCACTGACACCCGTGACACAGGAAACACAAGACATGACAGACAACGGGGACACAACACAGACAGAAATATCCTGGCAAGGAAAATGCCTGCAAGGACTCAGATGACCGAGGCAAAACTGCTGCTGGGCTTTCTGGCAGGACCCTCAAAGGCCTAAGGTAAAAGACATGACATGTCCAAACAACACATAACACACAAAAGACAAGTGACACGAGACACACCGGGACTGGTCTGCCCTGCACACCTCAGCACTGTGAGCAAAAGTGAGACTTGCCTTTCAGGAGGCCTAAGAGGCCACTTCTTGGCTATCTTCAACTCCAGAGCTAATTCAAACCCTCCCTCCCCACCCTGTGAGTCCCAACCCAGCACCCCGCTTTCATCCCCTCTGTGGGTCACAGCCCTCCACTTATCTCTGGGACATCCAGGGCTGCCGCTCCGCTTCAGGTGCCAAATAAAGCAGCCTCACCAGCTGGCAAGCTCCTGCTGTCACCAGGGGTGTCTCTTGCACAGCTAGATTAAAAGAGAAACAAATATCACTGCCTGGTCTAGGCACAACAGCGGCCAAAACCAAACAAGTCTCCTACTCACCGTGCTCCTAAGAAGGCCCGGCCCCTCCTAACCCTCCGCCACAAATGTAATGCACCTGCACCTGAAAGAAAGTCAGAACACGTGTCAAACATCCGCAGGATAACTCAAAAGCTGAAAACACCTTCTATCAATCGAGGAATACCATCTAGAGTCCAAGTACACCCCACATAACCAACTACAAGTCCCCGGGACTTCTCCTGCTGCACCAGGCTGTGCGGCAGGGGCAGAGCAGCTCCGACACAAACGTGCACTGACACCCGTGACACAGGAAACACAAGACATGACAGACAACGGGGACAGAACACAGACAGATATATCCTGGCAAGGAAAATGCCTGCAAGGACTCAGATGACTGAGGAAAAACTGCTGCTGGGCTGATGCCAGGCTTTCTGGCAGGACCCGCAAAAACCTAAGGTAAAAGACATGAAATGTCCAGACAACACATAATACACAAAAGACAAGTGACACGAGACACACCGGGACTGGTCTGCCCTGCACACCTCAGCGCTGTGATCCAAAGTGAGACTTTCCTTTGATGGGGCCTAAGGGGCCGCTTCATGGACACCCCCCACCTCCAAAGCTGACTCAAAAACCCCTCCCAGTAATTCCCAAACCAGCACCCCGCCTTCATCCCCTCTGTGGGTCACAGCCCTCCACTTATCTCTCAGACTTCTTGGGATGCTGCTCTCAGGTGCAAAAAAAGGCCACCTCGTCACCTGGGAAAGTCCCGCCGGCACCAGGCTGTTCTCCCTCAGACAGCTACAGGAAAGAAAACCAAACATCACAGCCTGACCTTGGCACCACATCGGCCAAAACCCCACAAGTCTGCTACTCACCGTGCTCCTAAGGATGCCCAGCTGCTCGGGCCGCACGCTTCGGGCACGCTCGCAGACCGAGGCTGTCGTCACAGGGGGTGCCTGGGTTAAGAGGAGAGGCGGTGATTTGGCATGGCTGAAACCTGAGTGCACCCTCGCTGCTCCTCCCTACTTCCCTGACTCACCGCACCTCTTTGGCCGTTGCTGAAGGCTTCCCTGGGGGCACCTTTAAATAGACAAGGCAGAGGCTTCATCCCCGAGTCCCGGGATACTTCTGCAGGGCTCCTGAGAGCGGCAAACCTGGCCCGTCGGCCGCTTTCTGACTGAGGCTTGCTGTACTGCGAGTGGATTGCCTAAAGTGCAGAAACAGAGGCTTAGAGTGTCACCAGAAAGTGAGACTTGAGCAAAAACAACTGCTTCTGTATGCTACTCAATGCTCACCTCACCCACCCTCACCTTGACCGCTGACATCCAGCTTTGCTTCCTAAAAAGAAAAAGAACAGTGCTGTAACAGAGTCACACTTTAAACCCCTCCTGCAGAGACAAAGAGGGACTGACCTGCTCAGGGGCCTACCGCACCCAGGACGGCTGGATGGATTTTGCCCTGGATTTGATCCTGCTGTGTCTGAAAGAAAGTGAGGACAAAATTCAAAGGGCTGCAGGATAACTACACATCTCCAAACATCTTGTGTCTATCTAGAAATATCACCTAGAGGCCAAGTACACCCCACATCAAAAACTTGCAGTCCCCAGGACTCGTCCTACTGCACCGGGCTGTGCAGCAGGGCAGACCAGCGCCGGCACAAATGTGCGCTGACACCCGTGACACAGGAAACACAAGACATGACAGACAACGGGGACAGAACACAGACAGATATATCCTGGCAAGGAAAACGCCTGCAAGGACTCAGATGACCGAGGCAAAACTGCTGCTTGGCTGATGCCAGGCTTTCTGGCAGGACCCTCAAAAGCCTAAGGTAAAAGACATGAAATATCCAGACAACACATAATACACAAAAGACAAGTGACACGAGACACACCGGGACTGGTCTGCCCTGCACACCTCAGCACTGTGAGCAAAAGTGAGACTTGCCTTTCAGGAGGCCTAAGGGGCCACTTCTTGGCTACCTTCAACTCCAGAGCTAATTCAAACCCTCCCTCCCCACCCTGTGAATCCCAACCCAGCACCCCGCTTTCATCGCCTCTGTGAGTCACAGCCCTCCACTTATCTCTCATACTCCTTGGGATGCTGCTCTCAGGTGCAAAAAAAGGCCACCTCGTCACCAGGGAAAGTCCTGCTGGCACCAGGCTGTTGTCTCTCAGACAGCTACAGGAAAGAAAACCAAACATCAGAGTCTGACCTTGGCACCACATCGGCCAAAACCCCACCAGTCTGCTACTCACCGTGCTCCTAAGAATGCACAGCTGCTGGGGCCGCACGCTTCGGGCACGCTCGCAGACCGAGGCCGTCGTCACAGGGGGTGCCTGGGCTAAGAGGAGGGGAGGTGATTTGGCATGGCTGAAACCTCAGTGCACCCTCGCTCCTCCCCCCTACTTTCCTGACTCACCACACCTCTTTGGCCGTTGCTGAAGGCTTCCCTGGTAACACCTTTAAATAGACAAGGCAGAGGCTTCATCCCCGAGTCCTGTTATACTTCTGCAGGGCTCCTGAGAGCGGCAAACCCGGCCTGTCGGCCGCTTCCTGACTGGGGCTTGCTGTACTGCGAGTGGATTGCCTAAAGGGCAGAAACAGAGGCTTAGAGTTGCACCAGAAAGTGAGACTTGAGCAAAAACAACTGCTTCTGTATGCTACTCAATGCTCACCTCACCCACCCTCACCTTGACCGCTGACATCCAGCTTTGCTTCCTAAAAAGAAAAAGAACAGTGCTGTAACAGAGTCACACTTTAAACCCCTCCTGCAGAGACAAAGAGGGACTGACCTGCTCGGGGGCACCTCCTCACCCAGGACGGCTGGATGGATTTTGCCCTGGATTTGATCCTGCTGTGTCTGAAAGAAAGTGAGGACAAAATTCAAAGGGCTGCAGGATAACTACACATCTCCAAACATCTTGTGTCTATCTAGAAATATCACCTAGAGGCCAAGTACACCCCACATCAAAAACTTCAAGTCCCCAGGACTCGTCCTACTGCACCGGGCTGTGCAGCAGGGCAGACCAGCGCCGGCACAAATGTGTGCAGACACCCGTGACACAGGAAACACAGAACATGACAGACAATGGGGACACAACACAGACAGAAATATCCTGGCAAGGAAAATGCCTTCAAGGACTCAGATGACCGAGGCAAAACTGCTGCTGGGCTTTCTGGCAGGACCCTCAAAGGCCTAAGGTAAAAGACATGACATGTCCAAACAACACATAACACACAAAAGACAAGTGACACGAGACACACCGGGACTGGTCTGCCCTGCACACCTCAGCACTGTGAGCAAAAGTGAGACTTGCCTTTCAGGAGGCCTAAGAGGTCACTTCTTGGCTACCTTCAACTCCAGAGCTAATTCAAACCCTCCCTCCCCACCCTGTGAGTCCCAACCCAGCACCCTGCTTTCATCCCCTCTGTGAGTCACAGCAATCCACTTATCTCTCAGACTTCTTGGGATGCTGCTCTCAGGTGCAAAAAAAGGCCACCTCGTCACCTGGGAAGCTCCTGCTGGCACCAGGCTGTTGTCTCTCAGACAGCTACAGGAAAGAAAACCAAACATCAGAGCCTGACCTTGGCACCACATCGGCCAAAACCCCACCAGTCTGCTACTCACCGTGCTCCTAAGAATGCACAGCTGCTGGGGCCGCACACTTCGGGCACGCTCGCAGACCGAGGCCGTCGTCACAGGGGGTGCCTGGGCTAAGAGGCTGAAACCTCAGTGCACCCTCGCTCCTCCCCCCTACTTTCCTGACTCACCACACCTCTTTGGCCGTTGCTGAAGGCTTCCCTGGTGACACCTTTAAATAGACAAGGCAGAGGCTTCATCCCCGAGTCCCGGGATACTTCTGCAGGGCTCCTGAGAGCGGCAAACCCGGCCCGTCGGCCGCTTTCTGACTGAGGCTTGCTGTACTGCGAGTGGATTGCCTAAAGTGCAGAAACAGAGGCTTAGAGTGTCACCAGAAAGTGAGACTTGAGCAAAAACAACTGCTTCTGTATGCTACTCAATGCTCACCTCACCCACCCTCACCTTGACCGCTGACATCCAGCTTTACTTCCTAAAAAGAAAAAGAACAGTGCTGTAACAGAGCCACACTTTAAACCCCTCCTGCAGCGACAAAGAGGGACTGACCTGCTCAGGGGCCTACCGCACCCAGGACGGCTGGATGGATTTTGCCCTGGATTTGATCCTGCTGTGTCTGAAAGAAAGTGAGGACAAAATTCAAAGGGCTGCAGGATAACTACACATCTCCAAACATCTTGTGTCTATCTAGAAATATCACCTAGAGGCCAAGTACACCCCACATCAAAAACTTGCAGTCCCCAGGACTCGTCCTACTGCACCGGGCTGTGCAGCAGGGCAGACCAGCGCCGGCACAAATGTGCGCTGACACCCGTGACACAGGAAACACAAGACATGACAGACAACGGGGACAGAACACAGACAGATATATCCTGGCAAGGAAAACGCCTGCAAGGACTCAGATGACCGAGGCAAAACTGCTGCTTGGCTGATGCCAGGCTTTCTGGCAGGACCCTCAAAAGCCTAAGGTAAAAGACATGAAATATCCAGACAACACATAATACACAAAAGACAAGTGACACGAGACACACCGGGACTGGTCTGCCCTGCACACCTCAGCACTGTGAGCAAAAGTGAGACTTGCCTTTCAGGAGGCCTAAGGGGCCACTTCTTGGCTACCTTCAACTCCAGAGCTAATTCAAACCCTCCCTCCCCACCCTGTGAATCCCAACCCAGCACCCCGCTTTCATCGCCTCTGTGAGTCACAGCCCTCCACTTATCTCTCATACTCCTTGGGATGCTGCTCTCAGGTGCAAAAAAAGGCCACCTCGTCACCAGGGAAAGTCCTGCTGGCACCAGGCTGTTGTCTCTCAGACAGCTACAGGAAAGAAAACCAAACATCAGAGCCTGACCTTGGCACCACATTGGCCAAAACCCCACCAGTCTGCTACTCACCGTGCTCCTAAGAATGCACAGCTGCTGGGGCCGCACGCTTCGGGCACGCTCGCAGACCGAGGCCGTCGTCACAGGGGGAGCCTGGGCTAAGAGGCTGAAACCTCAGTGCACCCTCGTTCCTCCCCCCTACTTTCCTGACTCACCACACCTCTTTGGCCGTTGCTGAAGGCTTCCCTGGTGACACCTTTAAATAGACAAGGCAGAGGCTTCATCCCCGAGTCCTGTTATACTTCTGCAGGGCTCCTGAGAGCGGCAAACCCGGCCCGTCGGCCGCTTCCTGACTGGGGCTTGCTGTACTGCGAGTGGATTGCCTAAAGGGCAGAAACAGAGGCTTAGAGTGTCACCAGAAAGTGAGACTTGAGCAAAAACAACTGCTTCTGTATGCTACTCAATGCTCACCTCACCCACCCTCACCTTGACCGCTGACATCCAGCTTTGCTTCCTAAAAAGAAAAAGAACAGTGCTGTAACAGAGTCACACTTTAAACCCCTCCTGCAGAGACAAAGAGGGACTGACCTGCTCAGGGGCCTACCGCACCCAGGACGGCTGGATGGATTTTGCCCTGGATTTGATCCTGCTGTGTCTGAAAGAAAGTGAGGACAAAATTCAAAGGGCTGCAGGATAACTACACATCTCCAAACATCTTGTGTCTATCTAGAAATATCACCTAGAGGCCAAGTACACCCCACATCAAAAACTTGCAGTCCCCAGGACTCGTCCTACTGCACCGGGCTGTGCAGCAGGGCAGACCAGCGCCGGCACAAATGTGCGCTGACACCCGTGACACAGGACGCACAGGACATGACAGACAACGGTGACACAACACAGACAGAAATATCCTGGCAAGGAAAATGCCTGCAAGGACTCAGATGACCGAGGCAAAACTGCTGCTTGGCTGATGCCAGGCTTTCTGGCAGGACCCTCAAAAGCCTAAGGTAAAAGACATGAAATATCCAGACAACACATAATACACAAAAGACAAGTGACACGAGACACACCGGGACTTTTCTGCCCTGCACACCTCAGCGCTGTGATCCAAAGTGAGACTTTCCTTTGATGGGGCCTAAGGGGCCGCTTCATGGACACCCCCCACCTCCAAAGCTGACTCAAAAACCCCTCCCAGTAATTCCCAAACCAGCACCCCACTTTCATCCCCTCTGTGGGTCACAGCCCTCCACTTATCTCTCAGACTTCTTGTGATGCTGCTCTCAGGTGCAAAAAAAGGCCACCTGGGAAAGTCCTGCTGGCACCAGGCTGTTGTCTCTCAGACAGCTACAGGAAAGAAAACCAAACATCAGAGCATGACCTTGGCACCACATCGGCCAAAAGCCCACAAGTCTCCTACTCACCGTGCTCCTAAGAATGCCCGGCACCTCCTAACCCTCCGCCACAGATGGAATGCACCTGCACCTGAAAGAAAGTCAGAACACGTGTCAAACATCTGCAGGATAACTCAAAAGCTGCAAACACCTTCTATCAATCGAGGAACAGCATCTAGAGTCCAACTACACCCCACATCACAAAGTCCAAGTCCCCAGAACTCGTCCTATTGCAGCAGGCTATGTGGCACAGCAGAGCAGCTCTGGCACAAATGTGTGCAGACACCCGTGACACAGAACGTGACAAACAGGGGGACATTAGACAGGACACATTATGCTTGTGCTGAGGGCCTCAAGGGGAAAAAGCAAAAGGGACCCCAAAGACACACTAGGTAACACGGTACACTGGACAACACCACACGGACCGGAACTGTTCTGCGCTGCCCGCCTGAAAGCTGCCATCAAAAGTAGAGCCTGTCCCTTTAGCTGTCCTAAGAGGCCCCTTGGAGAAGATGGCTTTTCCCTCTGCTGATTTTTAAATCTTTCCCAAGAACTCCCAACCCGCTACTCTCCCATCATCCCATCTCCAGGCCGTGGCCCCCAACTTATCTTTTGGATGATTGGTGATGTGGATCCACGTTGCATCTGAAATGAGCCTGGCTCGGAGGGCCCCGTGATGGCCTGTTAGCCTCTCGGTCAGCTACAATAAAGAAAACCAAAACCAAAGTATGAGTACAGAGTTATGTGGGCCAAACCCCAGCAAGCCAGCTACTTGCCCTCTCCTGAGTGTGCCTGGCTCCTTCAGGCTCCAGCCTCATCCTGATTGCAAGGGTGCAGCCTTCATTAGGAGTGGCACCTGGGTTAGAGAAAAGCAAAGCTAAAAGGCATCCCTGTGAGTGCAGCGGATGACCTTGTGTGCTTTAAGATACGGGAATGCCTCTGCTATGCTTCTGAAAAGCCTTGTGTTGGGGAGCCCTCAAATAAACACCCTTCCTCTCCCTGCTGCCTTCAAACTCCCCCCAGCAATAACTTCTAACTGGATACATGCTCAGCTTCCTAATCACAATCCTCAACTCACCTGAAGCCCCAATCTCAAATATCATCTCCAACACAGGGCAGATGCCTCTTGTGACAAGATGAATCTGCTGAAAAAACGTTGTGCTTAACACAACCTGGATTCTCTGGAAGCTGCGCTCCTACCAAAAAAAAAAAAAAAAAAAAAAAAAAAAAACCGAAACAAAATAAGAACAAAACCAGAAATTACAAATGCACTTTACCACCCCTAAATACAAAAACCAAAATTGTGAACTTAAATACTCCCTGTATTCCATGCTCTTTTCTTCAGTCTCTTCCAAGCCTCTGCTGCTTTAGATGCCCAGAAACACCTGCTGAAAACAAGCTGGGATAAACTGAAAGAGCCTCTTCACTGTAATGAAAGGAGAGCACTTTCCCCAGCACATCCCAGAGAGGGAATGAAGCCCCTCAGCAAAAGCTGGGGTTAATATACCCCTGATTGTGCCCGCCTCTCCTTCCCATGATGCCCGGGACAAGGGAGGGGGCTGATCCCACCAGGTATAAAAACCCTCAGAGCGGCTGCAGCTGTTTGGCTCCTCTGACTCAAGTTCAAAGGGAGTAAAGGGTTTGTTAGAGAAGAAAGCTCTACAGAAAAGTAACAGCACTTTCTTTTTTGCAACAGCTATTTGGAGCAGAACAACAGAAAACTGGTAAGATATAAAACTTTGTGTTTAGATAGCATAGTTAGATAAATCGGGTAATTGGGTGATTTGTTGTTAAGGTATATAATTATTCTGTGTTTAACAAAACCCATCCAATAAATTAACACCCAAAATTCCAGCAGCTGAGCTGGCCTTACCAAATCTCTCAAGTTAAGTTAGGATATCCCTCCCTTCCTATCCCCCTCCTTCCCTCCCTCCTTCTCCAGAGCTGGTTTTATTAGCACATTTCAATCAATCCTAAGCCTGCAATGATGCACTCTCACTTGAAGGAAGGGGATAAATCTGCAAAGGTCACTAAATCCATAAAAGCACGTCCTCATTGCTGCAATACTCACCAGCCCATCCGGCCAAGATCAGAGCTCTCTGCCCACCCAGGAGATGGTAACTAGCAGGGACCTTTCTCCCACTCTCCAGCACAGACCTGTCAAGGCAGAGAGAAGTTTACAGACACCGGGAGGTGGCGGGACGGCACAGGTGACCGGCCTCACCTCCAACGCCGGCGGCAGAAACGGCGGCGAGCGCCGGGATCCCGCTCCGCCTCCTGCGCCGCCTGCCCGCCGCCCCGCCGGGATTGTCCGGCCCGCGCGGTCGATTCCACCGCCCGGAGAGGGGCGCGCGCGGGCTCGGGGGGTGCAGCCCTGTTCCGACGCTGCTCGCCCGCCCCGCGCCCGCTGCCCCCGGCCCGCCGAGCGCTGCGACCGCGCCTCTGCCGCCCGCCGAAACCGGCCCCGCCGCGGACATTGTTCTCAGCCATCGTGTCCCTTTGCACCCCTGAACGTCCTTCCCCCGTGCGCAGCATTTACAGACACCGCCCCGCCCGCCACTCGCTCCCGCCCCTCGCTCGGCAGCCGCGTCCCTCCCCTGCCCCCGGAAAGCAGCGGCGAGGGGCAGGGGGCTAGCTCGGGGAGGCTGCAGTACTACTTTCTGGCCACAGGGCGGCAGACCTACCGGGCTCTGCGATTTTCTCGCCCATTTCGCCACCATCTTCAGAAGGTCGAAGAAAGTCCGAGACATTCGGGACTCACCGCCCCCAAGATGGCGGCCACGAGAGGCCCTCCCGGCAGCGAGAGGCGTTTTCCCCCGATGCGTGGCGGAAACCCGACAAAATACGCAGCCCCGCGGCGCCGCTGAGCCCACAGCCCCTGACGGGTACGCTTGAAACACCACAGAAAACGCCGCCGGAGCCGCGCCGGCGTCGGTGTTCCGCCACTCCCAAGATGGCGGCCGCTCGGCTGCCTGTCGCTGCGCGGCTGCAGTACCGCGCTCTGCCCACAAGGTGGCAGCACTGCCGCGCGCTTCGGAGCTGCGGGCAGAAAAAGCGGCAGAAATGAACGGGGGCGATCCCCCCCCCCCCACCAAAAACTCCTCCGAAATAAATGCGCCAAAACAACCGGGAAGAAGAAAAAAACCATCCCTCCTCTAAGCCGAAAGGATAAAAAAACCAAAATCAATCCCCAACAATTGCTTTGAAAAATATTTAGATATTTTAAAAATATTTTTTCATAATAATATTCACATTTCCATTTATGTTCTTTGATGTATAATGTCTATTTATACGTTTCTACTTTTAAATAAATTTATTTTCTATATTACATCTATTCCTATTACTGAGATTTCTTTCTATATTTTTATACATATTTTTACATATTCATTATATATTTCTGCGTTAATTTTTACTTCTGTATCACTTCTATTATTTCAAATAAAACCTCTGCATCTACCCAAATAAAACCCAAAATGGACCCCCCTTTGCTTTCAACTGTATTCAAATTTTTTTAAAAAAATAAATATTTATATTTAAATTTATATTTAAAACGCATATTTATGTATGTTTATTTTTACATTTCTAATTTCCCATTTCTTTAAACATTTTTATTCTATTATACATCTGTTCCTATTAGTTCTATTTTTTATATATTTTCATTCATATCTTCATATATTTATTTTTATTTCTGTGTTAAGATTTTTACTTTTGCAATACGAAAATTATTTAAAATAAAACCCTTGCCTCTACCCAAATTAAAGCCAAAAAGAACCCCTTTCCTTTCAACTATATTTAAATATTTTTAAGTGGTATTTTTCAGATTCATCTTCACATTTTCCTTTTAAATGTATTCTAATGTATACCGTTATTTGTATTCCATATTAAATCGCTTCCTATTATTTATATTTACTTATATTTTTTATAGATATATATATCTATCTTGATTATATATCTCATATTTAGAAATACAGAACAGCAATAATCTATATTCATATTATTTGAAACGAAAACCCTGCCTCTAACTCAATAAGAACAAAAAAAAAAAACCCAACCCTTTCTCTTAAAAAGTATTTAAATAGATTTTATCCTTACATTTTCATATTTCTACTCACATTTATGTTTATCATGTACGTTAATGGATATGGCTTACTTATACATTTACCTTTATTAATGTCAATTTATAAATACATTTATATTCTGTATTACGTCTATTTCAAGTTCTTAGTTAGACACATTTAAACATATCTTTACATATTGATTATATATTTCTGTGTTAAGATTTTGACTTCTGTAACACTTCTATTATTTAAAATCAAACCCCTGCCTCTACTGAAATAAAAGCCCAAAAATTCCCTTTCTTTTAAACGATATTTACATATTTTTATATTTATATTCCCATTTATAATTTCTATTGCCGTATAATGCCATTTACATTCTATACTACAACTCTTCGTATTACTCACATATGTTTAAATTTATATTCATAGTTTAGTCATTTCTCTTTATATATTTTTTATATATTTCTATCTTAAGAGTCACATTTTTATTATACTTAGATGATTTAAAATAAAACCCCTGCCTCTAACCAAATAAAAACCAAAGACACCCCTTTATTTAAGCCATATTTAAAATGCTAAAAATAATTTTATTTTTCCTAATTCTATTCACATTTACACTTATAATTTTTATTTCTATTTAAATATATATATTAGGAAGAATACCTTTTGAGATAAAAATAGATCTGTTATTTTTATATTACGTATTACTTTCACTTATATTTATAATAAATATTTATAGATATTGGTGTATATATATTATATATTTGTATATTTGTACTCCTATTTTATATTATTTATATTTATATCATTTATTAAAAAACCCCAGCCTATAACCTAATAAAAACCAAAAATTCCCCAAGTTATTTTAACTATGTTGAAATATTTTTATATTTACAATCTATATTTATATATCTTTGTATTTATATATAATAGACTATCATTTTTATGTCTTTTCTGTTACAATAATATATTAGATATAAAGTTTTATGTATTTATGTATTTGTTTTCTATATTTACGTTTACTACTATAATTTTATATTT
Source organism: Setophaga petechia (assembly GCA_024362935.1). Taxonomy (NCBI): domain Eukaryota; kingdom Metazoa; phylum Chordata; class Aves; order Passeriformes; family Parulidae; genus Setophaga; species Setophaga petechia. The sequence goes on along the minus strand of JANCRA010000116.1, from coordinate 1,523,522 downwards.
ATTTAAAATTCATATTTATTTCTATTTTCATCTATATATTAGACCATATCAATTCATTAACCCAACACATCAGAACCACAGAGATCCTGTACCTTCCTCAGCACCAGTACACAGCACACGCTCGTCCCATCGCAGCGGGGCGGAACAAAACCTGTTTCTGTTGCTGACGGAACAAAGATCCCACAACACCGAACCCTCATAAAAACACAAATCAATCTAACTGTAAATAAATTTCAGATCCCACCAGAACTAGCCCCAAACCTCCGTACATGCTCATCATAAACTTCCTCCTAAACCAGTATCTCAAAAACCCAAACAACTCAAATGCACATTGAAAATGACATAATATTCACATTTCCATTTATAATGTCTGTTGATGTATAATGTCTGTTCATACATTTCTACTTTTAAATAAATTTATTTTCTATGTTACATCTATTCCTATTACTTAGATTTCTTTCTATATTTTTATACATATTTTTACATATTCATTATATATGTCTGCGTTAATTTTTACTTCCCTATCACTTCTATTATTTCAAATAAAACCTCTGCATCTACCCAAATAAAACCCAAAAAGGACCCCTTTGTTTTCAACTGTATTCAAATTTTTAAAAAATTAAATATTGATTTTTAAATTTATATTTAAAACGCATATTTATGTAGAATGTTTATTTTTACATTTATAATTTCCCATTTCTTTAAACATTTTTATTCTATTTGACATCTGTTCCTATTAGTTCTATTTTTATATTTTTTTATTCATATCTTTATATATTTATATTTATTTCTATGTTAAGATTTTTACTTTGGCAACACTAATATTATTTATAATAAAACCCGTGCCTCTACCCGAATTAAAGCCAAAAAGAACCCCTTTCTTTTCAATTGTATTTAAATATTTTTAAATGGTATTTTTCAGATTCATCTTCACATTTACATTTAAAATGTGTTCTAATGTATACCGCTATTTCTATTCCATATTAAATCGCTTCCTATTATTTATATTTCCTTATATTTTTTTATAGATATATATATCTATCTTGATTATATATCTCAATATTTAGAAATACAGAACAGTAATAATCTATATTCATATTATTTGAAACGAAAACCCTGCCTCTAACTCAATAAGAACAAAAAAAGAAAAAACCCCACCTTTTCTTTTAAAAAGTATTTAAATAGATTTTATCCTTATGTTTTCATATTTCTACTCACATTTATATTTATCATGTACGTTAATGGATATGCCTTACTTATACATTTACCTTTATTAACGTCAATTTATAAATACATTTATATTCTGTATTACGTCTATTTCAAGTTCTTAGACACATTTTAACATATTTTTTACATATTGATTATATATTTCTGTGTTAAGATTTTGACTTCTGTAACACTTCTATTATTTAAAATCAAACCCCTGCCTCTACTGAAATAAAAGCCCAAAAATTCCCTTTCTTTTAAACGATATTTACATATTTTTATATTTATATTCCCATTTATAATTTCTATTGCCGTATAATGCCATTTACATTCTATACTACAACTCTTCATATTACTTACATATGTTTAAATTTATAGTCATAGTTTAGTCATTTCTCTTTATATATTTATTATATATTTCTATCTTAAGAGTCACATTTTTATTATACTTAGATGATTTAAAATAAAACCCCTGCCTCTAACCAAATAAAAACCAAAGACACCCCTTTATTTAAACCATATTTAAAATGCTGAAAATAATTTTATTTTTCCTAATTCTATTCACATTTACACTTATAATTTTTATTTCTATTTAAATATATATATTAGGAAGAATACCTTTTGAGATAAAAATAGATCTGTTATTTTTATATTACATATTACTTTCACTTATATTTATAATAAATATTTATAGATATTGGTGTATATATATTATATATTTGTATATTGGTACTCCTATTTTATATTATTTATATTTATATCATTTATTAAAAAACCCCAGCCTATAACCTAGTAAAAACCATAGTTATTTTAACTATGTTGAAATATTTTTATATTTACAATCTATATTTATATATCTTTGTATTTATATATAATAGACTATCATTTTTATGTCTTTTCTGTTACAATAATATACTAGATATAAAGTTTTATGTATTTATGTATTTGTTTTCTATATTTACGTTTACTACTATAATTTTATATCTATTTTAAAATTCATATTTATTTCTATTTTCATCTATATATTAGACCATATCAATTCATTAACCCAACACATCAGAACCACAGAGATCCTGTACCTTCCTCAGCACCAGTACACAGCACACGCTCGTCCCATCGCAGCGGGGCGGAACAAAACCTGTTTCTGTTGCTGACAGAACAAAGATCCCACAACATTGAACCCTCATAAAAACACAAACCAATCTAACTGTCAATAAATTTCAGATCCCACCAGAACTAGCCCCAAACCTCCGTACATGCTCATCATAAACTTCCTCCTAGACCAATATCTCAAAAACCCAAACAACTCAAATACACATTGAAAATGACATAATATTCACATTTCCATTTATAATGTCTGTTGATGTATAATGTCTGTTCATACATTTCTACTTTTAAATAAATTTATTTTCTATGTTACATCTATTCCTATTACTTAGATTTCTTTCTATATTTTTATACATATTTTTACATATTCATTATATATTTCTGCGTTAATTTTTACTTCTGTATCACTTCTATTATTTCAAATAAAACCTCTGCATCTACCCAAATAAAAGCCAAAAAGAACCCCTTTCTTTTAAACTGTATTCAAATTTTAAAAAAATTAAATATTGATATTTAAATTTATATTTAAAACGCATATTTATGTAGAATGTTTATTTTTACATTTATAATTTCCCATTTCTTTAAACATTTTTATTCTATTTGACATCTGTTCCTATTAGTTCTATTTTTATATTTTTTTATTCATATCTTTATATATTTATATTTATTTCTATGTTAAGATTTTTACTTTGGCAACACTAATATTATTTATAATAAAACCCGTGCCTCTACCCGAATTAAAGCCAAAAAGAACCCCTTTCTTTTCAATTGTATTTAAATATTTTTAAATGGTATTTTTCAGATTCATCTTCACATTTACATTTAAAATGTATTCTAATGTATACCGTTATTTGTATTCCATATGAAATCTCTTCCTATTATTTATATTTCCTTATATTTTTTATAGATATATATATCTATCTTGATTATATATCTCAATATTTAGAAATACAGAACAGTAATAATCTATATTCATATTATTTGAAATGAAAACCCTGCCTCTAACTCAATAAGAACAAAAAAAAAAACCCCAACCCTTTCTTTTAAAAAGTATTTAAATAGATTTTATCCTTATGTTTTCATATTTCTACTCACATTTATATTTATCATGTACGTTAATGGATATGCCTTACTTATACATTTACCTTTATAAATGTCAATTTATAAATACATTTATATTCTGTATTACGTCTATTTCAAGTTCTTAGTTAGACACATTTAAACATATCTTTACATATTGATTATATATTTCTGTGTTAAGATTTTGACTTCTGTAACACTTCTATTATTTAAAATCAAACCCCTGCCTCTACTGAAATAAAAGCCCAAAAATTCCCTTTCTTTTAAACGATATTTACATATTTTTATATTTATATTCCCATTTATAATTTCTATTGCCATATAATGCCATTTACGTTCTATACTACAACTCTTCATATTACTCACATATGTTTAAATTTATAGTCATAGTTTAGTCATTTCTTTTTATATATTTATTTCTATCTTAAGAGTCACATTTTTATTATACTTAGATGATTTAAAATAAAACCCATGCCTCTAACCAAACAAAAACCAAAGACACCCCTTTATTTAAGCCATATTCAAAATTCTAAAGATAATTTTATTTTTCCTAATTCTATTCACATTTACACTTGATTTTTTATTTATAAATTTTTATTTCTATTTAAATATATATATTAGGAAGAATACCTTTTGAGATAAAAATGGATCTGTTATTTTTATATTACATATTACTTTCACTTATATTTATAATAAATATTTATAGATATTGGTGTATATATATTATATATTTGTATATTGGTACTCCTATTTTATATTATTTATATTTATATCATTTATTAAAAAACCCCAGCCTATAACCTAGTAAAAACCATAGTTATTTTAACTATGTTGAAATATTTTTATATTTACAATCTATATTTATATATCTTTGTATTTATATATAATAGACTATCATTTTTATGTCTTTTCTGTTACAATAATATACTAGATATAAAGTTTTATGTATTTATGTATTTGTTTTCTATATTTACGTTTACTACTATAATTTTATATCTATTTTAAAATTCATATTTATGTCTATTTTCATCTATATATTAGACCATATCAATTCATTAAACCCAACACATCAGAACCACAGAGATCCTGTACCTTCCTCAGCACCAGTACACAGCACACGCTCGTCCCATCGCAGCGGGGCGGAACAAAACCTGTTTCTGTTGCTGACAGAACAAAGATCCCACAACATTGAACCCTCATAAAAACACAAACCAATCTAACTGTAAATAAATTTCAGATCCCACTAGAACTAGCCCAAAACCTCCATACATGCTCATCATAAACTTCCTCCTAGACCAATATCTCAAAAACCCAAACAACTCAAATACACATTGAAAATGACATAACTGCTAACAAAAAGTAACACCAATTAAAAATGAAATAAAACCAACTCACTACACTCAAAACTGTACAACTGACCCTAAACATTACTAAAAAAAGCCCCCAAAGCTCTTCCTTGATGCTAACTCACAAATAATAACTTTCATAGATTGTTGGTTATTTTAAAAATTTTTTGAAAAACTAATTAAAAGCATGAAAATATAAAAATCTCAACTATTAAAATCCTAGAAACTATCACTACCCAAATTAAAAAACATACTGCCTATAAAAACCCACCGTGTCCCCAAAAATAAAACCAAAAATAAAACATTAAAACACAAAAAAAATCAGAACTTAGCAACACTGAATCTGTAACCTTGGAGAAGTTACACCGTATCCCTTATCATCCACCAACTACAAACAACATAGAACAATACAATCAATTCTTAAAAAACACCTTAAAACCACTACATTAAAAAACCTTTCAAAAATTGAAAACTGCATTTAACAAAAGCCAACTAATAAATTTACACCCAAAACTCCAGGACCGAGCTGGGCCTACCAAATCTCTATGTTTATACATACAGTGAACAAAACCAAAATCCCGGTAGTACCTATCACAAGTCTCTGAAAGATATGATGAACCTATTGAAGTTCATCCTACCTCAAATACAAACCCACCCACCCAGAAAGTTAGCCTCACTCAAAAAACAATTCACACAGAGTTAACAATACCAAGACATAAAACCACACACCATATACCACCAACTAATATAATATTGAGGGGAAAAAAAACCCACACTTTTTCTTTTTTTTTTTTTATTAACTTTCTTTATTAGCTGGAACAAAAGATTTTGCCAGGACTGTAACAACAACAACTTCTTCTTTTTCTTCTTCTCCTTCTGAAATGTCCCTTCTCATTCCCAAATTCCTTACAACTTCTGAGTTTAAATCCAAGCAAAAAGCCAAATTTCTGCACTTGTGCGTTCGATGCTCCAGTCACATTCCCTGTTTCCCTCCACATCATCTTGCAGTCTTCACGCTGTCCTGCCGTGATGAGTTTGACAGAAGAATTGGCACATGGTAAGAGAGGATCTCCCTCCCTCCCTCCCTCCCCAGAGCTGCTTCCTCAGTGCATTTCAATCAATCCCAACCCTGCAATGATGCATGCTCACCCCAAGGCTCACAGCAAGCCTGCAGCAGCTCAGGCTTACTTGGCTCCAGGGCTCTGTGCCTCAGAGAGCTGAGAAAACTTCTGATGAGCCTCTCCTCCAGTAAATAGAAATGCAAACTCAGCTCCATCTCAGAGCCTCAGTGACCCCGGCCAGCCCCTTTCTCACCTCCCTGTGTCACAATGGCTTCCAGGCAGAAGGATGCAAAGCAGGTTTTTGTCTTTTCTCTAGAGTGCCAAAAGGTAAAATATTTAGGCTTTGAAATAACTAATTACCCTCTCTTTGAACTCTCCCAAGGACAGTTTTAAAGAAAAGACAGAAGATTGCTGCTGAATCCATATGGGATGAGGTGGAAAGCAGCAAGGATCCCAGGCCAGCAGCGTTGCCGGGCGGCCTCGTGTCAAGGCACACAGCTGCAAAGCCCCGAAGCCTGCAAGCCCTGGAGCTGCCACGTGCATGGACCTGGTTCTCTTCCCAGGTGCCCAGAGGGAAACCTGAGGGCGGGTGTCCGCCCCGAGGGTGCGCACGGAGCCCCGGGCAGGGACGGAGTCGCTGACTGCTCTCTGGGGACGAGACCCTGCCTGCAGGTGACGCTGGCTTGTCCTCTCCCTGTGGGACAGGGACCTCCAGCGTCTATGACCAGCCTCATTTTGTCAGCATCCAGGTGCTGTGTTAGAGCCAGAGGGGTCAAGGCTTTCCAGAACCAGAGGATCCTTTAGGTTGGAAAAGCCTTCTAAGGTCATCGAGCCCAGCTGCTGCCCCAGCACTGCCAAGCCCCCACCCAAATCAGGTCCCTAAACACCACATCTTGACATCCTTTAAATGTCTCCAGGCATGGAGACTTCCCTGGGCAGCCTGCTCCTATGCCTGACCACCCTTTCAGTGATGAAATTTTTCCTCCAAGCCGATCTAAGTCTTCCCTGCTGCAACTTGAGGCCATTTCCTTCTGCCCTGTCACTTCTTACGGGGGAGATCTCGGTACTTAAACCTTACCTGCTCGTTCCCTAGGAGGTCTCTGGCTTGGCTGGATGAGACAAGAAACACTCCCACCACAGGAATGGCAGCTCAGGAGGTCCCACACCGAGGCAGGGGTAGCAGCTGTCCTCACCAGAGCTCGCACGTCAGTTCTCAGGGATTGGCTCTGCTTTTCCTCCCGGGCAGATCTCTGCTGACTGCCTCAGAATTGCCTGTTGGGGGGGGGAATAGGTTAGCCAAGTTTTTATCCTGACTTACCTGATGTTTTTGCCTGCTTTGCTTCTTCCTGACTTCCTTCTGCTAAGAAAACAGCTGACTTTGGACTTCTAGGGGGAACTTTCACATAATTCTTGAAAAGGAACTACAGAAAAGTGCCTCACTTTTAAACACTCGGCCAAGAAGACAGATAATTGCAGCTCCTCCATCCCCACTGCCTGCAGAGCTGGCAAGCACCAGGCCAGCTCCGCTTCTCCTTCAAGTTGTTCCCAAATCTGCTGGAAGAACTGAAGGCTGCTTTGGCGTTCTGTTGCTCCGCTTTTCCCGAAAAAGATCTTTTGGTGCTGTTATCCCTCCATGGTAGGGCCTTGCTGTCTCACGCACTCGGTGACACGAGGCTACACGAAGCTGCAGCAGCCTCTGCTCCGGGTGGGAAGGGCTTTCTTCCTCCTCTGGCACCTGGCTGGCACAGGTTGCTCAGAGATGCTGGGGCTGCCCCATCCCTGGAAGTCTTCAAGGCCCATTGGTGCTCTGGGACGAGGCTCTGAGCAACCTGGTCTGTGGAACCACATCCCTGCCCACGGCAGCAGGCTTGGAATGAGGCCATCTGTAGAGTCCCTTCCAACCTGAACTATTCCATGATTCTATGAACTCAAAAAACTTGGGGAATAAATCTGTAAAGGTCACTAAATACATACAAGCATATCCCCATCAGCATAGTTTTGAATGGAAAGTATATCTACCAAGAGGGAGAGGTATTCTATGTATTTGCTCTTGCTACCTTTCAGGGGTAATTTTAGCTATGGCTCCAAGTTTTAAAATATTTTCTTTTGAAATCATAAGCAGTGTTCAAATTTTACCATTTTTACACTATTGCACAAGTAAAAATTGCTGCCAATCGGGCCGTGTCATTCTTTATGGAGCACAGCCATCGTGACAGTATTTCTGGGACAGACATTTTCAGGATGTCGTGCCACAGAGAGCACCAAATTCCATATCGATTGGCAGTTCAGCTCCTCCACATCAGAAAGCTAAACTAGGACAAGACAGCCTTGGGCTTCACGAATGGCAAGGCAATAAGAGACAGGCCTTAATAATACCATTACAATTTCCACAGCTCTGTCACCTGATCTGTGACAGCACAGCAACCTGGCCAAGGGGAAGGTGACCCTGCCCAGGACAGGGGGTGGAATGAGGTCCTTTTTAAAGTCCCTTCCAACCCACACCATTCTATGGTGCGACCCAACAGCAGAGCTGTAAGCGAGGAGAAGGATGAATTCCTTTGGAAGGGTAACGTTTTGCCTCTCTAGTAGCGGGCTTGTGTTGGCAGGGTTGTTTTGCTTTTCCACTGACCTTGGCTGAAGGTGTTTCGCCGTGCGGAGAGCGGTAACAGCCCGGTGCGCGCGTTGTTCCTGGGCAGATCGCACGGAGCCGGAGGGCAAAGAGCCCCCGGCGGTTCTGTGACAGGAGCAGATACTCCTCCCTGCATCTGGGAATATCCCAGAGGGATTTTTCCGGCAGATGGCAACAGCAGACCGGTGTGTACTGCGAGGCCAGACTCTGCAGGCCGCCTGAAACCTGGCTGGGCTCTACCCAAAGCATCTCTCGGGTCTGCTTCTCCTGCTCCCGGGATTGAGCCTAGCTGGTACCCCAGGGCATGGTTACTGGAATACAGAATAACCGGTGCTGCAGAGCACTGCGCTACAAACTCTGCAGCTCTCGGTGTGTTTGCAGGGCTTAAAACACACACGGTGCATTTGAAACAGATGAGAATTATGGGTCCCCCTGAATAAACATGATTTCTCTCCTAGATATCATTTTGAAAAATAATACTTCAAGGGGTGATCAGAATGGGAGCACAGACAAACACAAAAAATAAAAACTACAGTGTTTGATGCTTTATCAAACAAAGATGCATCTGCCCTACCGTGTCCGGAAGCTGGACTGCTGGACCCAACTTGGCAGCGCATTCTTGTCATTGCTTCTGAGCCATCTTCACCGGCTGCTCTCGTGGCGTTTGCCGTGCCATTTGCAAATTACAGTACTAGTGAACCTGGAAGACAAAACACAAGATAAATTTACAGCTGGACATTCAAATCCTTTTCTCCACAATGCAATCAATGTACAGCTTTCCCCTTAAGCTGAAGTATTCATAGAAGCATTCAGGTCAGAAAAGCCCTTCAGGCAGTGAAAATGAGCATTTAGGTGTGGTGTGAAGCTTGGGGAGCGCTGAAGAGGCTGTAAAAGTTAACTGATATTCTTAGGGAATTACAAATAGAAAATGGGAGGAATTAATGAACAATGAATCCCCTGCAGAAACGCCACAAGGGACAGCTTGCAGAGGAGATGCCTGAAAGCCAAAGCTGTGCTTCGGTGGCATCTCTGGTGGCAATTTTGCAGAGTGCCCGTACACAAGTTTGTTTTCGCTGTGATCGGCGAGCGGTGGCACCCCAGAGCAGGAGGTGCTGTGGCTCAGAAGACCTGGCTGTGACAAATACGAGTTATTGTCCCCAAGCGCACGCCAGTGGTCTGGGAAAGGGTGACGCTGGCTGACGTTTCTGTTGTGTTTGCTAAAGGGGGGAGCTGCTCGGTCCTCCTCACTTCACTGATGCTCCCAGTTGTGGTACAGGTGAATGGCACCACTGGGCTGTGCTTCGCCTCCCTGGATATTTTCTGTGCAGGGAACTGCAATGCCATTGCAACTTCTCTGCTCTCACATAATTCCTCCAGAAAAAAACAGTACCTTGAAGGGGAAAGTGCCTTGTCCCCGTCCCGAATCCTTTGCCGCTTGAGGTAACCCACGGCACGCTCCCTGCGCTTGTTATCTTTATGTTAACTCTCTTTACAAGTGCTGTGAATAAACCCAAATCCAACTGAGAAAGTTCCTCTTTGCTCACATTTCAATACAATGCTGGAACTATCACCTTGCAATGAATTTTCCTCTACCAGTGCTAGATGCGAAAGCAAAAAGCCAACCTAGGAATGCCTGCCACGCTACACCAAGCTGCTGCTGCTGCTGCTTTTAATGGCTTAGGCTGAGGGCTTTTCTGGTCCTCCTTTGCTCTGCTAATGAGAAGGACTGTGAGACCTCTTTGCGCTAGCTACAGATATGAAGGATTTAGTAAACAAGTCTTGTTCATCCCATTTCTCTTAAGAGTTTGTCCTGACGGATGTCTTCTCCCTCCTGAGGTTTAGACTATAGTTTGATTTTCTTTCCCCTTTTTTTACCCCTTTAGCCCCTGAAGCATTTCACACCATGCTGGGCAAAGGCCCAGCAGTAATTGGACTGACTGAACACTGGAAGTGCAGACAAAAGAAAAGGCTGGAAGCTACTGTTGTTCTCCAAGCTGGCACTGCCAGCTCCTGAGGCTCAGCCGTGACAGCCCACGTTTCTGAGAGTACCTGTGCGCTGTGGGTGTGTGCGGCCCTCGGGTCCCGCTGCGGCCTGGAGCTGCAGGCTCAGGTATCTACCCCGAGCTCCTGGATCCTCCGGGACAAACCCAGCTCTCCCTGCTGCTCCCGTGTTGTGCCTGTGGAGCAGGGAGGGAAGGAGAGGCGCACGGGTTAACACGGGGGCGGTGCACGAGCTGCCAGGCGTCACCCATCTGACCTGCACCAAAGAGGAAATCTTATTGTTCAAAACTTCCCATCGTGCCACACTGAACACTGAAGCCTTCCAGATCTGGAAGGGATAGCCTGGCATGATGCCCCCCAGGTCGTATCTTACGTAAAGAGCTCTTTTTCTCCTGCACGCGGCTCTATATTCTACTTTTACAGATATAGAAATATCTATAGACTCTACAGATATTCACTAAGCGACCTTAAATCATAACAGCCAGGACTCTGTATGACTGTGCTTAACTCCTGCTTAGCTCAGGCCGTCTCCCCATTTCTCAGGCTTCAGAAACCACTCCAACTCCCGTGTTTTCCTGGTGGCTGCCTGCTTGCAGCTGCCCTCCTCTCACCAACGGGGTCACCTGCCAGGCTCCCTAGTGCGCAGGGCACAGCAGCCTCCAAGGGGAGTATTCTCTGTTTGAGAAGTGATTAAAAGCCTGGGGGGAAAAAAAAAAAAAAGCTGATCGATACTGCAGTCTGAAGGTGCAAGAATCATTACCCTGGAGATGTGAAGGTCACGTGGTTCATGCTGAGCACGCTCTCTGGTCGCTTCACCTGAGTTTTCAGCTGAAGAGATCCATTTTCATGCGCTGGGCTGGGTCCGTCTCCGTCCCTGCTGTGAGAAAGTGTTCGGGGGAGATGCCGCTGCCTGCTCAGCAGAGGCTTCACGCACTCTGCCATCAGCAGGGACAGCCTTTGAGGCCACACCGGCCTGGAGAGACTGAGTGATCCATTCTGACTGTGTTAACAGCACCACTGATGAGTCCTCAACTTGAACCCCAAATTCCACCAGAGCGCTTCTTCCCAAATTTTCTGCTAACAGCTGTACACTGCAGCTCCTCTGCTGTTTCCCAGCTACGGATGTGTGCCAGCACAGGAATATCAGTGTATTTTTTTTTCCTCAACATCTCCCCGATAAAGAGCTTTTGGCTGTAATATTGACATTGTCGTGACTATTAAGTCATCGCAGACTCATCCGTGCTAACATGAAACAAACCCCCTACTTTGAAGCACTAAATTCTCGACCAAACCAAGTGTTTTACTGCTCTCTACTTGGGCATACTGGGCAGTTTATTTTCATTCGGAAAAAATAAAATGAGCTTTCCCAGTACAAAACCCCTCTCCAGCAGCAGAGGACGAGCGCCTCGGCAAGGAGAACCGCCCCCCGCCAGTGCCCGTCAGCGGCCTCCCAGAACCCTCCCGCCCGCCCGCGGCGCCGCTGAGCCCACCCCCGTGAGCCCCGCACCGGAAACACCGCGGAAAACCCCGCCGGGGCGGCGCCGCCATCGTGCGGGCAGCGCAGCAAGCGGACCGCGACCCTTGCTTGCCCTGCCCTTTTTGTCACCATCTTGGGAAGGTCACCCGCGTCCCGGCCGAGCCGCTCCCGAGTCCCGAGATGGCGACGGCTGCGGCTCCTCGGCAGAGAGAGCGGCGTCTCTGCCATTGCCTGTCGGCGCCCGCCCAACATCGGCCCGCCAGCGGCGCCACTGACCCACAGCCCGTGTGCTCGGCACTGCATACCTCACGGAAAATCCCGCCGCTGCGGCCTCGGGGTGCCGACCAGCCAGCCTGGTACACGGGCCGCGCTGCTCCTTTTTCCGCCCTTTTCTGCCGCCATTTTGGGAAGGTCAAGGGCGTCCCGGCGGACCCACTCCCGAGGTCGCGATCGCGCCTGCGCCGCGGCAGAGACGCGTCATGGCCGCCGCCCCTCGGCTGCCTGCCCGCGGGGCTGCGCTGCCGGGCTCTGCTGCGGGCAGCGAGGGCGGGCAGAAAACCAGCTGCGATCCCCTCAAAAACCCTCTAAAATAAATGCCAAGAACCTGCCTCTTACCCGACAGGAACCAAACAAGCTACCTTTCTTAAAAGCCATCTTTAAATATATTTTATATTTCTGTTTTTCATGTTTACATTCACATGCATATTTATACCGGACATTGATGTGTAAAGTAATTGATATAATACATCACGTCTATTCCTATGATCTATATTTCTTTATCTTTTGTGGTTTTATAAGTATCTTTATATCTTCATTTTATATTTTTTTATTTCTATAATACTTCTATTATTCCAAATAAAACCCATATCTCTAACCAAATAAATACAAAAAAACCCTTCTTCTAAACGACATTGAATCATTTTTATTTATACTACGTATAATTATATTCACATTTAAATTTATCGTTTCTTTGATGCATTATAATTATAATTGCATATAATATATCTAAAATTCTAAAAATATATTGAAATTATTTAAATTATGTATCATATCTACTGCTATAACTATTTTTTATTTTTAAATGTAATATATATCCGTATGTATTTATATTTCTATAAATAGATTTCTACTTCTATATTATTTGTATTTACAATTTTTATGGTCAAACCCCTGCCTATTGACAAGTAAAAAACCCGCTTTATTTAACTGCTATAAAAATATATATTTATAATTATAATTTTCCTATGTATATTTCTAATTTGTTATATATTATATGATAACATGTTGATGTACTATATTTATATATATTTTATACATATTTCCTATAATATATTCTAATAAGATATATACAGTATTACTTGTATTATGTATTGTATCAATCTTTATTTTGCTGTATTTATGAATCTTTTCTATTTCTATAAAAGTCGGCATATATTAGTCATACATTTCTCTATATTTTGATTGGGGTTTCGTTTCTATTTATAATCTATATTTTTATATATCTATAAAAATATATATTACTCTGTATTAGAAATATTATATCCTATTGTAATATATAATGACTTAGGTTACATGTTTTATATTGATATATTCGGTCTCTATTTAAAGCTTTTTATTCCCATTTCTATACATATGTTTGTTCTGTTAAAATATAGTTGTAGTTATCATTTTACATTTAAAATCCAATTCCTAAAGAAAATTTCAAAACAACAGCATCGAATTCCCACCAATATCTGCCAAAAACATCGAGATACCTCCACCAGCCAAATAAATGCCAAGGAAAAAAACACACACCCTTTTCACCAACAATTCTCATCGTATCAGAAAAATGGAATCAAAATTTTAAAAAACGCTATAGAAACAGACACAGCAAATCACAAAAACTACTAAAAAACAATCAAACACACTTACTAAACTCCAAACGGTGCCACTGACCCTGAACGTTACTAAAAAAATAACAACCTTTGCACCACTACACTAAATCAAAGAATTACCAATACTCTGTAAAAATAACTTTAAAAACCGAACTAAATAACAAAATGGAAAAAAAATCTCAACCAATAAAAATTAAGAAAATAACTACCCAAATAAAAAAACTACTTTAAAAGACCATGAATATAAATACCCACGTTCTCAAAAATAAAACTGATAAACAACAACCAAAAACACCAAAGGACAACAAATACAACAAAATAAAAAAGAAAAAAAAACACAAAAAAAACACAAAAAAAATCCCCAAAACAAAATAAACTTAAATTTACAACAAAAAAATTATACCTAACGGAATAAACCCATAGTGCCTCAATCTATCAAAACAAAAATACCACCTAGAAATAAACACAAAGCCTAAAGACAAACGTAACCAGAAACAATATCTCCCAAATGATCCGGAACAATAAAACACACGCTACAACCAAACAAACCAAATCAAAAAAAGCCCTGGAAAACGACAAACTCAAATGCAATTATCAAGATTTTAAAAACCCCGCTGCCATGAACGGCATGACGCCACCTCAAGCCCACCAAAACAAACACTACACACTCACGCTAATAAAAGCCACCACAACAGAATTCAAATCCGAACCGCTACTTCACGCTACGACACATAAAAACCATGGCACGCCTTTCAAAACAAAATACCCCGGCAGGAAAAAATATCCGACTACAAAACTCAATCCAAACCAAACCTTTATCATCACCGCCTGAACCGAGAACCATCGCAGCCAGGACGGACACCATATCCCTCAGCGTACACCCGCTGCAGAGCGAACAAAACGATGCAATAAATCCCTACAAAGCGCCTCCGAACCACGGCAGCCGAGAGCTTTCAGCAGCTGCAGCCCGCGCTCGCTGCCGGCCCCGGCCGGAGCGCGGCTCCCGGCAGGACAGCGGCTCCTGCGGCGGCTCCTCCGGCACGCGGGGGCGGCGCCGCCCCGGAGCCCCCCGCCCGCTCTCCCTGCCCGGCGGGGCCGGCACCGGGCCCGGGGGGCCCCGGCGGCGCCCGAGCCCCGCGCCCGGAGCGGCCGGAGCGGCCGGCACCGCCCGGGCCGGCGCAGCAGCGCCCGCGCCGCCTCCGCCGCCCTCGGCCGGCCCGCCGCGGCTCCGCTCGGCTCCGCACGGCTCGCACCGGCGCGGCTCCGCCGCTGCCGCGCCAAATTCCCCGTCCGCCTCGCCAACTGCCCGGGCCGTGCCGGGCGGGCTCCCGAGCGGCAGCGTTCCGGCCCGGGCCGCGGGCACAGGGAGCGCCCTCAAATGCAGCGGCACAGCCCCAGTGCGGCCCGGCAAACGCTGCCAGAGCTGCAGCTTCCCGCAACTGAACCCCGACACTGACGCTGCAGGCGCGGCTCGCCTCACTTCAACAAGGGCACAGAAATGTGTTCTGCCCTTCCATTTCGTCCCCTAGCAGAGCAGAAAAGAAGGGGTGTTCCTCAAATGAAAGCCTTCGACTGATGGGAAAGGGGCATTTGGACCTCAATTCAAACCCTTGAAAAGGAGGGACACCAGGGCTGCCCCCTCAATTTAAACCTTAGGCTGATGAAAACGGGGTGGCTGCCTTCAAATCAAACCCATAATACCACAACAAGACTTTTCCCACTCCCCTTCAAATAGAAGGCAGGGATTCCCTGTCACCCCTGTGATACCCCTAAGGGCCAGGAAAAGGCAGGTGTTCCTTCAATCAACACCCTTCAAACCGCGAGAGAAGAGGGATCCCCTCAGTTCAAACACAGACAACAATACAAGAGCAGCTGCTTCCTTCTCCTTCATTTCTTTTGTCCTCCTCAGCTCTATTTTTGTTCCCGGGGCACCGGGCAGGGACTGGCAGGATGAAATTGAGAAGGGGAAGGACAAAAGTCCCCGCTCCAAAGCCACACGGGCTCACCTGTTCGACTGCTGCTTCCCGGCACAACGATTCGTCCCTCGGCACCTCCTTTAGGCGATGCTCCACGTATCCAAGCGCGAATCCAGGTGTTCCCCCAGACCCCGTGAGAGGCTCTCGCAGTCCTTCCATGAGACAGCCCCAGGAGCCCCCCAAAAACCCCTCCACTCAGCAGCTCCATGCAAAATGGAGCTGAGGCAAAACCTGCCCCTAAAACAGCCTCCATCCGGCAGGAGCCGCCCCCTCATCATCCTCACAGCTCACACCGGGCCCTGCTCCGAGCCCCCATCATGTATTTTTCATATTTGTATTTACATTTATATTTAGAATTTATATTACCGTATGTTAATTATATTCTATATTATATCTCTTCATATTACTTACATATATTTATATTTATATTTATATTTGTATTTATATTTATATTTATATTTATAGTTTAGTATTATAACCATATATATTTATTATATATTTCTATATTTAGATTTACATTTCTATAATACTTACATTATTTAAAATAAAATCCCTGCCTCTAACCAAATAAAAACCAAAGATACCCCTTTATTTAAACCATATTTAAATTTTTAAAAATAATTTTATTTTTCATAATTATATTCACATTTACATTCATAATTTTTATTTATTATATTTATAGATATTATATAGAGAGAATACATTTTAATATAATAATATAAATATTATTTTTATATTATACATTTCTTTACTTAAATATTTATAGATAATGGTATATATATTATATATTTGTACGTTTGGATTTAAATTTTTATATTATTTATATTTATCTTATTTCTAAAATCTCCAGCCTATAACCTAATAAAAGCCAAAAAATCCCCAACGTATTTAAACTATATTTAAATATAAGTACTGTCGTAGCTGCATTCCACACCATGCCCTAAGCTAATCTGACAATTGTTGATCTCCTTGTACCTGAAACTGAAACTGTTCACCTTGATCATACCTGTCAGAACGTTTTTCTTACTTTTATTCCTGGCTTTTCTTGGTTTTTTTCTTGCCTTTTTTGTGGCCTTTTTTGCCTTTTTTTGTGCCTTGTTTCTTGGATTTTTTCTTTCCTTTTTCTGGACTTTTTCCTGGCATTTCTTGGGTTTCATCTTGGTTTTTTTTTCTGGCATATTTGGGGTTTTGAGGGGGTATTTTTCTGGCCCTTTTTGGGTTTGTTCTTCCCTTTTTTCTTGCCTTTTTTTTTTGGCCTTTCTTGGGTTTTTTCTGGACTTTTTTCTGGCCTTTCTTGGGTTTTCTTCTGGCCTTTCTTGGGTTCTTTTCTGGTTTGTTTTTTTTTTTTTTTCCTGCGTTATGTTCTGGTCTTTCTTGAGTTCTTTTCTGGGATTTTTTCCTGGCCTTTCCTGTTTTGGTGTTTTTTTTTGGTTTTTTTTTTTTGGTTTGGGTTTTGTTTGTTTGTTTGTTTGTTTTTTGGTTTTTTTTTTCCTGGGGTTTTCTCTGGCCTTTCTTGGGTTCTTTTCTGGGTTGTTTACATTTTTTTTTTCTGGCCTTTCTTGGGATCTTTTCTGGGGATTTTTTCTGGCCTTTCCTGGGTTCTTTTCTGGGTTTTTTTTTCTTGCCTTTCTTGGGTTCTTTTCTGGGTTTTTTTCCAGGCCTTTCTTGGGGTTTTTTTCTGGGTTTTTTTTTCCTGGCCTTTCTTGGGTTCTTTTCTAAGTTTTTTCCTGCCTTTTCTTGGGTTTTTTATCTGGGATTTTTTTTCTGGCCTTTCTTGGTATTGGGGGTTTTTTCTGGCCTTTTTTCTGGCCTTTTTCATTTTTTATTCTTGGTGGGATTTTTTTCCTCACTAACACAAGTCTAATTTCATTAATTCATCTTTTCTTTCATTTCTTTCATTAATTGTTTCCTTTCATGCATTTGCCTTCATTCATCGCTACCTTCATTCATTCTATTCTTTCATTGATCTTTTCTTTCATTCCCCTTTCCTTTCATTCTTCTTTTCTCTCATTCTTTTCTTTCATTCATCTTTTTCCTTCATTCATTCTTTTCTTTCATTCATCTTTTTCCTTCATTCATTCTTTTCTTTCATTCATTTTTCTCTTTCATTCATCTTTGCATTCATTCATTCGTTTCCTTTATTCATATTTTCTCTCATTCATTCTTTTCTTTCATTCATCTTTCCTTTCATTGATCTTTTCTTTCATTCAATCTTTTCTCTCATTCTTTTCCTTCATTCATTGTTTCTCTCATTCATTCTTTTCTTTCATTCATCTTTCCTTTCATTGATCTTTTCTTTCATTCAATCTTTTCTCTCATTCTTTTCCTTCATTCATATTTTCTCTCATTCATTATTTTCTTTGTTACATTCTTTCATTCATCACGCCCAGCGCCTCAGGAAAGACTCCAATGCGTAGCCGTCTTGCCAGCTTCCTGATAAATGCCAACACCAACACCTCGCCCTAGAAAAAATTTCCCGCGACGCCACCCGCTGCAGGCGAACTGAATTGCAATCACCACCACCGGCGAGGGGTGGAACGCGAGCAATATACGCCACAAACTGAAAAGAAGACCCGGCCCTGAAAGTCGCCATCTTTACTGGACATCACGTGACTACTGCGGGCGTCGCCATGTTGTACGGCAACCCATGACGTCCAGGGCGCCGCCATGTTGAACGGCACCCAGTGACTGCGGGGTGAAACGGGCGAAAGGACCTCCCGGCAGCGAGAGGCGTTTACCCCGATGCCTGGCAGAAACCCGACAAAATACACAGCCCCGCGGCGCCGCTGAGCCCACAGCCCGTGGCGGGTACGCTTTAAACGCCGCAGAAAATCCCCCCGGAGCCGCGCCGGCGTCGGTGTTCCGCCACTCCCAACATGGCCGCCCCTCGGCTGTCTGCCGGTGCACGGCTGCAGTACCGGCTCTGCACACAAGGTGGCAGCACTGCCGCCCACCCCAGCCGGGGGCGCCGCGCGCCTCGGGACTGCGGGCAGGGAAGCGGCAAAAAAGAACGGGGGCGATCCCCGCCGCCAAAAACTCCTCTGAAATAAATGCCCCAAAACAACCGGGAAGAAGAAAAAAACCATCCCGCCTCTAACCCGAAAGGATAAAAAAACAAAAATCAAACCCCAACAATTGCTTTGAAAAATATTTAAATATTTTTAAAATATTTTTTCATATTATATTCACACTTCCATTTATAATGTCTATTGATGTATGTCTATTTATACATTTCTACTTTTAAATAAATTTATTTTCTATATTACATCTATTCCTATTACTCAGATTACTTTCGATATTTTTATAAATATTTTTACATATTCATTATATATTTCTGCATTAATTTCTACTTCCGTATCACTTATATTATTTCAAATAAAACCTCTGCGTCTACCCAAAGAAAACCAAAAAAGGACCCCTTTCTTTTCAACTGTATTTAAATTAAAAAAAAAACCTCTAAATTTTTATATTTAAATTTATATTTAAAACGCATATTTATGTATAATGTTAATTTTTACATTTCTAATTTCCGATTTCTTTAAACATTTTTATTCTATTTTACGTCTGTTCCTATTAGTTCTATTTTTAATATATTTTTATTCATATCTTTATGTATTTATTTTTATTTCTGTGTTAAGATTTTTACTTTGGCAACACTAATATTATTTAAAATAAAACCCCTGCCTCGACCCAAATTAAAGCCAAAAAGAACGCCTTTCTTTTCAACTGTATTTAAATATTTTTTAAATTGTATTTTTCAGATTCATATTCACATTTACATTTAAAATGTATTCTAATGTATACCGTTATTTGTATTACATATTAAATCTCTTCCTATTATTTATATTTACTTATATTTATTTATAGATATATATATCTATCTTGATTATAAATCTCACTATTCTGAAATATAGAACAGTAATAATCTATATTCATATTATTTGAAATAAAAACCCTGCCTCTAACTCAATAAAAACAAAAAAAACAAACCCTTATTTTAAACAGTATTTAAATAGATTTTGTCCTTATGTTTTCATATTTCCATTCACATTTATATTTGTAATGTACATTAATGGATATGGCTTACTTATACATTTACCTTTATAAATGTCAATTTATAAATACATTCATATTCTGCATTACATCTATTCCGAGTACTTATTTAGACACATTTAAACATATTTTTACATATTGATTATATATTTCTGTGTTAAGATTTTTACTTCTGTAACACTTCTATTATTTAAAATCAAACCCCTGCCTCTACTGAAATAAAAGCCAAAAAATTCCCTTTCTTTTAAACGATATTTACATATTTTTATATTTATATTCCCATTTATAATTTCTATTGCCGTATAATGCCATTTACGTTCTATACTACAACTCTTCATATTACTCACATATGTCTAAATTTATAGTCATAGTTTAGTCATTTCTCTTTATATATTTATTAGATATTTCTATCTTGAGTCACATTTTTGTTATACTTAGATGATTTAAAATAAAACCCCTGCCTCTAACCAAATAAAAGCCAAAGACACCCCTTTCTTTAAACTATATTTAAAATTCTAAAAATAATTTTATTTTTCCTAATTCTACTCACATTTGCACTTATAATTTTTATTTATATTTAAATATATATATTAGGAAGAATACCTTTTGAGATAAAAATAGATCTATTATTTTTATATTAGATATTACTTTCACTTATATTTAGAATAAATATTTCTAGATATCGGTGTATATATATTATATATTTGTATACCAATTTTATATTTTTATAAAAAAACTCAGCCTATAACCGAATAAAAACTAAAAATTCCCCAAGTTACTTTAACTATGTTGAAATATTTTTATATTTACAATCTATATTTATATATCTTTGTGTATATATATAATAGACTATCATTTTTATGTCTTTTCTGTTACAATAATATACTGTATATAAAGTTTTATGTATTTGTTTTCTATATTTATGTTTACCACTATGATTTTATATTTATTTTACAATTCATATTTATGTCTATTTTCATCTATATATTAGACCATATCGATTCATTAAACCCAACACATCAGAACCACAGAGATCCTGTGCCTTCCTCAGCACCAGTACACAGCACACGCTCGTCCCATCGCAGCGGGGCGGAACAAAACCTGTTTCTGTTGCTGACGGAACAAAGATCCCACAACATTGAACCCTCATAAAAACACAAATCAATCTAACTGTAAATAAATTTCAGATCCCACTAGAACTAGCCCAAAACCTCCATACATGCTCATCATAAACTTCCTCCTAGACCAGTATCTCAAAAACCCAAACAACTCAAATACACATTGAAAATGACATAACTGCTAACAAAAAGAAACACCAATTAAAAATGAAATAAAACCAACTCACTACACTCAAAACTGTACAACTGACCCTAAACATTACTAAAAAAAGCCCCCAAACCTCTACCTTGATGCTAACTCACAAATAATAACTTTCATAGATTGTTGGGTATTTCAAAAAAATTTTTAAAAACTAATTAAAAGCATGAAAATATAAAAATCTCAACTATTAAAATACTAGAAACTATCACTACCCCAATTAAAAAACATACTGCCTATGAAAACCCACCCTGTCCCCAAAAATAAAACCAAAAATAAAACATTAAACCACAAAGAAATCAGAACTTAGCAACACTAAATCTGTAACCTTGGAGAAGTTACACCGTATCCCTTATCATCCACCAACTACAAACAACATAGAACAATACAATCAATTCTTAAAAAACACCTTAAAACCACTACATTAAAAAACCTTTCAAAAATTGAAAACTGCATTTAACAAAAGCCAACTAATAAATTTACACCCAAAACTCCAGCAGCTGAGCTGGGCCTACCAAATTTCTTATGTTTATGTGAACAAAACCAAAATCCCACTCATACCTATCACAAGTCTCTGAAAGAAACCTATTGAAATTCATCCTACCTCAAATACAAACCCACCCACCCAGAAAGTTAGCCTCACTCAAAAAACAACTCTTTCACAGAGAGTTAATAATACCAAGAAATAAAACAACACACACCATATACCAGAAACTAATATAATATTGAGGGGAAAAAAACCCCACACTTTTTCTTTTTTTTTTTTAATTAATTTCCTTTATTAGCTGGAACAAAAGATTTTGCCAGGACCGTAACAACAACTTCTTCTTCTTCTTCTTCTCCTTCTGAGATGTCCCTTCTCATTCCCAAATTCCTTACAACTTCTGAGTTTAAATCCAAGTAAAAAGCAAAATTTCTGCACTTGTGCATTCGATGCTCCAGTCACATTCCCTGTTTCCCTCCACATCTTCTTGCAGTCTTCACGCTGTCCTGCCGTGATGAGTTTGACAGAAGAATTGGCACATGGTAAGAGAGGATCTCCCTCCCTCCCTCCCTCCCTGCCTCCCCAGAGCTGTTTCCTCAGTGCATTTCAATCAATCCCAACCCTGCAATGATGCATGCTCACCCCAAGGCTCACAGCAAGCCTGCAGCAGCTCAGGCTTACTTGGCTCCAGGGCTCTGTGCCTCAGAGAGCTGAGAAAACTTCTGATGAGCCTCTCCTCCAGTAAATAGAAATGCAAACTCAGCTCCATCTCAGAGCCTCAGTGACCCCGGCCAGCCCCTTTCTCACCTCCCTGTGTCACAATGGCTTCCAGGCAGAAGGATGCAAAGCAGGTTTTTGTCTTTTCTCTAGAGTGCCAAAAGGTAAAATATTTAGGCTTTGAAATAACTAATTACCCTCTCTTTGAACTCTCCCAAGGACAGTTTTAAAGAAAAGACAGAAGATTGCTGCTGAATCCATATGGGATGAGGTGGAAAGCAGCAAGGATCCCAGGCCAGCAGCGTTGCCGGGCGGCATCACGTTTCCTGCCACCTCGTGTCAAGGCACACAGCTGCAAAGCCCCGAAGCCTGCAAGCCCTGGAGCTGCCACGTGCATGGACCTGGTTCTCTTCCCAGGTGCCCAGAGGGAAACCTGAGGGCGGGTGTCCGCCCCGAGGGTGCGCACAGAGCACCGGGCAGGGACGGAGTCGCTGACTGCTCTCTGGGGACGAGACCCTGCCTGCAGGTGACGCTGGCTTGTCCTCTCCCTGTGGGACAGGGACCTCCAGTGTCTATGACCAGCCTCATTTTGTCAGCATCCAGGTGCTGTGTTAGAGCCAGAGGGGTCAAGGCTTTCCAGAACCAGAGGATCCTTTAGGTTGGAAAAGCCTTTTAAGGTCATCGAGCCCAGCTGCTGCCCCAGCACTGCCAAGCCCCCACCCAAATCAGGTCCCTAAACACCACATCTTGACATCCTTTAAATGTCTCCAGGCATGGAGACTTCCCTGGGCAGCCTGCTCCTATGCCTGACCACCCTTACAGTGATGAAATTTTTCCTCCAAGCCGATCTAAGTCTTCCCTGCTGCGACTTGAGGCCATTTCCTTCTGCCCTGTCACTTCTTACGGGGGAGATCTCGGTACTTAAACCTTACCTGCTCGTTCCCTAGGAGGTCTCTGGCTTGGCTGGATGAGACGAGAAACACTCCCACCACAGGAATGGCAGCTCAGGAGGTCCCACACCGAGGCAGGGGTAGCAGCTGTCCTCACCAGAGCTCGCACGTCAGTTCTCAGGGATTGGCTCTGCTTTTCCTCCCGGGCAGATCTCTGCTGACTGCCTCAGAATTGCCTGTTGGGGGGGGGAATAGGTTAGCCAAGTTTTTATCCTGACTTACCTGATGTTTTTGCCTGCTTTGCTTCTTCCTGACTTCCTTCTGCTAAGAAAACAGCTGACTTTGGACTTCTAGGGGGAACTTTCACATAATGCTTGAAAAGGAACTACAGAAAAGTGCCTCACTTTTAAAGACTCGGCCAAGAAGACAGATAATTGCAGCTCCTCCATCCCCACTGCCTGCAGAGCTGGCAAGCACCAGGCCAGCTCTGCTTCTCCTTCAAGTTGTTCCCAAATCTGCTGGAAGAACTGAAGGCTGCTTTGGCGTTCCGTTGCTCCGCTTTTCCCGAAAAAGATCTTTCTGTGCTGTTATCCCTCCGTGGGAAGGGCCTTGCTGTCTCACGCACTCGGTGACACGAGGCTACACGAAGCTGCAGCAGCCTCTGCTCCAGGTGGGAAGGGCTTTCTTCCTCCTCTGGCACCTGGCTGGCACAGGTTGCTCAGAGATGCTGGGGCTGCCCCATCCCTGGAAGTCTTCAAGGCCCATTGGTGCTCTGGGACGAGGCTCTGAGCAACCTGGTCTGTGGAACCACGTCCCTGCCCACGGCAGCAGGCTTGGAATGAGGCCATCTTTAGAGTCCCTTCCGACCTGAACTATTCCATGATTCTATGAACTCAAAAAACTTGGGGAATAAATCTGTAAAGGTCACTAAATACATACAAGCATATCCCCATCAGCATAGTTTTAAATGAAAAGTATATCTACAAAGAGGGAGAAGTATTCTATGTATTTGCTCTTGCTACCTTTCAGGGGTAATTTTAGCTATCGCTTCAAGTTTTAAAATATTTTCTTTTGAAATAATAAGCAGTGTTCAAATTTTACCATTTTTACACTATTGCACAAGTAAAAATTGCTGCCAATCGGGCCGTGTCATTCTTTATGGAGCACAGCCATCGTGACAGTATTTCTGGGACAGACATTTTCAGGATGTCGTGCCACAGAGAGCACCAAATTCCGTATCGATTGGCAGTTCAGCTCCTCCACATCAGAAAGCTAAACTAGGACAAGACAGCCTTGGGCTTCACGAATGGCAAGGCAATAAGAGACAGGCCTTAATAATACCATTACAATTTCCACAGCTCTGTCACCTGATCTGTGACAGCACAGCAACCTGGCCAAGGGGAAGGTGACCCTGCCCAGGACAGGGGGTGGAATGAGGTCCTTTTTAAGGTCCCTTCCAACCCACACCATTCTATGGTGTGACCCAACAGCAGAGCTGTAAGCGAGGAGAAGGATGAATTCCTTTGGAAGGGTAACGTTTTGCCTCTCTAGTAGCGGGCTTGTGTTGGCAGGGTTGTTTTGCTTTTCCACTGACCTTGGCTGAAGGTGTTTCGCCGTGCGGAGAGCGGTAACAGCCCGGCGCGCGCGTTGTTCCTGGGCAGATCGCACGGAGCCGGAGGGCAAAGAGCCCCCGGCGGTTCTGTGACAGGAGCAGATACTCCTCCCTGCATCTGGGAATATCCCAGAGGGATTTTTCCGGCAGATGGCAACAGCAGACCGGTGTGTACTGCGAGGCCAGACTCTGCAGGCCGCCTGAAACCTGGCTGGGCTCTACCCAAAGCATCTCTCGGGTCTGCTTCTCCTGCTCCCGGGATTGAGCCTAGCTGGTACCCCAGGGCATGGTTACTGGAATACAGAATAACCGGTGCTGCAGAGCACTGCGCTACAAACTCTGCAGCTCTCGGTGTGTTTGCAGGGCTTAAAACACACCCGGTGCATTTGAAACAGATGAGAATTATGGGTCCCCCTGAATAAACATGATTTCTCTCCTAGATATCATTTTGAAAAATAATACTTCAAGGGGTGATCAGAATGGGAGCACAGACAAACACAAAAAATAAAAACTACAGTGTTTGATGCTTTATCAAACAAAGATGCATCTGCCCTACCGTGTCCGGAAGCTGGACTGCTGGACCCAACTTGGCAGCGCATTCTTGTCATTGCTTCTGAGCCATCTTCACCGGCTGCTCTCGTGGCGTTTGCCGTGCCATTTGCAAATTACAGTACTAGTGAACCTGGAAGACAAAACACAGGATAAATTTACAGCTGGACATTCAAATCTTTTCCTCCAAAATGCAATCAACGTACAGCTTTCCCCTTAAGCTGAAGTATTCATAGAATCATTCTGGTCAGAAAAGCCCTTCAGGCAGTGAAAATGAGCATTTAGGTGTGGTGTGAAGCTTGGGGAGCGCTGAAGAGGCTGTAAAAGTTAACTGATATTCTTAGGGAATTACAAATAGAAAATGGGAGGAATTAATGAACAATGAATCCCCTGCAGAAACGCCACAAGGGACAGCTTGCAGAGGAGATGCCTGAAAGCCAAAGCTGTGCTTCAGTGGCATCTCTGGTGGCAATTTTGCAGAGTGCCCCTACACAAGTTTGTTTTCGCTGTGATCGGCGAGCGGTGGCCACCCCAGAGCAGGAGGTGCTGTGGCTCAGAAGACCTGGCTGTGACAAATACGGGTTATTGTCCCCAAGTGCACGCCAGTGGTCTGGGAAAGGGTGACGCTGGCTGACGTTTCTGTTGTGTTTGCTAAAGGGGGGAGCTGCTCAGTCCTCCTCACTTCACTGATGCTTCTGTATGACTGTGCTTAACTCTTGCTTAGCTCAGGCCGTCTCCCCATTTCTCAGGCTTCAGAAACCACTCCAACTCCCGTGTTTTCCTGGTGGCTGCCTGCTTGCAGCTGCCCTCCTCTCACCAACGGGGTCACCTGCCAGGCTCCCTAGTGCGCAGGGCACAGCAGCCTCCAAGGGGAGTATTCCTCTCTTTGAGAGGTGATTAAAAGCCTGGGGGAACAAAAAAAGCTGATCGATACTGTGGCTCTGAAGGTGCAAGAATCATTACCCTGGAGATGTGAAGGTCACGTGGTTCATGCTAAACACACTCTCTGGTCGCTTCACCTGAGTTTTCAGCTGAAGAGATCCATTTTCATGCGCTGGGCTGGGTCCATCTCCGTCCCTGCTGTGAGAAAGTGTTCGGGGGAGATGCCGCTGCCTGCTCAGCAGAGGCTTCACGCACTCTGCCATCAGCAGGGACAGCCTTTGAGGCCACACCGGCCTGGAGAGACTGAGTGATCCATTCTGACTGTGTTAACAGCACCACTGATGAGTCCTCAACTTGAACCCCAAATTCCACCAGAGCGCTTCTTCCCAAATTTTCTGCTAACAGCTGTACACTGCAGCTCCTCTGCTGTTTCCCAGCTACAGATGTGTGCCAGCACAGGAATATCAGTGTATTTTTTTTTCCTCAACATCTCCCCGATAAAGAGCTTTTGGCTGTAATATTGACATTGTCGTGACTATTAAGTCATCGCAGACTCATCCGTGCTAACATGAAACAAACCCCCTACTTTGAAGCACTAAATTCTCGACCAAACCAAGTGTTTTACTGCTCTCTACTTGGGCATACTGGGCAGTTTATTTTCATTCGGAAAAAATAAAATGAGCTTTCCCAGTACAAAACCCCTCTCCAGCAGCAGAGGACGAGCGCCTCGGCAAGGAGAACCGCCCCCCGCCAGTGCCCGTCAGCGGCCTCCCAGAACCCTCCCGCCCGCCCGCGGCGCCGCTGAGCCCACCCCCGTGAGCCCCGCACCGGAAACACCGCGGAAAACCCCGCCGGGGCGGCGCCGCCATCGTGCGGGCAGCGCAGCAAGCGGACCGCGAGCCGTGCTTGCCCTGCCCCTTTTGTCACCATCTTGGGAAGGTCACCCGCGTCCCGGCCGAGCCGCTCCCGAGTCCCGAGATGGCGACGGCTGCGGCTCCTCGGCAGAGAGAGCGGCGTCTCTGCCATTGCCTGTCGGCGCCCGCCCAACATCGGCCCGCCAGCGGCGCCACTGACCCACAGCCCGTGTGCTCGGCACTGCATACCTCACGGAAAATCCCGCCGCTGCGGCCTCGGGGTGCCGACCAGCCAGCCTGGTACACGGGCCGCGCTGCTCCTTTTTCCGCCCTTTTCTGCCGCCATTTTGGGAAGGTCAAGGGCGTCCCGGCCGAGCCACTCCCGAGGTCGCGATCGCGCCTGCGCCGCGGCAGAGACGCGTCATGGCCGCCGCCCCTCGGCTGCCTGCCCGCGGGGCTGCGCTGCCGGGCCCTGCTGCGGGCAGCGAGGGCGGGCAGAAAACCAGCTGCGATCCCCTCAAAAACCCTCTAAAATAAATGCCAAGAACCTGCCTCTTACCCGACAGGAACCAAACAAGCTACCTTTCTTAAAAGCCATCTTTAAATATATTTTATATTTCTGTTTTTCATGTTTACATTCACATGCATATTTATACCGGACATTGATGTGTAAAGTAATTGATATAATACATCACGTCTATTCCTATGATCTATATTTCTTTATCTTTTGTGGTTTTATAAGTATCTTTATATCTTCATTTTATATTTTTTTATTTCTATAATACTTCTATTATTCCAAATAAAACCCATATCTCTAACCAAATAAATACAAAAAAACCCTTCTTCTAAACGACATTGAATCATTTTTATTTATACTACGTATAATTATATTCACATTTAAATTTATCGTTTCTTTGATGCATTATAATTATAATTGCATATAATATATCTAAAATTCTAAAAATATATTGAAATTATTTAAATTATGTATCATATCTACTGCTATACTATTTTTTCTAGTATTTTTAAATGTAATATATATCCGTATGTATTTATATTTCTATAAATAGATTTCTACTTCTATATTATTTGTATTTACAATTTTTATGGTCAAACCCCTGCCTATTGACAAGTAAAAAACCCGCTTTATTTAACTGCTATAAAAATATATATTTATAATTATAATTTTCCTATGTATATTTCTAATTTGTTATATATTATATGATAACATGTTGATGTACTATATTTATATATATTTTATACATATTTCCTATAATATATTTTAAAAATATATATACAGTATTATTTGTATTATGTATTGTATCAATTTTTATTTTGCTGTATTTAAGAATCTTTTCTTTTTCTATAAAAGTCTGCATATATTAGTCATACAGTTCTCTGTATTGTGATAGGGGTTTCGTTTCTATTTATAATCTATATTTTTATTTATCTAAAAAATATATACATTACTCTGTATTAAAAATATTATATCCTATTAATATTTTTATTAGTAATATATAATGATTGAGGTTACATGTTTTATATTTATATATTCGGTCTCTATTTAAAGCTTTTTATTCCCATTTCTATACATATGTTTGTTCTGTTAAAAGATAGTTGTAGTTATCATTTTACATTTAAAATCCAATTCCTAAAGAAAATTTCAAAACAACAGCATCGAATTCCCACCAATATCTGCCAAAAACATCGAGATACCTCCACCAGCCAAATAAATGCCAGTGAAAAAAACACACAACACCATTTGCACTAACAATTCTCATCACATCAGAAAAATTGAATCAAAATTTAAAAAACCCTATAGAAACACACACAGCAAATCACAAAAACTCAAACCAAGTTACTAAACTCCAAACAGTGCCACTGACCCTGAACGTTACTTAAAAAAAAAAAAAAACCTTCACACCACTACACTAAATCAAAGAATAACCAATACTCTGTAAAAATAACATTTAAAACCGAACTAATAAACGAAATATAAAAAAAAAAACTCAACTAATAACAAAAAAAGAAGAAAAGAACTACCCAAATAAAAAAAAGTACTTTAAAAGACCAACTACATAAATACCCACGTTCCCAAAAATAAAACTGATAAACAACAACCAAATACACCAGAAGAACAACAAATACAAAAAAAGGAAAAAAACGCAAAAAAACTCAAAAAACCCAAGGAAAACAAACAAACAAACAAAACAAAAAAAAAATCCCCAAAACCAAATAAACTTAAATTTACAACAAAAAAAATTATTCCCAAAAGAATAAACCCATAGTGCCTCAATCTATCAAAATAAAAATACCACCTAGAAATAAACACAAAGCCTAAAAACAAACGTATCCATAAAAAATATCTCCCAAATGATCCGGAACAATAAAATACACACTGCAAACAAACAAACCAAATTAAGAAAAGCCCTGGAAGACGACAAACACAAATGCAATTATCAAGATTTTAAAAACCCCGCTGCTATTAACGGCATGCCGCTACCTCAAACCCACCAAAACAAACACTACACACTCACGCTAATAAAAGCCACCACAACAGAATTCAAATCCGAACCGCTACTTCACGCTACGACACATAAAAACCATTGCACGCCTTTCAAAACATAACACCCCGGCAAAAATCCCATGCGACTACAAAACTCCATCCCAAACAAACCTTTATCATCACCGCCTGAACCGAGAACCATTGCAGCCAGGACGGACACCACATCCCTCAGCGTACACCCGCTGCAGAGCGAACAAAACGATGCAATAAATCCCTACAAAGCGCCTCCGAACCACGGCAGCCGAGAGCTTCCAGCAGCTGCAGCCCGCGGCAAATTCCCCGTCCGCCTCGCCAACTGCCCGGGCCGTGCCGGGCGGGCTCCCGAGCGGCAGCGTTCCGGCCCGGGCCGCGGGCACAGGGAGAGCCCTCAAATGCAGCGGCACAGCCCCAGTGCGGCCCGGCAAACGCTGCCAGAGCTGCAGCTTCCCGCAACTGAACCCCGACACTGACGCCGCAGGCGGGGCTCGCCTCACTTCAACAAGGGCACAGAAATGTGTTCTGCCCTTCCATTTCTTCCCTAGGAGAGCAGAAATAAGGGGTGTTCCTCAAATGAAAGCCTTCGACTGATGGGAAAGGGGCATTTGGACCTCGATTCAAACCCTTGAAAAGGAGGGACACCAGGGCTGCCCCCTCAATTTAAACCTTAGGCTGATGAAAACGGGGGGGGCTGCCTTCAAATCAAACCCATAATACCACAACAAGACTTTTCCCATTCCCCTTCAAATAGAAGGCAGGGATTCCCTGTCACCCCTGTGATACCCCCAAGGGCCTGGAAAAGGCAGGCGTTCCTTCAATCAACACCCTTCAAACCGCGAGCGAAGAGGGATCCCCTCAGTTCAAACACAGACAACAATACAAAAGCAGCTGCTTCCTTCTCCTTCATTTCTTTTGTCCTCATAAGCTCTATTTTTGTTCCCGGGGCACCGGGCAGGGACTGGCAGGATGAAATTGAGAAGGGGAAGGACAAAAGTCCCCGCTCCAAAGCCACACGGGCTCACCTGTTCGACTGCTGCTTCCCGGCACAACGATTCGTCCCTCAGCACCTCCTTTAGGCGATGCTCCACGTATCCAAGCGCGAATCCAGGTGTTCCCCCAGACCCCGTGAGAGGCTCTCGCAGTCCTTCCATGAGACAGCCCCAGGAGCCCCCCAAAAACCCCTCCACTCAGCAGCTCCATGCAAAATGGAGCTGAGGCAAAACCTCCCCCTAAAACAGCCTCCATCCGGCAGGAGCCGCCCCCTCATCATCCTCACAGCTCACACCTGGCGCGGCCCCGAACCCCCATCATCCTCACACTCGCACCTGGCGCTGCTCCGAGCCCCCATCATCCTCACACTCGCACCTGGCGCTGCTCCGAGCCCCCATCATCCTCACACTCGCACCTGGCGGGGAACAGAAGGGAGTAGCGGGGTAGGGACAGGACAGGAAGGAGCCGGGCTTGTGGGGGGAGAGGGAACGGGGGCAAGGGAGCGAGAGAAGGCGAATACGGGGAGAAGGAAGGAGGGGCAGAGAGAGGGACAGGCAGGGAAGCCTCCCAGAGGCGCGGCTGCACCCCGAGCCCGGCCCGGCGCCTCGCCCTGCCCGGGCTGCTGCGCTCGGCGGAGCCGGGCTCGCTTGGGAGACCCTGGGCTGGAGTGGGCTCTGCGGCTGAATGCAGCTGTTAGCGGCTCCACTCGCCTATTGTCGGCTGCATTCGGCGGCACTCGCCTCTTCGGCGCGCCTCGGCT
The DNA here is from genome assembly GCA_024362935.1 of Setophaga petechia. NCBI lineage: Eukaryota > Metazoa > Chordata > Aves > Passeriformes > Parulidae > Setophaga > Setophaga petechia. Next base: position 1,492,115 of record JANCRA010000116.1, on the reverse strand, counting down.
TCATTCGGCCGAACTCGGAGCCGCTCCCTGCGTTCGGCGCGCCTCGGCTTCATTCGGCCGAGCTCGGGGCCGCTCCCTGCGTTCGGCGCGCATCGGCTTCTTTCGGCAGAACGCGGAGCCGCTCTCTGCGTTCGGCGCGCATCGGCTTCATTCGGCAGAATTTGGAGCCGCTCTCTGCGTTCGGCGCTCCTCGGCTTCATTCGGCCGAACTCGGGAGCCGCTTTCTGCGTTCGGCACTCCTCCGCTTCCGAGGCTGCCCGAAGCGAGCCGAGCTCAGCCGAACCGATCCGCCTGCTGTCGCGTGCGCCAACGAGCGCGACTGCGGTCACCGCCTAATTTAAAATTAAAACCCTGCCTCTAACCCAATAAGAACAAAAAAACCACACAACCCTTTCTTTTAAACAGCATTTAAATAGATTTTGTCCTTATGTTTTCATATTTCTATTCACATTTCTATTTATAATGTACATTAATGGATATTGCTTACTTATACATTTACCTTTATAAATGTCAATTTATAAATACATTTATATTCTGTATTACATCTATTCCGAGTACTTATTTAGATACTTGTAAACATATTTTTATATATTGATTATATATTTCTGTGGTAAGATTTTTACTTCTGCAACACTTCTATTATTTAAACTCAAACCCCTGCCTCTACTGAAATAAAAGCCAAAAAATTCCCTTTCTTTTAAACGATATTTATATATTTTTATATTTATATTCCCATTTATAATTTATATTGCTGTATAATGCCATTTCTATTCTATGCTACAGCTCTTCATATTACTTACATATGTTTAAATTTATATTCATCGTTTAGTAATTTCTCTTTATATATTTGTTAGATATTTCTATCTTAAGAGTCACATTTTGATTATACTTAGATGAATTAAAATAAAACACCTGCCTCTAACTAAATAAAAACCAAAGACACCCCTTTGTTTAAACCATATTTAAAATTTAAAAAATAATTTATTTTTCTTAATTCTATTCACATTTGCATTTATAATTTTTATTTATTATATTTATCGATATTATATATATTTGAGAGAATACCTTTTCATGTAATAATAAATATATTATTTTTATATTATGTGTTTCTTTTTCTCTTCTCTCTTTATATTAAATATTTATAGATATTAGTATATATATTATATATTTGTATATCTGGACTTGAATTTTTATATTATTTCTATTTATTTTATTTATTAAAAAAACCCCAGCCTATAACCTAATAAAAACCAAAAAATCCCCAAGTTATTTTAACTATGTTGAAATATTTTTATAGTTACAATCTATATTTATATATCTTGGTGTATATATATATATGATAGACTATCATTTATCTTTATTACAATATGTTACAATAATATACTATATATTATAGTTTCATATGTTTATGTATTAGTTTTATGTATTTATGCTTACCTCTATCGTTTTCTATTATTTTTTAAAGTTATATTTATTTCTGTTTTCATCTCCATATTAGACCATATCAGTTCATTACCCCAACACATCAGACCCACAGGGATCCTGCGCCTTCCTCAGCACCAGCCCGCGCTCGTCCCATCGCAGCGGGGCGGAACCAAACCTGTTTCTGTCGCTGACGGAACAAAGACCCCACAGCACCGAGCCCTCACCAGAACTCAAACCAATCTAACTGTCAATGCATTTCAGACCCCACCAGAACTGGCCCCAAACCTCCCTACATGCTCATCATCAACTTCCTCCTAAACCAGTATCTCAAAAACCCAAACAACTCAAATACACATTGGAAATGACATAACTGCTAACAAAAAGAAACGCCAATTAAAAATGAAATCAAACCAAGTCACTACACTCAAAACTGTACAACTGACCCTAAACATTACTAAAAAAAGCCCCCAAAGCTCTACCTTGATGCTAACTCACAAAAAAAGAACCAATAATCTATGAAAGGTATTTTAAAAAAAATTTTCAAAAGCTAATTAAAAGCATGAAAATAAAAAAATCTCAACTATTAAAATACTAGAAACTTCTGTTTTCATATTTCCATTCTATATTTATTTACAGATAGATATAACTATCTTGACTATATATCTCAATATTTAGAAATATATAACAGTAATAATCTATATTCATATTATTTGAAATAAAAACCCTGCCTCTAACTCAATAAGAACAAAAAAACCCAAAAAAAAAAACCCAATCATTTCTTTTAAACAGTATTTAAATAGATTTTGTCCTTATGTTTTCATATTTCTATTCACATTTATATTTATCATGTACGTTAATGGATATGGCTTACTTATATACTTATCACTACCCAAATTAAAAAACATATTGCCTATAAAAACCCACCATATCAATGCCCCTGACCCCCCAAAAAAACCATTGAACCACAAAGAAATCAGAACTTAGGAACACTAAAACTGTAACGTTGGAGAAGTTACACCGTATCCCTTATCATCCACCAACTACAAACAACATAGAACAATACAATCAATTCTTAAAACACACCTTAAAACCACTACATTAAAAAACCTTTCAAAAATTGAAGACTGCATTTAACAAAAGCCAACTAATACATTAACACCCAAAACTCCAGCAGCCAAGCTGGCCCTACCAAATCTCTATGTTTATACATACAGTGAACAAAACCAAAATCCCACTCATATATACCTATCACAAGTCTCTGAAAGAAACCTATTGAAATTCATCCTACCTCAAATACAAACCCACCCACCCACCCAGAAAGTTAGCTTCACTCAAAAAACAATTCACACAGAGTTAATAATACCAAGAAATAAAACAACACACCATATACCACCAACACTATATCACCATATAATAGTGAAGGGAAAAAAACCCACGTTTTTTTACTTTTTATTTTTTTTAACCTAGCTTCCTTTATTAGCTAGAACAAAAGATTTTGCTGGGACTGTAACAACCACTTCCTTTTCTTCCTCTCCTTCTGAAATGTCCCTTCTCATTCCCAAATTCCTTACAACTTCTGAGTTTAAATCCAAGCAAAAAGCAAAATTTCTGCACTTGTGCATTCGATGCTCCAGTCACATTCTGTCTTTCCCTCCACATCTTCTTCCACTTGCAGTCTTCACGCTGTCCTGCCGTGATGAGTTTGACAGAAGAATTGGCACATGGTAAGAGAGGATCCCCCTCCCTCCCTCCCTCCCTCCCTCCCCAGAGCTGGTTTAATTAGCACATTTCAATCAATCCCAACCCTGCAATAATGCACGCTCACCTGAACGAGGGGCATACATCTGCAAAGGTCACTACATCCACAAAAGCACGTCCTCATTCGTTGCTGCAATTACTCACCAGCCCATCCGGCCAGGATCAGAGCTCTCTGCGCACCGAGCAGACGGCAACCAGCAGGGACCTTTCTCCCACTCTCCAGCACGGACCTGTCAAGCCAGAGAGAAGTTTACAGACACCGGGAGGTGGCGGGACGGCACGGGACCGGACGGGTGACCGGCCTCACCTCCAAAGCCGGCGGCAGAAAGGGCGGCGAGCGCCGGGATCCCGCTCCGCCTCCTGCGCCGCCTGCCCGCCGCCCCGGGGCCGCCCCGCCGGGATTGTCCGGCCCGCGCGGTCGATTCCAGCGCCCGGAGAGGGGCGCGCGCGGGTTCGGGGGGTGCAGCCCTGTTCCGACGCTGCTCGCCCGCCCCGAGCCCGCTGCCCCCGGCCCGCCGAGCGCTGCGACCGCGCCTCTGCCGCCCGCCGAAATTGGCCCCGCCGCCGCGGCCATTGTTCTCAGCCATCGTGTCCCTTTGCACTCCCGAACGTCCTTCCCCCGTGCCCGCCCTTTACAGAAACGGCCCCGCCCGCCGCTCGCTCCCGCCCCTCGCCCTTCCCTCGCTCGGGGGGGCGGCAGACCCACCGGGCTCTGCGATTTTCCCGCCCGTTTCGCCACCACCTTGAGAGCGTCAAAGAAAGTCCCGACATTAGGGACACGCCGCCCCCAAGATGGCGGCCGCGAGAGGACCTCCCGGCAGCGAGAGGCGTTTACCCCGATGCCTGGCAGAAACCCGACCAAATACGCAGCCCCGCGGCGCCGCTGAGCCCACAGCCCCTGGCGGGTACGCTTGAAACGCCACAGAAAATGCTGCCGGAGCCGCGCCAGCGTCGCTGTTCCGTGCAGGCAGTGCGCTTAAACCCCCCCGGGGCCTTCCATTTTCGCGCCCTTTTTGCCGCCTTCTTCAGAAGGTCAAGCGAGTCCGCGACATTGGCGGCACGCCCCTCCCAACATGGCGGCCGCTCGGCTGCCTGTCGCTGCGCGGCTGCAGTACCGCGCTCTGCCCACAAGGTGGCAGCACTGCCGCGCGCTCGGGGCTGCGGGCGGCGAAGGCGCAGAAAGGAACGGGGGCGATCCCCCCGCCAAAAACCCCTCTGAAATAAATGCCCCAAAACAACCGGGAAGAAGGAAAAACCATCCCGCCTCTAACCCGAAAGGATAAAAAACCAAAAATCAAACCCCAACAACTGCTTTGACAAATACTTGAATATTTTTAAAATATTTTTTCATATTAATATTCACACTTCCATTTATAATGTCTATTGATGTATAATGTCTATTTATACATTTCTACTTTTAAATAAATTTATTTTCTATATTGCATCTATTCCTATTACTTAGATTTCTTTCTATGTTTTTATACATATTTTTACATATTCATTATATATTTCTGCCTTAATTTTTACTTCCGTATCACTTTTATTATTTCAAATAAAACCTCTGCATCTACCCAAATAAAACCCAAAAAGGACCCCTTTCTTTTCAACTGTATTTCAATTTTAAAAAAAATTATATTCAGATTTATATTTAAAACGCATATTTATGTATAATGTTTATTTTTACATTTCTAATTTGCGATTTCTTTAAACATTTTTATTCTATTTTACATCTGTTCCTTTTAGTTCTATTTTTTCTATATTTTTATTCAGATCTTTATATATTTCTTTCTATTTCTGTGTTAAGATTTTTACTTTTGTAACACTAATATTATTTAAAATAAAACCCCTGCCTCTACCCAAATTAAAGCCAAAAAGAACCCCTTTCTTTTCAACTGTATTTAAATATTTTTAAATGGTATTTTTCAGATTCATCTTCACATTTACATTTAAAATGTATTCTAATGTATACCGTTATTTGTATTCCATGTTAAATCTCTTCCTATTATTTATATTTACTTATATTTATTTATATATATCTATATATATATCTATTACATATCTCAATATTTAGAAATACATAACAGTAATAATTATATTCATATTATTTGAAATGAAACCCCTGCCTCTAACTCAATAAGAACAAAAAAAAAAAAAAACCAAACAAACAACCCAACCCTTTCTTTTAAACAGTATTTCAATAGATTTGGTCCTTATGTTTGCATATTTCTATTCACATTCATATATTTATAATGTACGTTAATGGATATGGCTTACTTATACATTTACCTTTATAAATGTCAATTTATAAATACATTTATATTCTGTATTACATCCATTCCGAGTACTTATTTAGACACATTTTAACATATTTTTACATACTGATTATATATTTCTGTGTTAAGATTTTTACTTCTGTAACACTAATATTATTTAAAATCAAACCCCTGCCTCTACTGAAATAAAAGCCAAAAACTTCCCTTTCTTTTAAACGATATTTACATGTTTTTATATTTATATTCCCATTTATAGTTTCTATTGCCGTATAATGCCATTTACGTTCTATACTACAACTCTTCGTATTACTTACATATGTTTAAATTTATATTCATAGTTTAGCCATTTCTCTTTATATATTTATTAGATATTTCTATCTAATAAATTACATTTTGATTATACTTAGTCACATTTTGATTATACTTAGATGATTTAAAATAAAACCCCTGCCTCTAACCAAATAAAAACCAAAGACACCCCTTTGTCTAAACCATATTTAAAATTCTAAAAATCATTTTATTTTTCCTAATTCTAATCACATTTACATTTTTAATTTGGATTTATTATATTTATCGATATCATATATATTTGAGAGAATACCTTTTCATGTAATAATAAATATATTATTTTTATATTATAGATTTCTTTTTCTCTTCTTTATTTCTATTAGATATTTATAGATATCGGTATATGTGTTACATATTTGTATATCTGGATTTTAATTTTTATATTATTTCTATTAATTTTATTTATCAAAAAGCCCCAGCCTCTAACCTAATAAAAACCATAAAATCCCCAAGTAATTTTAACTATGTTGAAATATTTTTATATTTACAATCTATATTTATATATCTTTGTATATATATATAATTCACTATCATTTATCTATATTATGTTATGATAATATACTATATATTATAGTTTCATATATTTATGTATTTGTTTTCTCGATTTATGCTTACCACTATAGTTTTATAGATTTTATTTCTATTTTTCATATTTACATTCACATGCATATTTATACCGGACATTGATCTGTTAAGTGATTGATATCATATATCACGTCTATTCCTATGATCTCTATTTATTTATCTTCTGTGGATTTATAAATATCTCTATATCTTCATTTTATATTTCTCTATTTAGATTTATATTTCTATAATACTTCTATTATTCCAAAGAAAACCCATAGCTCTAACCAAAAAAATACAAAAAAACCCTTCTTTTAAACGACATTCAAACATTTTTATTTACACTACACTTAATTATATTCACATTTATGTTTATCGTTTCTTTGTTGCATTATCTTAATAATTGTATATAATATATCTAAAATTCTAAAAATATATTGAAATTATTTAAATTATGTATCATATCTACTGCTATAACTATTTTTTCCTATATTTTAAAATTTTATTTATATGTCTGTATGTATTTATATTTCTATACCTAGACTTCTACTTTTGTATTATTTGTATTCATAATTTTTATGGTCAAACCCCTGCCTACTGACAAGTAAAAACACCCGCTTTATTTAACTATTATAAAAAAAAAATTATAATTATAATTTTCCTATGTATATTTCTAATTTGTTATATATTATATGATAACATGTCGATGAACTATATTTATATCTATATTTTATACGTATTTCGTATAACGTATTTTAATAAGATATATACAGTATTACTTGTATTATGTATTGCAGCAATCTTTATTTTGCTGTATTTATGAATCTTTTCTATTTCTATAAAAGTCTGCATATATTAGTCATACATTTCTCTGTATTTTGATGGGGGTTTCGTTTCCATTTATAATCTATATTTTTATTTATCTTTAAACATATATAATACTCTGTATTAAAAATATTATATTCTATTGTAATATATAATGATTGAGGTTACATGTTTTATATTTATATATTCGGTCTCTATTTAAAGCTTTTTATTCCCATTTCTATACATATGTTTGTTCTGTTAAAATATCGTTGTAGTTATCATTTTACATTTAAAATCCAATTCCTAAAGAAAATTTCAAAACAACAGCATCGAATTCCCACCAATATCTGCCAAAAACATCGAGACACCTCCACCAGCCAAATAAATGCCAGGGCAAAAACCACACAACACCATTTGCACTAACAATTCTCATCGCATCAGAAAAATGGAATCAAAATTTTAAAAAACCCTATAGAAACACACACAGCAAATCACAAAAACTACTAAAAAACAATCAAACCAAGTTACTAAACTCCAAACAGTGCCACTGACCCTGAACCTTACTTAAAAAAAAATAACAACCTTCACACCACTACACTAAACCAAAGAATAACCAATACTCTGTAAAAATAACTTTTAAAACCGAACTAATTACCGAAACAGAAAAAAATCTCAACTAATAAAAAAAGAGAAAATAACTACCCAAATTAAAAATCTACTTTAAAAGACCAACTATAGAAATACCCACGTTCCCAAAAATAAAACTGATAAACAGCCAAATACACAAAAGGACAACAAATACAAAAAAAGGAAAAAAAAAAAAAAAGAAAAAAAAAAAAAAAAGACAAAAAATAACCCAAACAAAACCCCACCAAAAATTCCCCAAAACCAAATAAACTTAAATTTACAACAAAAAAAAAGGATGATGAAAAGCCATGGGTTGGCTGCCTTCAAATCAAACCCATAATACCACAACAAGACTTTTCCCACTCCCCTTCAAATAGAAGGCAGGGATTCCCCGTCACCCCTGGGATACCCCTAAGGGCCTGGCAAAGGCAGCTGTTCCTTCAATCAACACCCTTCAAACCGCGAGCGAAGAGGGATCCCCTCAGTTCAAACACAGACAACAATACAAAAGCAGCTGCTTCCTTCTCCTTCATTTCTTTTGTCCTCATCAGCTCTATTTTTGTTCCTGGGACACCGGGGAGGGACTGGCAAGATGAAATTGAGAAGGGGAAGGACAAAAGTCCCCGCTCCAAATCCACACGGGCTCACCTGTTCGACTGCTGCTTCCCGGCACAACGATTCGTCCCTCAGCACCTCCTTTAGGCGATGCTCCACGTATCCAAGCGCGAATCCAGGTGTTCCCCCAGACCCCGTGAGAGGCTCTCGCAGTCCTTCCATGAGACAGCCCCGGGAGCCCCCCAAAAACCCCTCCACTCAGCAGCTCCATGCACAAAACGGAGCTGAGGCAAAACCTCCCCCTAAAACAGCCTCCATCCGGCAGGAGCCGCCCCCTCATCATCCTCACACTCGCACCTGGCGCTGCTCCGAGCCCCCATCATCCTCACACTCGCACCTGGCGCTGCTCCGAGCCCCCATCATCCTCACACTCGCACCTGGCGCTGCTCCGAGCCCCGATCATCCTCACACTCGCACCTGGCGCTGCTCCGAACCCCCATCATCCTCACACTCGCACCTGGCGCTGACGCCACTCTCCAACAGCGCCTCTCCCTGTCCAGCACACAGCCCGCTTCTCACAGACACAGAGCGCACAGAAATCTGCTACGGCTGTTGGCTTTTCTCAGTCCGTCTGGTTCCGCAATTCAAACGCGTACGTGCACTGATGGCATTGAGGGAAAGCTTTCCAGTGCACAAAACTGGCATTCTGGTAGCACACTTTGATACGCCTTCAGAAAAAGCAGAATCAGCGCCAACTCCTAAGACCCCTGCTGAGGAAGCCAGCCGTCCTTGGCACGCCCCATGCAGCAGACCTCGAAAAACGAGGGGAAAAGTCAAGCTTGGAGTGGAAAAAGAGAACATAAATACACCAGCCTGTAAAAAAAAGCCTTCACACAGCAAAAATAGGAACCGGTCACATTTCTTCTTCCCTTGCTTTCTGTGATGACATAAAGACGAAGGAAAAAAACCCGCATGAAACACAAGGCAGAACTGGGATATTACAGCTCTTCGTTTTGGCACTCTGGAGGACAAGCGCCTCTTCCGGGACTGCGACACGATTTGGGGACTGGCCGAGAACGGAGGCAAAAGGTGCCAGAGAGCCCTTTCTATCGCCTTCAGCTCCTGCAGCTGTTCTGATGGTTTCGGGGCACAGCTTGCTCCATTCCTAGATCAAAATGCTAGGGCAATATCTTCAAAACTGCTACCCATCTCTAGTCGGACTTTCCTACATTGCTGTAAACAAACGAGTGGATAGAGAGGGTTTCTCCCCAAATGAATTTAGAGACAAATTCCTATTCTTTACCAATACCTATAGAAAGGAATAGCTTGGCAGGTTTTAGCATTGTACACCCACCCCTCCCTGTGCATTGGGCGGCAGCTTTGGGTCCCTCTGGGGGACGGCACCCAGCGCGACCCCCCTCGCCCGCCACCCACCTGCCCCCGCACCGCAGCGGGGCTCCCTCTCCTGGGGACCTTGGGGTGCCCCCAACGGCGGCGGAGCCCCGAGCCTGCAGCCCCTTTTCCTGACCCCCAAAGAAGGCACAGAACGAGTCCGACTGCCCCGCACGGCAGCGCAGCGCTTGCTCCGAGCCCTGGCCGCGTGTACATCCCCCCCGAAAGGGATTCTGCTGCAACAAGAAAGGAAGCGGGGCAGCCCCCGGAAGGGTTGAGGTTCCTCCCCAGCCTCGCTGTCACGAGCCTGGGGCAGCGAGAGGGAGCGGCAGAGACGGCGGGGACGGCCCGGCACGGAGCGGGGGCCGCTCTCAGCGCGATGCCGGCAAAGCCGCGGCTCCGGCGCTGTCGGGCGGGCTGCTGGAGCGGCGCGGGGGGATCCGCCGAGAGCCTCCGGCCCCGTGCGGGGACTCCCGCAAGGGCCGAGGGACGCCGGGCTCCGGCCCTCGGGGCTTCATTCCCCGGCACCCCGAGCCCCGCGGCTGCGGGGCAAAGAAGGAAAGGGGGCACGGGAAGAGAGGAGCGAGAGCAGGGCATGAGAAAGGGAGGGCGGGCTGCGGAGGAGAGCGGGACGGGAAGGGAAAGCCCGGGAGGGGGGGTAGAGGGATGGTGGACAGAGGAGAGAGAGAGGGGGAACAGAAGGGAGTAGCGGGGTAGGGACAGGACGGGAAGGAGCCGGGCTTGTGGGGGGAGAGGGAACGGGGGCAAGGGAGCGAGAGAAGGCGAATACGGGGAGAAGGAAGGAGGGGCAGAGAGAGGGACAGGCAGGGAAGCCTCCCAGAGGCGCGGCTGCACCCCGAGCCCGGCCCGGCGCCTCGCCCTGCCCGGGCTGCTGCGCTCGGCGGAGCCGGGCTCGCTTGGGAGACCCTGGGCTGGAGTGGGCTCGCTTGGGAGACACTGGGCTGGAGCGGGCTCTTGGGCTGAATGCAGCTGTTAGCGGCTCCACTCGCCTATTGTCGGCTGCATTCGGCGGCACTCGCCTCTTCGGCGCGCCTCGGCTTCATTCGGCCGAACTCGGAGCCGCTCCCTGCGTTCGGCGCTACCGGCTTCATTCGGCCGAACTCGGAGCCGCTCCCTGCGTTCGGCGCGCATCGGCTTCATTCGGCAGAACTCGGAGCCGCTCTGAGCGTTCGGCGCGCATCGGCTTCATTCGGCCGAACTCGGGAGCCGCTCTCTGCGTTCGGCACTCCTCGGCTCGGCCCGGCTCCCTCAGGGCGCGCAAGCGGCGCCGCCTCCCGTTCAACTCGCCCAGCTCGGGGCTCTCCCGCTGCCGCGTCCCGCGGGCGGCCCGGCCATCGCACGGACACGGCCGGGAGCGCGGCGTGGGACAGCAGCTCATTAGGCGGTGACCGCAGTCGCGCTCGTTGGCGCGCACGACAGCAGGCGGATCGGTTCGGCTGAGCTCGGCTCGCTTCGGGCAGCCTCGGAAGCCCGGCCTCGGTTCGCCCGAGGTCGTCAGGTTCGGCTGCTCTCGCCTCGGGTCGGCTGAGCTCGTTCGATTCGGCCCAAGGCGGCGTCGTTCGCTTCTGCTTGTAGAAATATCTTTCTATATAGATTGTAGTTTTCTATATTTAGATTTATATTTCTATAATACTAATATTATTCAAAATAAAAAAAACCCACCTCTAACCAAATAAATGCAAACCACCACCTTCTTTTAAACGATACTGAAATATTATACTTTGTATACCTGTATTCACATTTATATTTATAGTTTCTTTTGATACATTATATTAATAATTACATATAACCTACATAAAATTCTAGAAATGTATTTAATTACTTCTATTATGTATCCTATCTACGGCTACAACTAATTTTTTCTTATCTTTTTAAACTTTATCTGTATGTATTTATGATGTATTTCTAGACTTAGATTTCTACCTTTATGTTATTTGCATTTCAAATTTTTTGATCAAAACCCTGCCTACTGACAAATAAAAACCCTGCTTTGTTTACCTATTTCAGAAATATTTTTACATTTATAATTTTCATATTTATAATTTGTTCTATATGCCATGAGAACATACCTGCTCCCGCACCGCAGTGGGGCTCCCTCCCTCTCCTGGGGACCTTGGCGTGCCCCCAGTGGCATCAGAGCCCCGAGTTTTCACCCCCTTTTCCTCCATTTAGAAACGACACTGGCACTTTTTTCTGGAAACAAAGACATTACCAGAATCCTCTCCCTGTGTCCCAGACAGACAGATATTCAGTTATGCGTTGACTGGGCAGCAGTTTCTTAAATAGAATGATAAACAGTATGTAAACATTTGAGCTACAAGCAAACAGGCAAATCTGAACAAGGCACTGGTGGCCAACCACCGAAGTTATTTTGAAGCAATCTTTTAAACAAGAAAAAAACACATTAAATATTTTCCTATTATTTATATTTACTCATATTTATATCTATATCTATATCTATCTATCTATATATATATATATATATATATCTTGATTATAAATCTCAATATTTAGAAATATAGAACAGTAATAATCTATATTCATATTACTTGAAATAAAAACCCTGCCTCTAACCCAATAAGAACAAAAAACCACCCAACCCTTTCTTTTAAACAGTATTTCAATAGATTTGGTACTTATGTTTTCATATTTCTATTCACATTCATATATTTATAATGTACGTTAATGGATATGGCTTACTTATACATTTACCTTTATAAATGTCAATTTATAAATACATTTATATTCTGTATTACATCTATTCCGAGTACTTATTTAGATACTTGTAAACATATTTTTACATACTGATTATATATTTCTGTGTTAAGATTTTTACTTCTGTAACACTAATATTATTTAAAATCAAACCCCTGCCTCTACTGAAATAAAAGCCAAAAACTTCCCTTTCTTTTACACGATATTTACATATTTTTATATTTATATTCCCATTTATAATTTCTATTGCCGTAAAATGCCATTTACGTTCTATGCTACAACTCTTCATATTACTTACGTATGTTTAGATTTATAGTCATAGTTTAGTAATTTCTTTATATATTTATTACATATTTCTATCTTAAGAGTAACATTTTATTATACTTAGATGATTTAAAACAAAACCCCTGCCTCTAACCAAATAAAAACCAAAGACACCCCTTTGTTTAAACCATATTTAAAATTTAAAAAATAATTTTATTTTTCATAATTCTATTCACATTTGCATTTATAATTTTTATTTATTATATTTATCGATATTATATATATTTGAGAGAATACCTTTTCATGTAATAATAAATATATTATTTTTATATTATGTGTTTCTTTTTCTCTTCTCTCTTTATATTAAATATTTATAGATATTAGTATATATGTTATATATTTGTATATCTGGATTTTAATTTTTATATTATTTCTATTTATTTTATTTATAAAAAAATCCCCAGCCTATAACCTAATAAAAACCAAAAAATCCCCAAGTTATTTTAACTATGTTGAAATATTTTTATAGTTACAATCTATATTTATATATCTTGGTGTATATATATATATGATAGACTATCATTTATCTCTATTATAAGATGCTACAGTAATATACTATATATTATAGTTTCATATGTTTATGTATTAGTTTTATGTATTTATGCTTACCACTATCGTTTTCTATTATTTTTTAAAGTTATATTTATTTCTATTTTCATCTCCATATTAGACCATATCAGTTCATTACCCCAGCACATCAGACCCACAGGGATCCTGCGCCTTCCTCAGCACCAGCCCGCGCTCGTCCCATCGCAGCGGGGCGGAGCCAAACCTGTTTCTGTCGCTGACGGAACAAAGACCCCACAGCACCGAGCCCTCACCAGAACTCAAACCAATCTAACTGTCAATGCATTTCAGATCCCACCAGAACTGGCCCCAAACCTCCCTACATGCTCATCATCAACTTCCTCCTAAACCAGTATCTCAAAAACCCAAACAACTCAAATACACACTGGAAATGACATAACTGCTAACAAAAACAAACGTCAATTAAAAATGAAATCAAACCAACTCACTACACTCAAAACTGACCCTAAAAATTACTATCCAAAGCCCCCAAAGCTCTACCTTGATGCTAACTCACAAAAAAGAACCAATAATTCATGAAAAATATTTTAAAAATATTTTCAAAAGCTAATTAAAAGCATGACAATAAAAAAATCTCAACTATTAAAATACTAGAAACTATCACTACCCAAATTAAAAAACATATTGCCTACAAAAACCCACCATATCAATGCCCCTGGCCCCAAAAATAAAACCATTAAACCACAAACAAAACAGAATTTAGGAACACTAAAGCTGTAACGTTGGAGAAGTTACATCGTATCCCTTATCATCCACCAACTACAAACAACATAGAACAATACAATCAATTCTTAAAACACACCTTAAAACCACTACATTAAAAAACCTTTCAAAAATTGAAGACTGCATTTAACAAAAGCCAACTAATACATTAACACCCAAAACTCCAGGACCGAGCTGGGCCTACCAAATCTCTATGTTTATACATACAGTGAACAAAACCAAAATCCCACTCATATCTATCACAAGTCTCTGAAAGAAACCTATTGAATTTCATCCTTCCTCAAATACAAACCCACCCACCCAGAAAGTTAGCCTCACTCAAAAAACAACTCTTTCACAGAGAGTTAATAATACCAAGAAATAAAACAACAACACACCATATACCTCCAACAGTATATCACCATATAATAGTGAAGGGAAAAAAATCCTTGTTTTTTTACTTTTTGGTTTTTTTTAACCTAGTTTCCTTTATTAGCTGGAACAAAAGATTTTGCCGGGACTGTAACAACCACTTCTTTTTCTCACTCTCCTTCTGAAATGTCCCTTCTCATTCCCAAATTCCTTACAACTTCCGAGTTTGAATCCAAGCAAAAAGCAAAATTTCTGCACTTGTGCATTCGATGCTCCAGTCACATTCTGTCTTTCCCTCCACATCTTCTTCCGCTTGCAGTCTTCACGCTGTCCTGCCGGGATGAGTTTGACAGAAGAATTGGCACATGGTAAGAGAGGATCCCCCTCCCTCCCTCCCTCCCCAGAGCTGGTTTAATTAGCACATTTCAATCAATCCCAACCCTGCAATAATGCACGCTCACCTGAACGAGGGGCATACATCTGCAAAGGTCACTACATCCATAAAAGCACGTCCTCATTCGTTGCTGCAATTACTCACCAGCCCATCCGGCCAGGATCAGGGCTCTCTGCGCACCGAGCAGACGGCAACCAGCAGGGACCTTTCTCCCACTCTCCAGCACGGACCTGTCAAGCCAGAGAGAAGTTTACAGACACCGGGAGGTGGCGGGACGGCACGGGACCGGACGGGTGACCGGCCTCACCTCCAAAGCCGGCGGCAGAAAGGGCGGCGAGCGCCGGGATCCCGCTCCGCCTCCTGCGCCGCCTGCCCGCCGCCCCGGGGCCGCCCCGCCGGGATTGTCCGGCCCGCGCGGTCGATTCCACCGCCCGGAGAGGGGCGCGCGCGGGCTCGGGGGGTGCAGCCCTGTTCCGACGCTGCTCGCCCGCCCCACGCCCGCTGCCCCCGGCCCGCCGAGCGCTGCGGCCGCGCCTCTGCCGCCCGCCGAAACCGGCCCCGCCGCGGCC
Source organism: Setophaga petechia (assembly GCA_024362935.1). Taxonomy (NCBI): domain Eukaryota; kingdom Metazoa; phylum Chordata; class Aves; order Passeriformes; family Parulidae; genus Setophaga; species Setophaga petechia. Next base: position 1,476,681 of record JANCRA010000116.1, on the reverse strand, counting down.
ATTGTTCTCAGCCATCGTGTCCCCTTTGCGCTCCCGAACGTCCTTCCCCCGTGCCCGCCCTTTACAGAAACGGCCCCGCCCGCCGCTCGCTCCCGCCCCTCGCCCTTCCCTCGCTCGGGGGGGCGGCAGACCCACCGGGCTCTGCGATTTTCCCGCCCGTTTCGCCACCACCTTGAGAGCGTCAAAGAAAGTCCCGACATTAGGGACACGCCGCCCCCAAGATGGCGGCCGCGAGAGGACCTCCCGGCAGCGAGAGGCGTTTACCCCGATGCCTGGCAGAAACCCGACCAAATACGCAGCCCCGCGGCGCCGCTGAGCCCACAGCCCCTGGCGGGTACGCTTGAAACGCCACAGAAAATGCTGCCGGAGCCGCGCCGGCGTCGCTGTTCCGTGCAGGCAGTGCGCTTAAACCCCCCCGGGGCCTTCCATTTTCGCGCCCTTTTTGCCGCCTTCTTCAGAAGGTCAAGCGAGTCCGCGACATTGGCGGCACGCCCCTCCCAACATGGCGGCCGCTCGGCTGCCTGTCGCTGCGCGGCTGCAGTACCGCGCTCTGCCCACAAGGTGGCAGCACTGCCGCGCGCTCGGGGCTGCGGGCAGCGAAGGCGGCAGAAAGGAACGGGGGCGATCCCCCCGCCAAAAACCCCTCTGAAATAAATGCCCCAAAACAACCGGGAAGAAGGAAAAACCATCCCGCCTCTAACCCGAAAGGATAAAAAACCAAAAATCAAACCCCAACAAGTGCTTTGACAAATACTTAAATATTTTTAAAATATTTTTTCATATTAATATTCACACTTCCATTTATAATGTCTATTGATGTATAATGTCTATTTATACATTTCTACTTTTAAATAAATTTATTTTCTATATTGCATCTATTCCTATTACTTAGATTTCTTTCTATGTTTTTATACATATTTTTACATATTCATTATATATTTCTGCCTTAATTTTTACTTCCGTATCACTTTTATTATTTCAAATAAAACCTCTGCATCTACCCAAATAAAACCCAAAAAGGACCCCTTTCTTTTCAACTGTATTTAAAATTTTTAAAAAATTATATTCAGATTTATATTTAAAACGCATATTTATGTATAATGTTTATTTTTACATTTCTAATTTGCGATTTCTTTAAACATTTTTATTCTATTTTACATCTGTTCCTTTTAGTTCTATTTTTTCTATATTTTTATTCATATCTTTATATATTTCTTTTTATTTCTGTGTTATGATTTTTACTTTTGTAACACTAATATTATTTAAAATAAAACCCCTGCCTCTACCCAAATTAAAGCCAAAAAGAACCCCTTTCTTTTCAACTGTATTTAAATATTTTTAAATGGTATTTTTCAGATTCATCTTCACATTTACATTTAAAATGTATTCTAATGTATACCGTTATTTGTATTCCATGTTAAATCTCTTCCCATTATTTATATTTACTTATATTTATTTATATATATCTATTACATATCTCAATATTTAGAAATATATAATAGTAATAATTATATTCATATTATTTGAAATGAAACCCCTGCCTCTAACTCAATAAGAACAAACAAAAAAAAAAACAACAAACAACCCAACCCTTTCTCTTAAACAGTATTTAAATAGATTTTGTCCTTATGTTTTCATATTTCCATGCACATTTCTATTTATAATGTACGTTAATGGATATGGCTTACTTATACATTTACCTTTATTAATGTCAATTTATAAATACATTTATATTCTGTATTACGTCTATTTCAAGTTCTTATTTAGACACATTTAAACATATTTTTACATATTGATTATATATTTCTGTGTTAAGATTTTGACTTCTCTAACACTTCTATTATTTAAAATCAAACCCCTGCCTCTACTGAAATAAAAGCCAAAAACTTCCCTTTCTTTTAAACGATATTTACATGTTTTTATATTTATATTCCCATTTATAGTTTCTATTGCCGTATAATGCCATTTACGTTCTATACTACAACTCTTCGTATTACTTACATATGTCTAAATTTATAGTCATAGTTTAGTCATTTCTCTTTATATATTTATTACATATTTCTATCTTAAGAGTCACATTTTGATTATACTTAGATGATTTAAAATAAAACACCTGCCTCTAACCAAATAAAAACCAAAGACACCCCTTTGTTTAAGCCATATTTAAAATTCTAAAAATCATTTTATTTTTCCTAATTCTATTCACATTTACGTTTTCAATTTTGATTTATGATATTTATCGATATTATATATATTAGGAGAGAATACCTTTTCATGTAATAATAAATATATTATTTTTATATTATAGATTTCTTTTTCTCTTCTTTATGTCTATTAGATATTTATAGATATCGGTATATATGATATATATTTGTATATCTAGATTTTAATTTTTATATTATTTCTATTAATTTTATTTATAAAAAAGCCCCAGCCTATAACCTAATAAAAACCAAAAAATCCCCAAGTTATTTTAACTATGTTGAAATATTTTTATATTTACAATCTATATTTATATATCTTTGTATATATATATAATTCACTATCATTTATCTATATTATGTTACGATAATATACTATATATTATATTTTCATATATTTATGTGTTTGTTTTCTCGATTTATGCTTACCACTATAGTTTTATAGATTTTATTTCTAGTTTTCATATTTACATTCACATGCATATTTATACCGGACATTGATCTGTTAAGTGATTGATATCATATATCACGTCTATTCCTATGATCTCTATTTATTTATCTTCTGTGGATTTATAAATATCTCTATATCTTCATTTTATATTTCTTTATTTAGATTTATATTTCTATAATACTTTTCCAAAGAAAACCCATATCTCTAACCAAATAAATACAAAAAACCCTTCTTTTAAACGACATTCAAACATTTTTATTTACACCACATATAATTATATTCACATTTATGTTTATCGTTTCTTTGTTGCATTATCTTAATAATTGTATATAATATATCTAAAATTCTAAAATTATAATGAAATTATTTAAATTATGTATCATATCTACTGCTATTACTATTTTTTCCTATATTTTAAAATTTTATTTATATGTTTGTATGTATTTATATTTCTATACCTAGACTTCTACTTTTGTATTATTTGTATTTATAATTTTTATGGTCAAACCCCTGCCTATTGACAAGTAAAAACACCCGCTTTATTTAACTATTATAAAAAAAAATAATTATAATTTTCCTTTGTATATTTCTAATTTGTTACCTATTATATGATAACATGTCGAAGAACTATATTTATATATATATTTTATACGTATTTCGTATAACATATTTTAATAAGATATATACAGTATTACTTGTATTATGTATTGTATCAATCTTTATTTTGCTGTATTTATGAATCTTTTCTATTTCTATAAAAGTCTGCATATATTAGTCATACATTTCTCTGTATTTTGATGGGGGTTTCGTTTCTATTTATAATCTATATTTTTATATATCTTTAAACATATATAATACTCTGTATTAAAAATATTATATCCTATTGTAATATATAATGATTGAGGTTACATGTTTTATATTGATATATTCGGTCTCTATTTAAAGTTTTTTATTCCCATTTCTATACATATGTTGGTTTTGTTAAAATATAGTTGTAGTTATCATTTTACATTGAAAATCCAATTCCTAAAGAAAATTACAAAACAACAGCATCGAATTCCCACCAATATCTGCCAAAAACATCGAGATACCTCCACCAGCCAAATAAATGCCAGGGCAAAAACCACACAACACCATTTGCACTAACAATTCTCATCACATCAGAAAAATGGAATCAAAATTTTAAAAAACCCTATAGAAACAGACACAGCAAATCACAAAAACTACTAAAAAACAATCAAACACACTTATTAAACTCCAAACGGTGCCACTGACCCTGAACGTTACTAAAAAAATAACAACCTTTGCACCACTACACTAAATCAAACAATAACCAATACTCTGTAAAAAAAAAACCTTTTGAAACCGAACGAATTAACGAAATAGAAAAAAATCTCAACTAATAAAAAATAAGAAAATAACTACCCAAATAAAAAAACTACTGTAAAAGACCAACTATAAACAAAAAAAAAAAAAAAAAAAAAACCCAACAAACCGAATAAGCTTAAATTTACAACAGAAAAAGTATTTCCAACAGAACAAACCTATAGTGCCTCAATCTATCAAAATAAAAATACCACCTAGAAATAAACACAAAGCCTAAAGACAAACGTATCCATAAACAATATCTCCCAAATGATCTGGAACAATAAAACATACACTACAAACAAACAAACCAAATAAAGAAAAGCCCTGGAAAACGACAAACACAAATGCAATTATCAAGATTTTAAAAACCCCGCTGCTATTAACGGCATGCCACTACCTCAAACCCACCAAAACAAACACTACACACTCGCGCTAATAAAAGCCACCACAACAGAATTCAAATCCGAACCGCTACTTCACGCTACGACACATAAAAACCATTGCACGCCTTTCGAAACAAAATACCCCGGCAAAAAAACCCATCCGACTACAAAACTCAATCCCAAACAAACCTTTATCATCACCGCCTGAACCGAGAACCATCGCAGCCAGGACGGACACCACATCCCTCAGCGTACACCCGCTGCAGAGCGAACAAAACGATGCAATAAATCCCTACAAAGCGCCTCCGAACCACGGCAGCCGAGAGCTTCCAGCAGCTGCAGCCCGCGGCAAATTCCCCGTCCGCCTCGCCAACTGCCCGGGCCGTGCCGGGCGGGCTCCCGAGCGGCAGCGTTCCGGCCCGGGCCGCGGCCACAGGGAGAGCCCTCAAATGCAGCGGCACAGCCCCAGTGCGGCCCGGCAAACGCTGCCAGAGCTGCAGCTTCCCGCAACTGAACCCCGACACTGACGCCGCAGGCGCGGCTCGCCTCACTTCAACAAGGGCACAGAAATGTGTTCTCCCCTTCCATTTCGTCCCCTAGCAGAGCAGAAAAGAAGGGGTGTTCCTCAAATGAAAGCCTTCGACTGATGGGAAAGGGGCATTTGGACCTCAATTCAAACCCTTGTAAAGGAGGGACACCAGGGCTGCCCCCTCAATTTAAACCTTAGGCTGATGAAAACGGGGTGGCTGCCTTCAAATCAAACCCATAATACCACAACAAGACTTTTCCCATTCCCCTTCAAATAGAAGGCAGGGATTCCCTGTCACCCCTGTGATACCCCTAAGGGCCTGGAAAAGGCAGGTGTTCCTTCAATCAACACCCTTCAAACCGCGAGTGAAGAGGGATCCCCTCAGTTCAAACACAGACAACAATACAAGAGCAGCTGCTTCCTTCTCCTTCATTTCTTTTGTCCTCCTCAGCTCTATTTTTGTTCCCGGCGCACCGGGCAGGGACTGGCAAGATGAAATTGAGAAGGGGAAGGACAAAAGTCCCCGCTCCAAATCCACATGGGCTCACCTGTTCGACTGCTGCTTCCCGGCACAACGATTCGTCCCTCGGCACCTCCTTTAGGCGATGCTCCACGTATCCAAGCGCGAATCCAGGTGTTCCCCCAGACCCCGTGAGAGGCTCTCGCAGTCCTTCCATGAGACAGCCCCGGGAGCCCCCCAAAAACCCCTCCACTCAGCAGCTCCATGCGAAAGGCAGCTGAGGCAAAACCTCCCCCTAAAACAGCCTCCATCCGGCAGGAGCCGCCCCCTCATCACCCTCACACTCGCACCTGGCGCTGCTCCGAACCCCCATCATCCTCACACTCGCACCTGGCGCTGCTCCGAGCCCCGATCATCCTCACACTCGCACCTGGCGCTGCTCCGAACCCCCATCATCCTCACACTCGCACCTGGCGCTGACGCCACTCTCCAACAGCGCCTCTCCCTGTCCAGCACACAGCCCGCTTCTCACAGACACAGAGCGCACAGAAATCTGCCGCGGCTGTTGGCTTTTCTCAGTCCGTCTGGTTCCGCAATTCAAACGCGTACGTGCACTGATGGCATTGAGGGAAAGCTTTCCAGTGCACAAAACTGGCATTCTGGTAGCACACTTTGATACGCCTTCAGAAAAAGCAGAATCAGCGCCAACTCCTAAGACCCCTGCTGAGGAAGCCAGCCGTCCTTGGCACGCCCCATGCAGCAGACCTCGAAAAACGAGGGGAAAAGTCAAGCTTGGAGTGGAAAAAGAGAACATAAATACACCGGCCTGTAAAAAAAGCCTTCACACAGCAATAGTGGGAACCAGTCACATTTCTTCCCTTGCTTTCTGTAATGACATAAAGACGAAGGAAAAAAACCCACATGAAACACAAGGCAGAGCTGGGATTTTACAGCTCTTCGTTTTGGCACTCTGGAGGACAAGCGCCTCCTCCGGGACTGCGACACGATTTGGGGACTGGCGGAGAACGGAGGCAAAAGGTGCCAGAGAGCCCTTTCTATCGCCTTCAGCCCCTGCAGCTGTTCTGATGGTTTCGGGGCACAGCTTGCTCCATTCCTAGATCAAAATGCTAGGGCAATATCTTCAAAACTGCTACCCATCTCTAGTCGGACTTTCCTACATTGCTGTAAACAAACGAGTGGATAGAGAGGGTTTCTCCCCAAATGAATTTAGAGACAAATTCCTATTCTTTACCAATACCTATAGAAAGGAATAGCTTGGCAGGTTTTAGCATTGTACACCCACCCCTCCCTGTGCATTGGGCGGCAGCTTTGGGTCCCTCTGGGGGACGGCACCCAGCGCGACCCCCCTCGCCCGCCACCCACCTGCCCCCGCACCGCAGCGGGGCTCCCTCTCCTGGGGACCTTGGGGTGCCCCCGACGGCGTCGGAGCCCCGAGTCTCCAGCCCCTTTTCCTGACCCCCAAAGAAGGCACAGAACGAGTCCGACTGCCCCGCACGGCAGCGCAGCGCTTGCTCCGAGCCCTGGCCGCGTGTACATCCCCCCCGAAAGGGATTCTGCTGCAACAAGAAAGGAAGCGGGGGCAGCCCCCGGGAGGGTTGAGGTTCCTCCCCAGCCTCGCTGTCACGGGCCAGGGCCAGCGAGAGGGAGTGGAAGCAGAGAGGACACAGGAAGAAAAGGAAGAACAGGGTGCAGGATGAAATTGAAAAACACCCTAAAAAAACTAAAACAAAAAAAACCCCAAATAAACAAAAAACCCCAAACTGGGATGGGCAGCACGACAGGGGCATTAAAAAAAGAACAGCAACGGGGAATGGGACACAAGGATCCTCTGAGGCACAACCGCATGGGCAGCACCACAGAGAATAAAAAGGTACATGAGTGATGCATGGAGAAGAACAGAGAAAAAGCGTGCCAAACACACGGTAAGGACAGAGGCACACAGAGACAGGTGGGGCAGCATGCTTCTCCTCCAGCCACTACATAAGTGCAGCTTCCCTGCAATTTCATACTCAGTCTCTCCTCCAAGCTCAACAGGTAAACAAATAGGTACTCCCAACGTTTCCTTCCGTTGGGCAGCACAGACCCACCAGGAGAACCTGGAATCCAAGGATGGATCTAAACATGGGAGGTCTCACTTGCTACTCTCTGCACCTTTTCTCCAGCTTAGGCCTGGGAAACAAAAGACAACAAACACTTAAAAACAAAACTTCAGGTGTCTTGAGGATGCCCAGGCTGGGAGGAAGCCGTTCCCAGCAGCCTCTTGGCCTTTCCTCACTGTGAGGAGCTGCAGAAACGCACATCCAGACCCAGGGAGGGCAGCCTGGGATGTTTTCGGCACAACAAACGCCACAGCCCCGAGCACCAGAAGCCTGAAGATGGTCTGGATTGCAATTCAGAGGGGATTCTACATGGGACAGCCAAGTCATTTGCGCCCAGAGGAAATACAAGTCACCATTTTTAACAGTTAAAATATCCGTGCAAGTTACTGGCTGCTTACGGCAGCAAGCTTCGTATGGCCTCCCATACTTAGGGATTTAGCAGAAGAAGTAGTTTCAGGTTCCTTCCTTTTGGAGCCCAGCTCCAAAGGGGAAACTTATCACGTTTGCTCCTGAGAGAGGCACGTAGAACCACAGGAGCTCAAGCAAGAGACTCCCCTCCTGAGTCGCGCCTCACCTGCCCGAGCACCTACAGCACTTTTGTACCACCTCTCTCCCCGTTTTCCACGTTCCTTTAAACGTGACAAGCCTGCAAGCTCCACCTCCAGCCACATCCTCCCTGCGCTCCGGCACCGCCCCCGCTGCTCCCCCCTCGCCACGGGGCTGGGAAAGCTGCAGCTTTTATTTCTCAGGAAAAACCCCAGATTTTGTGTCCCAGGAAAGGCTCTGCCCGGCGGCCGCGGCTCCGTGCCGGGCACGTCACTGCGCATGCGCTTGTCCGTTTCACAACACCACGCATGCGCACGGCGGTTTCCTTGTCCTCAATTTCCACGTGAAAAGGACTTCCCTGGCAAACGCGCATGCGCGCTGTCCCGCTGCAGGACCGCTGCGCGCCACCAGGTGCCAGCCGCGAGCCACTTCCCGCGCGTGCGTCACTGCGGCGCCGCGCGCCACGCCCCGCTCGGCCCTCGCACGGGGAGCGCCGAGGTTCGGGACACTGGGAGGGCAAATGCCCGATCAGAATAAATCATTAACAAGCTGCACGACTTCCAAGTTTCTCTCCAACCATTTTTACATGAAAATCCATGGTTTTCCCGCCTCCTTCTGGCAAAATGAAATTATTCCTCAGCTGTGGAGTGGTCCCAGTGCAGTCCAAGCACTCGAGGAACAATCATCTGCTCCCTGTGTGCCAGCCAGAGCTTTTCTATGTGAAAGAACTGAAAAGGACTTGGCATAGTGCATTTTTCCTGGAATAAGAGCACAGGCAGATGCAGCTTGTCAGCGCTCACAGCACTCCCTTCTAACACAATTCTGGGCTCCTTTGCAAACTGCCTCTGCCGTGTGGTTTTCTCCAGGAGAAATGAAAGAAATTTTCATGGCAGTTTGGAAATTATGTTATTACAAGTGAAAGAAAGCAAAGAAGAAATATTTCCTGTAAGAGCCTTTGGGACCATCTCGGCTGAATCGGGAAAGGGACATTAATTCCCTGCATTGCGAACACACAACACCTCCAACCCGCAGCACAGACTGTCAGGTGGGGTCTGACAGCACCACTCTGACAAATTTCGTCGTCAGTTCTCCCTTTCACTGACTTTTGCAATCAAAGCCTGAAGCTGACAAGCCCAAAAGCTCTATCCAGCTGCCCAGGAACAAAAGGATACTCCCAGGGATGAGGCACATTCCCAGCAAACACTCCGAACACAGCACAGAGGCAGCACTGGAGCTCGTGTGTGAGGCTGGCAAAGGCTGCCAGGAGAGCACAGCCCCCAGGTGGGGTGGCAGTGGCAGTGACAGCAGGAAACTGCCATAGTCTGATGGCACAACAGAGACACGGTCCAGCAATGCCCACGGGAGGCCAGAGCTGCGCACGGGAAAGGCTGGCCCGGCGGCGCTTCTCGTGCCCGGCCAGACACGGCCACCCGCTCCTGAGGGACCCCAGCCCTGCTCGGGGCTCTCCGTGTCCCCTCCTCAGGCGGAGCTGCCGGGATGATCGCTCCCCGGGGAAGGGGGGAGGCACCGGCCAGCCCCGCTCGGCACGGGCACCGGAGCGGCCCACAGCGAGCCCGGCCACGCCCGGGAGCCGAGCCCCGCAGCCCTCCCGCAGCCCCGAGCCGCCCTCGCAGCCCTCCCGCAGCCCTGAGCCGCCCTCGCAGCCCTGAGCCACCCTCGCAGCCCTCCCGCAGCCCTCCCGCAGCCCTCCCGCAGCCCCGAGCCGTCCCCGCAGCCCTCCCGCAGCCCTGAGCCGCCCTCGCAGCCCTCTCGCAGCCCTCCCGCAGCCCTCCCGCAGCCCCGAGCCGTCCCCGCAGCCCTCCCGCAGCCTCCCGCAGCCCTCCCGCAGCCCCGAGCCGTCCCCGCAGCCCTCCCGCAGCCCTCCCGCAGCCCTCCCGCAGCCCTCCCGCAGCCCTCCCGCAGCCCCGAGCCGTCCCCGCAGCCCTCCCGCAGCCCTGAGCCGCCCTCGCAGCCCTCCCGCAGCCCTCCCGCAGCCCTCCCGCAGCCCTCCCGCAGCCCTCCCGCCCGAGCGGCGGGGCGGCGGTAGCCGGTGCCCGTTCTTTACGGGAACAAGTTTAACTAATTCTGAGGCTTCCAACAATTCAATGAACATTTTCCTTGCAGAACTTTTGAAAGAAGCCCCTGATTTGTCTCTCATTAAGTGCTTGGGTGCTTTGACAATGCGCTGATTTTTCCCCGTGTATTTTAGAGTAAGTTTGAGTTTACAGAAATAAATGAGAATGCTTATTGAAAACTCTGGAAAGTAGAGACAGAAGAGAAAGGAAAGCTTTATTTGATAGTGAAATACTTAATTGTTTTAAATGAGCAATACCACAGCTGATGTCACAATGTAATGTCCATTAATGCATTTAGTTACATGAGCAAATGCTACAGAGATTTACAAGGATTTGACTTACCAAACACTCTCTACAACCGCAAATGCACAACTGCAAGGACTCTGCGTGTCCGCTGGAATTGCACACATAATGCAAGTTGTGAATCATGACCCTTGAGAGTGAGTAGTGGTTAAGAAAAGAGTTCATCAGGTCATAAATAATTTGAGAGACATTTAATTCTCTGTGGAATAAGATTAATTAAATTTTTCAGAGAAGTAGCATTGCAGATGTTAATATCAGCAGATCGGCTATTGAGAGTTCTAAATATTTTGAAGAAAATTAACAAAAAATCTGCCAGTTGCAGCATTTCATTTTGTTTTATTTAATTTCATTTTGTTTCATTTAATTTCATTCCATGAAATTGAATTTCATTTAATCTCATTTTTAGAATCTCATTTCACTCCATAAAATTTCATAGAATTTCATTTCACTAAATTTCCTTTCATTAAATTTTAAAATTTCATTTCATTTAATTCTATAGAATTTACTTTCTTTTCATTTCACTTAATTCCAGTGTTTCATTTTATTTAATGAAATTAAATAAAATCACAGATCTACTACTAACTTGTGATTTTGAAATGCAGTTCAGGGTGTGACATCAAGACAGCAAGAACAGGGGCACATAAATAATGCTGTGCCCTATAAATAATCCCGTGGAAGCTCAGCTTCCCTACAGCCATGGGGAGTGCAGAGCGGGTACCTGCCCTGTCAGCAGGAATCAAGCCAGACACCCCAGGACACAAACAGGTCTGCCTGGTGGAGACACTGGCTTGTGGTCCAGCAGATGCCAAGGCCGGTGATCATCCCAGGCAGATTTGGTTACCAGGTGGGTTTGGGTGGGCAGGGAGGGCACAGCAGGTACAGGGCTAAACCCACAGCTCCTCTTCCCCCTCCTGGGAAATCAGGGGTGTCTTCAGGACAGCCAGGTGGCTCTTGAGGAAGGCAAGGGCTAGAAACTACCCAATGTAGTTTGACTTCCAACCACACTGATGGGAACAACAGGAAATATAAAACAAATGAGAAGTCTCTGAACTTTCAAGTGAATTTCTGGGATATTCAGTTGATGGGATGAGTTTTTCTTCAGACCTCTCAGTTTTGGTTGAGTCTCTCACTCATTCCTTGGTGGAGGTCTGCCACATTTACCTTTGGCTTCCTGGAGGGTGCTGAAGCCCAGGGGAGAGAGGGCTGGTCCCAGCAGACTGTACTGGTGAGCCCTTCCCTGGGACCTCCAAGAGGCAGAAAGCTGCACCCCAGTCTTCTGCTGCAGCGCCCGTAGAGGCTGAGAGAGTTGGGGATGTTCAACCTGGAGAAGAAAAGGCTCTGGGGAGACCTTAAAACATCTGTCAGTGCTAAAGGGGCTGCAAGAGAACTGGAGAGGGACTTTGGACAAGAAAGGGAGTTGACAGGACAAAGGGGAATGGCTTTACAACAGTAGCTTGAGATGCGATGTTAGGAAGAAATTCTTTCCTGTGAGGTTGGTGAGGCCCTGCACAGACTGCTCAGAAAAGCTGTGGCTGCCTCTGGATCCTTGGGAGTGTTCCAGACCAGGCTGAATGGGGCTTGGACCAGCCTGGGACAGTGGAAGGTGTCCCTCTCCCTAGCAGGGGGATGGAAGAAGATGGTCTTTAAAATCCTTTCCAACCCAACCATTCTGTGATTCTGCATTAGCCCTTACTCACCATTTAGCTGAATTTTCACAGCCTTTATTGCATTGTCTCCCTGTATTCACTCCTTACACATGGGATTTTCTTTGTCCAAATGCAGCAACATCACCTTCAATTCCTTTCTTTGACCTTTATGTACCAGAGGTCTCCAACCACCTCCCCAGCCCTACTTTGGAGATGCCTCCTCACAACTGGTTTTTCCATGACCGTGATGATCAAAGATCCCTGCCTTTTTTTCCCCAAGAAGTCATGCCTCCCAAAAGATAAACTGTCCCTCTACTTTTCTTTGGGTCAGGTCCACAGATTCTGTTTTCTCCTAGAGATCAATATCCAGATGTCTGGGTGATTATTGTGGCTTTATGAATCTGCAGCTGGAGGTCACCTCCAGGCTTGTTCATAAGAATCATAAAATGTTATCAGTTATCCAGTGTCAACAGTGTGGTAAGTGCAACATAAGGCAATTTCACCGTGGCAGCCAACCTCCAAACTGTTTTCTTCCTGCTGGTTTTGTATCCAGCTAAAAGGAGCACTCTGTGCAATTACTCTACTGCTCTAGGAAGGGAGGTTTGAACTTCTTGCAGTCTGTAGGATCTTCCTGTTGATTTCCAGCCCATCCACGATTTATCCCTTGTGTCTTATCTCCCATGGTAATGGGCTGGGAGAACCTTTGCAATTTCATTTTTCCCCCTTCAGTGCTTCAGCCTGAATCCTGCTGTCTGCAATTATCTAATGGCCAACTTTCCTGGCTCATAGACCATCCTGCTGCAGCTGTGAGGATGTGTTGGGGATGGGAATGAGGGTTGGAAATAGCTTGAGATGGGGAAAGTATTTCTATTTCTGGCCAATCTGTCAAGAAATGAAGGCTCCAGGCAGCTTCTTGCCTCCAGCACTGTATGGGAATGTCCAAACCCCCTGAGCCCACGAAGGCATTGGAGTAGGCCTGGAGAGTCAGGGCTCAGAGGAGCATTTTGCTCCTGCTGCATCAGGGATGTCAGGGCAAATAGAGATTCCAATTAGGCAGAGTCTCAGCTGGCTAATTAGACACTTCCAAGGAGTTTTTCCTAGTGAATAAGTTATTCCCACTGCTGAGACAGTTTCTTGTGAGAGATAACAGCAGCAGTTTGGTTATTTTAATGGCTTCATCTAAGCTGTGTAAATATTATCAGAAAGTGACCTTTAGCATCTACCAGCATGAGGTGAAGTCCCTTGCTGCCCAAAAACTGGTTTCCAGAGCCTCTGAACCATTTAGTGTATATTTAACTCACCCAGGAGGTGTTTCACTCTAAAAGAGCAATCTGGAAACTCTGAAATAACTCACAATGAAACAAGATTTAATGAAGAGGTGGCTGCACATCTCCTCCAGGATGGGTTTACACCAAGAAAGGATGAAACCAAAGAGCAGCTGAAGTCCCCATTTCATGACTTAATAGCACTTTCCAGTGCCTAAAGGTGCTCCAAGAGAGCTGGAGAGGCCTCGGCTTTGGACAAGAATGTGGAGGGACAGGACAAGGGGAAAGGGCTTCACACCAACAGTAGGTGCAGATCAGATATTGGGAAGAAATTCTTCCCTGTAAGGATGGTGAGGGCCTGGCATAGGTTGTCCAGGGCAGCTGTGGCTGATCCTGGATCCCTGGCAGTGTCCAAGACCAGGTTGGATGGGACTTGGAGCAAGCTTCTGGTGGAAGGTGTTCTAGTGGAAGGTGTCCCTGCCCATGGCAGGGGTCAGAACTGGGTGATTTTTAAGGCCCTTTCAACACAAATAATTCTGTGATTCTATAATTCTATTTACTGAGGCAGATCAAAGAGTTGAGCTTCCCGGAGACTGAAGATTTAATTAAAGCACAGCTTGAAAAAAAAAAAATCTAAAGGGCTCACAAGTATTCTAAAGGCATCAAACCAAAATATTTTAACATTTTAAGAGTGAGGTCTTTTCGTTTTTCATTTTAGAAGGGCTTCTTACTTCAGTCTCTTATGTACTGGAAAACAGTCAAAATCGAAACAGAACACTTTGATTGACCAGAAGTTTTGAGGGATATTCAGTGTTTCTCTCCAGCAGAAGTTGTAATGTTCTCTCTGACTCAGAACAAGGACCTGCTTTGGAATTGTGGCATAGTTTCATGATGAAGTGGGTTGTCGCTGTAACCCACTAGTGATTAGAGATTATTTACATACTGGATTTGAGTGAAGCATGGTGAGGAACAACATGCATTCATTTAAGGCGGGAAATAGGGTATTTTATCTCATCTTTCTGTGAGCAGTGCCAGGACCCAAGCTGGAGCTGTGTTAGGGCAGGTTGAGGTGGAGGTCAGGACAGGCTGTTCCCCCAGAGGGTGCTCAGGCAGTGCCCGGGCTCCCCAGGGAGTGCTCGTGGTGCCAGGGCTGCCAGAGCTCCAGGGGCGCTGGGGCAGCGGCTCAGGCTCAGGTGGGATTGTTGGGGTGTCCTGTGCAGAGCCAGGAGCTGGGCTCAGGGATCCTGATGGATTCCTTCCAGCTCAGGACTTCCTGTGCTTCTATGATTGATTTTATCTAATCAAGGCAATAATAGGCTGGAACATTTGGCTTCTCATCTCCAGCTTTCAGAAACAATGTGGAGATCTGTCAACATTGTCAAGGTCTACAGTAATTATAAAATCAAGGAATGTTTTAGGTTGGAATGACCTTAAAGATCATCTCTTTAGACCCCCTGCCATGGGCAGAAACGCCTTCCAGTAGACCAGGTTTCTCCAAGCCCCACTGTCCAACCTGACCTTGGACACTTTCAGGGATAGGGCAGCTACAGCTGCTCTGGGCAACCTGTGCCAAGGTCTCACCACCTCCACAGGGAATAATCTCAATATTCAATCTAGTCTTGCCCTCTCTCACTTTAAACCCAGCTTTAAACTGAAAGTTGAAAATGAGCCCTCTGCTTCAGGCAGAAGCAGTGCAGCCCACAATGATCCCTACGAAAATGCTGAAGCAATGGACCTGTACAAGCTCAGGGGATAAAATTAAATAAATTTGGTGTCCCAGACTTGGTTCATGGGGCAACGAATTTCCTCCCCTCTTTGTTCAACTCACCTACTTCTTGGGATCTTGGCCATGATGTGTCCTCATGTATTTTCTTCCTGTGAGACTGAGCAAAAAAGAAAAGCAATTCAACAGTCCTGATTTTTTTTCCTTTTGAACAATCTCAATGGTACCTGCATTGCAGTTCTGCAAGTTAATCTTGTGGATGCTTGTGCACACACAGGATCAGTATGATTGCAATCTGCACATGAAAACCAATTCAGTGCAGACAGGAGGGAGGCTCGGGGGGGAAACACAGCCAGAAATCAATTGACTCAAGTCTGTGTATCAAAAGCACTGAAGAGAATCCCATCAATAAGATATAAACCACAAAACACCTTTACCTCCCTCCCTCCTGAAGCATTTGATAAGTGAATATAAAATACATGAAGGTCATGAGAAAGGCAGTTGGCACCTCTGTGTTGCTGTTAATGAGGAAAAGAGGCAGAGAAAGCAGCAGTAGGAGAGGAAAACAGGGATATCAAAGGAACTTTGGAGAGAATCACAGAATTTTTTAGGTTGGAAAAGCCCTCTGAGATCACCAGGTCCAGTTGGTACCCCAGCATTGCCAAGGCCACCACTAACCCACATCTCCAAGTGGCACACCCACACAGCTTTGAAATCTCTCCGGGGACGGGGACTGGGGACTCTGCCACTGCCCCGGGCAGCTGTGCCAGGGCTGGGCAGCCTTTCCTGGAAGACACTGTCCCTAATGCCCAGCCCGCAACTTCTCTGGAGCAGCTTGAAGCTGTTTCCTCCAGAGGGGATAAAAGAGATAGTGAAGGATTGTGGTTCACACTTGCAGGCACAAATACCTGTGGATGCGAGTGGGCACCTTTGACACTCCTGCTCCAGCTTTGTGCCTCCTGCTCTCCAGGAAAATGGTATTTCCAAAATGTGGGATGCCAGAAAGAATCCACAAATCTGGGGGGTGTGAAGTACAGGAGGGCAGGGAAGGAAAAAGCTGAAGCACAGCAAGTGAGCATTTCCCCAACCTCCTCTTCTTGATCCCCCAAGAAAGAAAATCTGAGTTGAAATCCACTTGTGGAATTTGCTGCTGGAGCTGAATACAGCCAATGTGAGTTAAGATTCAGTTACTTTAATGGGCACAGCATTCGGCAAGGACAGCAAAAAAGACATGAGAATCTTCAAGCCTCTTCATCAGCACTACCAGGAGGGTTTCAGTCATGGACACGTCTGCTTGGATTAGGTTTAATGTGGAGGAGAGCCCTTGGATAGCACAAACAATATTCACATCAATGAAGACTGGGAAAGGAATGATCTGAGGAGTGACAGGTGGCAAAGAATGAGTGCTGAAAGTTTTGGTTGTGTAAGATGCAAAAGAAATACCAGATTACAAAGAAACAAACATATGAGAAAGAAACATCAGATAAACAAAGTAGCAAAAAATTGAGATCTAGGTGCTATATTTGGGTGAAAACCACAACAACAATCCCCGTCTGTCCATCAGACACTTTCTAGGTGAGAAAAAACAGGCCAAAATGGAACCTGAACCAAGGAATTGCATGTTTTATGTCCTCTTTTCATCCTTTCTCATTTAAAAAAAAGGATCAAAAAGCAATAATAACCTCCTTTGTCTTATCCTGCAAAATACTTTGCCTTCCCAAATCCATGAAAATGAAATTCATTTTTCTCCTACAGTTCTCTACCAGCTGTTTTGTCTCCTGTGCAACAGAGGGTTGAGTACAATGACTATAGATGCTTATATCTCTTAAAAGCCAATAAAGGTGCTACACAGAGAGAAAGCCACCCCACACACTGTCAGTTGCACAGGGCTCTTTGGCCACGTCCAGGGGTTGCATCCCTGCTGCCATGCCAGGGGCCAGAGAAGCAAGGACGCCATGGGGACCTCATCCTGTCTCCCTGACCCCTCTCCATCCTCCCCCTCCTTGGGCCAGAAGAGCCTCTGTCTTGGCCAGTGGCCCTGAGATGCTCTAGAATCTTCCTTATGTCCCAGCTGGATAGGCATTCAGCTTGCAGCCTGCATTAGAGCTTTTCAAAAGAGGAACATCAGGAAATTACCAAAAAAACCCCAGTATGGAAATAAGCTAAGAAAAATTTTTTACATTTTTTACAAACTGTGCTGCTTCCTATAGCAGCACAGTTAATACTAAGGAAATTTACAGATCTGGACAAAAAAAGGAGGTTTAGACTGAGGAGGAGTAACCCAAATTTTAATGAAAAGGCTTCAGAGATGCTGCAGAATCAGACTAGTTAATCAAACGAATTAAATGACTGAGAGATACACTAGTAGCATGGCTCAGTGAAATGAAGAGAAAGAAAAGAGACTAGAAATTCTCTGTTCTCTTTCTAGAAATATGCTGTGTTTTGTTTCCCCTGCAGGTCCATCCAGGCAGGTTTTAGCTGCTTAGAAATCCTTGTTGTTGTACAGACAGAGGAGCCTGTCTTTATTTACCCAGGAATTCCTATAATACACAAGCTCTTCAGGCAGACCCTTCTTTAGGATGTAAGTGGTATTTTGAACGGCCATTTGAATGAGAGCTGGCATCATGATTTTGCTTCTCTTGTGGAAACAAGCAAGGCAGTGTATCATAGATGAGTTAACTTTCCTTCACAAAGGGGACACTTACTATTTACTGTCCCTGTTAGTATCTTGCACTGTCTGGTAATGAAATATTTAATGCCAAGGTATTTATGCCACCTGCCAACTTGCCAAGACCACAGGCGTGTGAATGAGGGTATTAATTACTGCAGGAGAAAGGAAAGGCTTGTAGAGGTCAGAGAACAGCCTCTGGTGGAGCCCAGGAGTAGCAACAGCAAAACATTTGTGATGAACATGCTATTTCCATGGAAAAGAGGTGACGCAGTGGAACAGGGAACTGTTTCATAGCCTGGCTTAAGGGGCAGCTGCTTGCCTTGCTGGGCCAGGAGGATGTGCTGAGGATCACAGAATCATGGAATGGTTTGGACTGGAAGGGACCTCAAAGACCATTTAATTCCACCTTCTTCCATGGGCAGGGACGCCTTCTACTGTGCCAGGTTTCTCCAACCTGGCCTGGAACACTTCCAGAGATGGGGCAGCCAAAGCTTCTGCTGGCAGCCTGTTCCAGAGGCTCACCACCCTCACAGCCAGGAATTCCTTCCCAATATCCTGTCTAACCCTGCCCTCTGGCAGTGGGAAGCCATTCCCCCTTGTCCTGCAATCCACACCTTTGTCCAAAGTCCTTCTCCAGCTCCCTTGGAGCCTCTTTAGGCACTGGAGGCTTCTCAAAGTCTCCCCTCTCTTCTTTTCTCCAGGCGGAACCACGCGAGCTCTGGAGGGTGAATGGCTCAGGGTGTTGGTGGCAGCGCCGTTCAGTGGTGGCTGCAGTCCCCCTGGAGGGCTGCATGTGCTTCTGTCGAAGCGGTGATCCTGCGGAAGGGTCTGCTCCTTCTCTGAAGGTCCAGGGGTGGCTATGGAGGTCTTGTCCTCTGGGGATCCGGCGGGCAGTGCTGCTGCTGGTGTTCCAGACCGCACTGATATCCAGGTAGGAATGCTTGGTTCCTCCCCCTGGGCGGAGCATCTCACAGGGGGTGATGGCATGGTGAGTCATGCGGGGAGCCCTCGATGGCTCTTTAGCAGAAGATATCCCCAGGAGGCAGCTCTGGGGGATGTCATGGGGGGGATAAACAACACTGCCCCTCCTACCTCAACAGCTCATGAAGATGGCAATAGAATACATACTTCTGGTTACATCTTACATTGTAACCTAAGAGACAAAGGATGTGCAGCTGTCTAGCAAAGGAGAGTCCTGAAATGCTGCATTTTGGGCTTTATTTCAGGGAATCCCTTAAGTACATAGCTAATTTTAAGGACATGCTTAACTTCTTTCTCTGAGCAGGTTTTCTTTCCCCAGCCAGAACCAAGGCAAACGCTGTCTTTATTTCCAGGGCATTCATCTGGAATTTTTCACAAGCCTTGAACTCAATGACAGTACTTCAAATTTCTTACCAGAAAACAACTTTCTGTGGTTAGTAAAAAATGATTCCACCTAGAAGGATGCAAGACATCCTTTGATTGGTGTTCCTTGAGTTGTCCTTGAAGAGGAGTGCTGGAAGGGGACAGAATAACTTTATACAGCTGCTGGCTATAAATTATTAAAACCTTTATGAATACAGCATATTATCTGTCCATGTGCCTTCAGGCATTTTCTGTTCCTTTTCTGCTTTAAAAGCAATTAATCTTGCAAGTGCTCATAATTCTCAGAGTCAGTCTTACAACTCTGGAGAATGTGTGAAAATTGGAGAAACTGGAGTGAGCCAGTGGCAGAGGAGCTGAGGATTCATGCTTCCCAGCAGTGGGGGCTTGCAGGATGGGACCATGCTCAGTGGGATGTTTTCTGGGGTATTTTATTGGAAATTCCAAGTTCCCATGCTGGGTACTCTCATCCCTTTCTTGGAGAGCTGCTCCTGGCTGTTAGAAAATGCATTTTCCATGTCAGTCTGTTCTTCCTTATATTAATTCCATTACTCTCAGCTCTCTCTTCTATGCTGCCCTTGAATCACTTATTTCTTGCTTGCAGCCCTAGTCTACTTCCTCAGTGCCAAACAGAAAATTGTGCTGCTTTTTTCTTTCTTGTCAAAGTACTCTAAAAATCAAAATCTTCATTTACTTCTAGGCTTCACAGCAATGTTTCGCCTAATATGAAAATACGTGGGCACCTATAAATCATAAAAAGAGTTCAGGTCTTCATAGCCTTCTCACTTTTATGTCTCCCAGTAGGAGGTATGGACCAGGATGCTGCCTTAGAGGCCTGTCCAGGGGATCTCAGACTCACAGACAGAGGCTGGAGTTGGGGGAATGCTCTTCTCCTTCTCTCTGCCCACATCAGGGCAATTTTGTATGAGTAATGAAAGAGAAAAAGAGAAGGATTCTTCATTTTTTTTTCTCTGTTCTGAGTGAATGTTCTGCTCTATCAGCTCGAGCTGTTCCCAGCATCACCTTAGTGATTACTTAAGTGCTTCACACTCAGCTGAACAGCTTGATCAGGACACCACAGAGCCCTGCACCTTGTCAGGATAGCAGCCAGCCTCGTTGCTATGGCAGGGAAGAAGTGGTTCAAGTTTAAGCAGTGGTGCATGGATTTTAAGGAGCCTCAGATTGTCCCAATGGGCTGCAGCTTAGGTCCGCAGCGGCAGGATGGTGCAGCCACTGACACTTCCAGTAAAACAGGGCTTCACCACTTCCTCCAGCAATCCTTCTGCCCAGATGCTGCAGGGCTTTTGCCTGGTAAAAATAATTTGGCTTGAATTTGTAAATAGTCTGGGATCTTGATTCTGGCAAATTTATCCTTGCTGAGAAAGCTTCTCCTCAGTCCAGTACAGATTGTGGAAGCTGGGCTGCTCCAAATGCTGTCATGGGGAGTTGCAAAGCCTCCTCTGAGCAGTGTAGAAAGGAGAGTCCTGTGGCTCGGATGGGACTTCTCACCATGGGGAGGTTGGAGCCAAATCACTTCGGGTGCTGAAATCTGTTCAGCTGGAAGGTGCTACAGATCCAAGCTGCTGAGTGATACACAGGGCAATTACATCCAAAAGGAACCTCAGAGGGGATGATGTGGAGCGGCCGACAAGGCTCCTGGGCTGTGCCAGCTCTGGGGTGGCAGCAGGGCCAGGGCAGTGCCACAGTGTCCCTGTGCTGGCACTGCTGGGGCACCTCCAGGGCTGGGGCAGCTCTGGAGAGCCCTGGAGGGGCTGGAGCATGGCCAGAGCAGGGACAGAGCTGGGAAGGGGCTGGAGAATCAATCCCTGAGGAGCTGGGAAGGGGCTGCAGAATCCCTGAGGAGCTGGGAAGGGGCTGCAGAATCCCTGAGGAGCTGGGAAGGGGCTGCAGAATCCCTGAGGAGCTGGGCAGGGGCTGCAGAATCCCTGAGGAGCTGGGCAGGGGCTCAGCCTGGAGCAAAGGAGGCTCAGGGGGCCCTTGTGGCTCTGCACAGCTCCTGCCAGGAGGGGAATAGGGACAGGAGCAGAGGGAACGGCCTCAGGGGAGCTCAGGGTGGGCATGGGGGAATAAGGGAAAGGGCTGTGCAGCCCTGGCACAGCTGCCCAGGGCAGTGGTCCCCATCCCTGGGGGGGATTTCAAAGCCCTGTGGATGTGGCACTTGGGGACATGGGGCAGTGGTTGTCCTGGCAGTGCTGGGGTTGCAGTTGGACTCAATGGTCTTGGAGCAGTTTTCTGACCTAAATGAGTCTAAATGTTGTTCTGGGTTTTTGACAGGAGCACATCCTGGGCAAAGCCCTGGCATTTGGGATGTGATTCCACAGCTCTTTCGGAAAAGGACTTGCTGCACGGAGAGGTCTCTGGGAGGGAGCAGAGTCGATAGCAGTGCCTGCACAGCAGCAGGGTGGTGGGAGCAGGGTTTGCAGAGCAGCCAGGAGATGGAGCCCACATACAAGACACCACAGATTCCAACCTCCTGCCACAATCCCAGGGTGCTCCAAGCCCCATCCAGTCTGGCCTGAAACACTGCCAGGGATGGGACGGTCACAGCTTCTCTTGGCAACCTGTGCCAGGGCCTCCCCACCTTCACAAGGAACAATTCCTTCCCCATATCCCATCCATCTCTGCTGTCTGGCAGTGGGAAGCCATTCCCTGTGTCCTGTCCCTCCATCCCTGGTCCGCAGTCCCTGTCCAACTTTCTTGTAAGCCCCCTTTTAGGCATGCAGCCTGATCTCACCTCTGCCAGTCCATGTTGAATGCAGACTTTCAGCCTGGTGTGGGGGTGCTCCAGTGAGGGGCAGCTCTGGGCACCCCCACGTTAAGGGGTTTGCAGGATGGCTCATCCCACCTTTCCATCTTCTCAAGGGCAAAGAGCCCTGATGGCCTTTTCTCAACATCCCTGACTGTCACATGCATCCAGTGACCCAACTGCAGCCCCCTTGCACAGGGGGCACACACTGGGCTGTGGGTGGGCTCAGCTCACACATCTGGCCTGAGTAAAGTGACACATGTGCAGCTCTTGTGACCACGCAGAGCATCCTCTGCTGTGTGATCACGTCCCCCACTTGTAACAAGAGGGCTGGCTTTGGGGCAGACCTTGTCACAAACCAGGGAAAGATAAAGGAGGGAGAGCACCATTCCCCAGAGTCCACGTGTGGTTTGTGGCCTCAGCTCGCAGAGTCTGTGGTCCAGCACAGCTGGAATATTCCTTGCTACTGTCACCTCCATAAAATACACCCAGGGTTGCATTTGCCTGATTCTTCTCTGCCTCTGCTCTGTTTGTAGAAGCGCAGTCTTGGCTGGAGCTCTCACACAAACCAATCTGCTCCTCCTGAAAGGCTGGTTTGCTCTCACCACACACAAGGTGATGCGTCCTTCTGCTGTGACAAGCACACTGGAAGAATTTGGGAGCTTCCATATCATTGCCTCCTGGCTCAACAAGACACCCTGAGCTACGGAAACAGAAAAGCATCCCTGACTTTTAGATCACCCTCCCTGAGGAAGGCTGTAGGTACCTCTTGCCCTGGCTGGGTACTCAGCTGCCTTGTCTCAGCATCTCAAGGCACATGGTCCTTGGGCCACAGAACCAACAAAAGGAAGCCCCCCCCTCCCCACAAGTGTGAGACCATGCTACTAAGCTCAAGATGAAGTAATCTTTGTTTTATCGTCCATAACACACTCATGCTCCCTCCAGAGAGCACTTTTTCTTGGCTGTTAGGTCTTCCTCATGATGCCAAGTGACCAAAGGCAAGGAAAACTCTTTCCAGAACCGAAGAGCCTGTCTTGGGCTTGCGGTCTGATCACTAATATCCCATTAAGCAAAAAGGATTGGATTGCAGCAGTTGTTATTTTATATTTTCACAAGAAAACAGGATTTTCTTGGTCTGGGACATCTGCCCAGTGCTATCAGATGCTCTGCAGCAGAGCAGCAGGACCGAGACCCAAACTCCTCAACCCCCATTCCAGCTGTAACTATGATGGGCATCAGTGAAGTTTTTCAAGTCAGATCATCCACATCTCTTGCTCAGCTTCCTGAAGAGCTTCTGTCTTCACTGTGAGGATGCTCTGTGCAGGAGGGTGGGAACAACGGGCCTATCCCCAGCACACGAGAGCCTGGTACACCAGCTCCAGGACAAAGCATCTCCTAGAGCTGGTGCTTCCCACAGCTCCCTCTGGGGAGGATCGCCCCGGCACATCCCACCCGCCCGTGGGGCCCCCTGCTCATAATGCCCCTTTATGAGGCTTCACAAAGGCCTCCTTGGTTCATCTCCAGGCTGCCCCGAAAGGTTGCCAAGGGTGTCTTTGCAAACAATAAGGGGCCTGTGTTTGTAAGGCGGCTGCAGTCACAAATGCCTTTTTTGTGACCTGCAAATGAAAATAGCTCCTTCTTTCCCAGCAGATCTTCTGCTGTGTCTTCAAGTCACCTCTGAGGGCTAGGGTAGTGTGGCAGCCATGGGGCTGCTGGGGGGAGCAGCTCTCTCCCTATGCTGACATCCTTCCAGCTAAGTCCTATCATGAGCTTTTCCTTGCTTGTGCAGTCCACGAGGCTCAAAGAGAACTTGGCATCACCTGGAAATGGTCTTGATGATGTAATTTTGTCAAGTAATTCAGCAAACTGGATGGAAATCGTGCTGGACTCCTTGGGATGTGGGTCTTCCCTAACCATGCCACCAAACCAGGCTCTTAGTGCCAGGAAACATCCCAGTGAAAGGATCTCAGAGGGTGCTTGAATACCTCTCCCAGCTGAGGCCAGAGCTGCACAGGCACGTGGCACACTGCATTTCTGCTCTGAAAATCATTAACTCACTGAGCTGGGGAAAAGCAGTGCCCCCAAAAGAATTTGGGATGTCCAAGGTTCTGCAGTACAAGGAGGTGTCAAAAGGGCCTTGCGAGGAGTGGATTTATTGTGCAAATGAATTTTAATTGTATAAAATAAATGAAATATTGACAATGAAGTTCTTTCCTGTGAGGGTGGTGAGACCCTGGCACAGGCTGCCCAGAGAAGCTGTGGCTGCCCATCCCTGGAAGTGTCCAAGGCCAGGTTGGACAGGGCTTTGAGCACCCTGGGCTAGTGGAAGGTGTCCCTGCCCATGGCAGGGGAATTGAAACTGGATAACCTTTAAATTCCCTTCCAACACAAACCATTCTGTGATTCTATGATTTCCTGGGCTCAGCCCGAAGAAAAAAGGTCTCATGAAAGTCACATTTCTCCTTCCAACTTAAGCAGTTGTATGTGTGGCCAATTTGGAAAGCTCAGCATTATTTAATTTTTTAAGCCCAAAGACACTTTTGTGGTGGCACAGGCTGGGGTGTTAGCTAGACTTGGAAACCCTCATATCACAGCCAGGCCAGCTTAGTAACAGAGAGAGCCAGAGCAGAGCCTGCCCAGCCTCAGATTCTTCTCTAACCCTGGCCTGCTCAGAGACTTCCTTCCATCCCAAATCAATGCCCTTTATTGAAGGTGATTGTTAAAAAATATTAAAAACCTTCACAGAGGCAGGTAGCTGAGAACAGAGCTCAAAGCACTCAGGCATGTGTCCCTTGGAAGCAAAGGTCTGCATGTGTCCACCAAGGTAGTGATGCACGTGGTCTGGAGCAGGGGCAGGCAGAAAAAGAAGGATATATGGCTCCATCGAGAAGCTGAAGGACATGGGAACAGTTTGTGTGACTCAACTTAGTGTCAAGGCTAAGATAATGCCTGATGAGTGCAACCCATCTCAGGCATCCTCAGGATGGAGGGAGGAGAGCACAGAGCAGCCCAGGCACACAAAGCATGCTGTGGCTTCCCCGACTTCCAGGAGTCCAAATAAACCCCACAGCCTGGGATGTGGCAACAGAGTGGAGGAATGGGCCTAAATACTCAAAACGAATTTAAAGAAAAGAGTTGCAAGAT
Organism: Setophaga petechia; assembly: GCA_024362935.1. Lineage (NCBI taxonomy): Eukaryota > Metazoa > Chordata > Aves > Passeriformes > Parulidae > Setophaga > Setophaga petechia. Next base: position 1,451,667 of record JANCRA010000116.1, on the reverse strand, counting down.
GGTTGCTATAGAGCAAAGCCCCACCAAAGGTTGTATAGATGGATAGTTCTTCAGGACAAACCTGGTCCTGTATTGTGCTCCTTCCCAGGATCCAGCTGAGCTCTTCTATTTCCCCAGGCACTCCTACATGGCCAGTGCAACAATTCCATATTTTCAGCTCTCCAGATTGCAGGTGAGCTTAGGAAGCTAGGAATATTTAAAAGAGAACTTGTCAAGAACTGGTTGTATACAAATAAATTTTAAAGTGATCTTGTAAAGCCTTTTACTATCTTGACAGTGGGAGGATGACAGAGAGGACAGACAGAGACCAGACTTCCTACACATTCACAGTGAAGGGACGAGGTGCAATTTGCAGGAAAAAGAAATCCAACTGGATATACGGAAGGAAAAATGCACCATGAGGGTAACTGAAGAGAGGAAGGGGAACAGGCATTTTAGGAATCTGCAAAATGAGGTGAAACCACTGATCAGTGATTTCAAGGGGTGTATGAAGGCTTGACCAACCCTCATCAGCACCCTGTCTTGAATTGATATTTGTACTGCATAGGTAGAAGTGTTGGATTAACGGTTGGACTTAATGATCTTAGACCTCTTTTTCAACCTAAGTGATTCTATGATTCTGAACCTAACCATATTATAACATATGTGATCACCAAACCAGCAGAAAAAAGCCTGACCAAGAAGCTTTGCAGCTTCTTGAAGCCACCTGGAGCACCTGAAGCCAGCTGGAGCAACACTTAATGTTCATTTGCTAAATTACAACATCTCTAGATAATTTCCTTCCTGGCTGCAGAGAACCTTCCCATCAGAGCCTCTCCTCCACGCTGCCTTTGCCCCCTGGTCCATCAGAGGTCATTCCAGAGGACATGGCCACAACCTCTGGTGCATGAGGAAATGTGGAGACGACAGGCAGTCCCCCAGCCCCAACAGATGAGTCATGCTGCAGCCAGAATGGTTTTCCTGAGAAAAGGGAAGAGTTTCACCCTTGTGCTTTGAGGGAACAGCATTAAGGCTGCTCAGACATGGAAAAGGCATTGCCTGGAGCTAGAAAATGTCCAGCCATGTCTGGATAGACCTTCTGCCAGCACATGATTTCATGTGGTGGATTTGTGATCAACGAAGGAAACCAAAACTAAGTTTACCTGCTAAAGCATGGGAAAGCGGGGAATTCCACTCTGAGGGCAATGAGATGTAAAATTCATGAGAAAATATTGCTGCACACTCCTCTGACCAACACTTCCCAACCCAGTATGTGTTTTCGCTGTCTTGCTCCCTGAAGAGCAACATCATCTATTAATGATCCTCAATGGCCGAGCACATGCTTGTCTCCTAGTGAACGACAAACAAAACCAGATGACCCATGAATGACAAATAAGGTGGTGACATGCTCTGAGCAACATTGTTCAATGATAAAGAGATACTGTCATGGCAGGATGGATTGTCCTACAATAAAAAGATCAGTCCCAGGAGTGACGGACTTGGCTTGCAGACTCAGCTCTTGAGCAGCCCTGATATGGGCTTAAATAAATCACTGCAAAAATCATCAGGGCTGAGAGCAGGCCAGAATCCACAGTGGCTGTGTGGTGACTGAGCATTGTTCCCACCATGTGCTCATCAGCTTGCTGTGATGAGTTTAGTGGCCTCCCTGGGCTAGACAAGCTGCTTCAGCAAAGCTGTTGGGACTAATTGCCTCTTTCCCTGGTAATACCAGGAGGATTTGGGCATGGAGACCAAACCCCTCCCTCCCTATAAAGTGCATGGTAGGAAGGCTGGGTGTGAGATGAACTGCTCGGACAGAGAATTCTCCTGCTGGCAAGTCCTTCAGGGCTTAATTTATATATACTATAAACTCATTTACATTGGGAATATTCCCTCCTGACTCACAGCAAGGGGTGACTGGGTTTTGGCATGGAGAAAAGCACTGAGGCACAGCAGCTCCTGGCTCGCTGAGCTCAGATGTGGCATCAGTCTGTAACCATCTCCCTTGGGGTGATCTGGCACAGAGAACTCAAAGAGAAATTGGAAAAAATTGTCTTCACATTGTGCTGAATCCATAATTTTACTCCATTACTTTGTTAGTTGTAGTTCCTGAGGATTGTGGAAGAAAAAGGAGAATCAGTGGATTTACATTCCGGCCCTACTTGTAGGACTTTCTTTTCTCCAGAATTACTGAGATAGGAATATTTTGCTTAGGATTCAAGTTTTCCTTTGATGGATAGTCAGCAGGGGAGGGACTAGGGCGATATGACTTCTTGGCCTAAATTTTGAGCCATCTCAGACCCAGTGACCCCTGGGAGGTCATCACTGATCACAGTGACCCAAAAAATGCAGCTTGCCTTATCAGCCCCTGGTAGGGATGTCCTCTTCAGAGCGGCATGGCCAGTACATCCTTTGTGGTTGTAACTTCAGATGCTGCTGCAAAAGCAGGTAATATCATTATTAATCATTGAATGGCTGGAAAGGACCTTAAAGACCATCTCATTCCAACCCTTGCCATGGGCAGGCACACCTTCCACTAGACCAGAGGGCTCCAAGCCCTGTCCATCCTGGCCTGGGGCAATTCCAGGGATGGGGCAGCCACAGCCTCTCCAGGCAGCCTGTGCCAGGCCTTACCACCCTCACAGGGAAGATTCTCTCTCCCATATCCCATCTAACCCTGTCCTCTGCAGTGTGAAGTCATTCCCTCGCCCAAAGTCCCTCTCCAGCTCTCTTGAAGCCACTTTAGGCACTAGAAGGGGTAGTAAGGTCTCCCTGAAGCCTTCTCTTCTCCAAGCTGAACTCCCCCAGCTCTCTCAGCTTACTATTAATAATTTAGTTATTATAGTTACTTACTAATAACTAGTAAGAGAGATCAGGCTGTTCTCACACAGAGAAATGCCTACTTCCACAGTAAGTATTCTCCAGGGAACCTTACAACCACTTCCTTCCAAGATGACCATCTCCTCCACGCACCTCACTAATGGGGAGGGTCTTTATTAACCCCTAAAAATCTCAGCTCCTGACTCACAAATTGTTCTTTGCAGCTCTGTCCTAAATCTGGGCTCATCAAAGCCCTGACAGTCAGCGCAGCCCAGCTGGGAGACAGAATAAATATCCCATCATTTCTATCACATTTTGCAGCTCCCACGGCTGAGACTGGGCTATTAGGAGATGCTGCTCAGAGAGGGGAAGCGTGAGGAAAAATTGCTGCCTTAGGGAGATACAGGGAATAATGAGGGAAGATAGCAGCACAGGGTCCTGCTGGCATTGCCAGCCTGAGCATAGGCACAGATAACAGCCCTGTGCATGCGGGAGATAAATCCCATCTGTGGCTGCCTGAACGTGAGATGGGATGTAGAACACGGATGTAAGGACAGGAGACAGGAATTGTATCCTTTTAGCTCTGCTAGGACATTGGGCTAAACACAAGGTGCAGGAACATTTCCAGTGAGATGCTACAGGAGGTTTCCCAGCATGTAGCAGGGATGGTGTGGCCAGCAGGAGCAGGGAGGTCACTGTTACCCTGTGCTTGGCACTGGTGAGGCCACACCTTGAGTGCTGGGGCCAGTTCTGGCCCTTTGGCTTAGGAAGGACCTTGAGAAGGGCAATGAGGCTGCTGAAGGGCCTGGAACACAAGCCCTGTGGAGAGCAGCTGAGGGAGCTGGGAGGATTTAGCCTGGAGAGGAGGAGGCTCAGGGGAGACCTCATCACTGTCTGAAGCTGCCCCAAGGGAAGTTGTAGCCTGCTGGGGGTCAGTATCTTCTGGGAACAGTGACAGGATGAGAGCTCACAGCCTCAAGCTGTGCCAGGCAAAATTTAGGCTAGGTATTAGATGATAAAAATTCTTCACAGAAAGAGTGGTTTGGCATTGGATTGGGCTGCCCAGGGAGGTTGTGGAGTCACCATCCCTCGAGGTGTTTAAAAAAAGACTTGATGAGGCACGCTCAGTGCCATGGTTTAGCTGATAAAGTAATGTTAGGTCACAGGTTGGACTCGATGATCTCAAAGGTTTTTTCCAACTTAGTTTATTCTGTGATTCTGTTATAATCCTTGATATCCTCCCTGGAAGTGTTCAAGGCCAGGTGGGATGGGGCTCGGAGCAACCTGGGATAGTGGAAAGTGTCCCTGCCCATGGCAGGAGGGTGGAATGAGATGGTCCTTTCCAACTCAACCCATTCTGTGATTGCCTGATCATTCTGTGATTCTGGTGGTCAAGAACGCCAAGGGTGGTGTGGGAGCTGGAGATATGGAGAATGATGGATCACCAGCACTTGCAGACAGGGCTGGGAGAAACACATTAAGAAGATCTCCAAGAAAAATAATTTTATAAATGCAAATGCCAAGTCTTGTAATAATCATATATATTATAATTCCAAGTCTTGTATCAATCCTGCATTGAGCTTCTGAAATTCCTGACTCCAGGTTAGCAGAGGGTTAAGAGAAGCTCTGAGCTCTCTGACTGCATGGGATGCTCCCAAGGATGAGCTGAAATCTCCCTGAAAGGCATCCTACCCTTTTGACCAGACTCAAAACAGAATGTCTCTCATCATTAAAGTCAATTCTTCCAGGATGGCAAGGAGGGGCATTTTCATGGCTGATTAGCTCTGCAGAGCTCAGGCCAATTCAGCTGCTGTGGGCAGATATATAGTGCTCCTGCCTTGCAGCAGCCAGCCTGTGTGCTGGAGTGGGAAATCGCTTGGAGCAGAAGGCACTGCACCAAAAATCCTGCACTGGGGACTGAAGAATGACAAAGCTGCAAAGCCAGATCCCAAAGCCTGAAGTTTCTTGTTTGTTGTCCTGACAGTGTTTATGTGCCAGATTGTAGAATAATACAGTCACAGGATGGTTTGGGTTAGAAGGGACTTTAAAAATCATCCAGTTCTGATGCCCTGCCGTGGGCAGGAACACTTTTCACTATCCCAGGGTGTTCCAAGCCCTGTCCAACCTGGCCTTGGACAATTCCAGGGATGGGGCAGCCACAGCTCCTCTGGGCACCCTGTGCCAGGGCCTCCCCACCCTCACAGGGCAGAATCTGTCTGCATTCAACTAGAGCTGAGCCACGAGCTGAGCTGGCTGAGTGCTGGAGTGGGGCAGGGAGGTGAGGCCCTCAGGTGCAGAAGTGAGGTACTCAGATGCTCTGCTCTGGAAAGCCAAGTCTGATGTCACTAAGCTTTTCCCTTTTCATTCCCTTCTGCACAAAAATCCTGCAAAGAGAAACTGCTGGAACTTGTCTGTGTCGGGGGTCAGCTGGGGAAGGGTGAGTGCATGGCACAGAGGGGAGAGTCTCCTGCCTGCAGAATGGGGGGCTTCTGGATACCTGAGGTGCTCTGGCCTGGCTTTTGCAAGCTGGAAAGGAAATCAGGTTGCTGGGGCTGTAGGCAGCTGGTGCGAGCTGGAGTGGACTGCAGTGTGCTCCTACTAGCACCAGGGAGCTCCAGGGGATATATCAGGGGTAATGAGGAGGAGATGGGAAAGTGCAGGGCTTTATCCCCTGTCTGCAAGATATCTGTCATCTGAGAGCTGGACACCAAAAGTAATTTATAAGATAAGCCATGGGACTGTGATGCATTGTGCCAAGGGCAAGTGAGCTGCAGCCTCCATCAAATCATGGAATGATTCGGGTTCCAAAGGACCTTAAAGACCATCCAGTTCTGCTGCCCTGCCATGGGCAGGGACACCTTCCACTGTTCCAGGCTGCTCCAAGCCCCATCCAGCCTGGCCTTGGACAGTCCCAGGGATGGGGCAGCCACAGCTTTTCTAGACAACCTGTCTAGAGAAGGGCCTCACCATCCTTATAGCAAAGAACTTCTTCCTAATATGTAACCTGGAAAAGCTACTTGTGGGTTTGATCCAGGCATTTGGTGCAGAAACTGGAGATGCCAGTGTGATGTACAAGTCCTGTGCATAATTACAGAAGATGTGAGGGACAGAGAAGATGTCTGGGAGCATCTGTGATTTCTGGGTGCTGACAGAGCTCTGGGGATGCTCCCTGTGATTTTGCTCTCATGTAGCTTAGTTTAACTCGGCAGTGAAGAAGCTGGAAAGCAGAGGACTTGACAGGCCAACTTCTATCTGCCTGCAGGTTCTCAGTCCTGATTCTGTCACCCTGTAGTGGAGACAGGCTAAAGCGAAGGTGACCTGAACTGTCTGGGATGGGCTGTTCCATCTTGGTCTCCTGGTACAGTGGCTTAGGGCAGCATACACACCAGTCAGAGCACCCAGGGGTGAGGTTCTCGAGAGTCACATATTACAAACAGGTCCTCTGATTTGTAGACCTACTGAGGAACACCACTGGCACTGTGAAGAGATTTTCCAGTTAATATCTTGAGCCTTCCCAACAAGGTTTTGCATGGCCCCATCCCTTGCAGTGTTCAAGGCTGGATGTGGCCTTGAGCAACCTGATCTAGTGAGTGGTATCCCTGCCCATGGGAGGGAGTTAAAACACATATTCTTTAAGTCCCTTCCAACCCAAACCATCCTGTGATTGTGTGATTCTAAGAAGTTGTCACTCCTGCACCTGGTCATCTCCACTGCTGCTGGTGCAGTGGTTTCTCCACCTGTCTGATGCCAGTTTCCCTCTGGAGACAAGAGGTGGCCACTGAGCCATGAAATCCCATGGCTCCACCCCACGTGAAGTGCCCACCGTCTCCTAGGTGGGGTTTGAGCTCATGTAACAGATCTCAGTCCTGGATGACAGAGGCTAAAGCAAGGTAATGATCTCAGTGTCTACAGAGTTCATTTCCCTGAGGGTGCCTTGCTCCTGAGTCACCCCCATCCACCCTCCTGCCTTGCCTGTTTATCAGCTATCAGCACTTCCTAGGCAGACAGGTGATTTTTACAGGATCACCTCCCACAAGGCAAATCCTCTAAAAACAGACAGTGGAGCATTTAATCACCATCTTCACAGTGATTCTCATCCAAACACAGGACCAGTTACCCCCTCTAAGCCTTTTTAATCCTTTTCTTCTAATATGAGCTACCAGGCTGAGGAAAGCAACACCAGCAGTCTCAATTCTTGGATGAGGTGCTCCTCAGAAGTTTCTGCAACTTTCCTAGCCATCAGCCAGGAGTTTGCCATGCTCTGTGAGACTGGGCAGAAGAAGGTGGAGATATTTTCACACCAGGAAAAGGAATATAGAAATGAGAATTTCTTGCCCTAAACCAGAACAAAATGATATATTAACATCCCTCACAAAACAGCTTTAGAAGAAGTCAAGGGCCCTGAGCAACCTGATCTAGTGAGCAGCATCCCTGCCCAGGACAGGGGTTTGTAACTAGGTGATCTTAAAGGCCCATTCCATGACTTTGTGAAATAAACCTTCTCCAGGGCAGGGGACTCCCTAAAATGGTATCAGAAAGCACAGATTGCAGCATGGTACCTGTAGGGAAATGAGAGAGTTTAGGGTGTTAAAGCAGTGGCAAATTAATCAGAAAACAGGTTTGCCTCTGGATATTTGCTGTAAAATACTTCCTCTTCACCTTTATTCTGACATTTTTATAAGACAATGTAACAAATGTTCATATTCAACAATGCTGTTCTGTTTATCTAAGTAACAACAATTGGGCTTGCAGGCATTTCCTGGAGAAAGCCTTCTGGTGAGGAGCTTTCATGTTTTAACTACTCATTCATCGTCCTGTGAACATCCTGGTTTGACACCATGGATATTGAGGCTGCTACACGATCACTGTTGAGACTATAATGCGATCACTTAATGTAGGTTGTTATTTCTTAGCACTTAATTATGGCAAGGTGCTTGTTGTGTGTCATTAAAATTATTCCAGCATGAAAATTCCCATTCTTTACCCCCTGGTTCCCACTCATAATTCCTCTCATCACAAGTTGAATTATTTCCCCCTCATACTCCTCACTCTTTGCCTTGAGTTCTGTGTGCAGTTGAATCACCTCTTTCTTGCTATTTTGCCCCAAAGGTAATCCATTCATTTCTAAGCAAAGGAAGAGTGAAAGAGTATAAAAGTCAAATGGGGCTCGTTGTGTAAAAGAGACACTTTACGTGGAGATGAGGTTTCTGTGTGAACCGGAGGGTTGGGAGGTGTCTGAGGAGCTGGGTTACCTGTGACACTCTCTGAGAGCATGTTGGTACTCCCCCATGTCAGCTGGGACCATCTTCCCAGCTCATCTCCCAAACACATTGCCCTTGTGACTCCATCCTTCCCCTGCCTCACCATCTGAGCCTGCACCAAACAAAAGCATTTTCTTTGCACTGTCACCTCCGTTCTCCATAGAGCTGCAGCCTTTTGCAGCCCCCAGAATCTGACATTTTGCATGCTTTCTCTTTAAGTTGCTCCTCAATCTTGCCAGTGCACTGCCCCCCACAGTGCCTAGAAGGTCACCTCTTGCTGAAGTCTGCAAAAATCACAGCTCTTCAGTTCTGTGCTCACCATTCCTCTCACCTTCTTTGCTTGGCTCCTCCATTGGTCAAGTCCTTCCTGCCCCTCACTTCTGAGGTTCCTGCAGAAAACATCTTTTGTTTTGCTTGACATGGTGCACACCAAACCTCTGATCTCAGCTGAGGCCCTGAAAGCAGTCTGTTATGTGTATGAGGATGTCTAACATGCGTGTTACAGGCCCGAGCCCCTCTACTCTGGAGACAGACGGGGAGAGCTGGGGGTGTCCAGCCTGGAAAAGAGAAGGCTCTGGGGAGACCTTTCAGCACATTTCAGCATCTAAAGGGGCTCCAGGAGAATTGGAGAGGGGCCTTGGACAAGAGGGAATGGCTTCAGGCTGACAGAAGGCAGGGTTAGATGGGATATTGGGAAGGAATTGGGAAGAAATTAATCCCTGTGAGGATGGTGAGGCCCTGGCACAAGCTGCATAGAGATCGTGTCCAGGTGCCCCTGGATCCCTGGCAGTGCCCAGGGCCAGGCTGGACAGGGCTTGGAGCAGCCTGGGACAGTGGAAGGTGTCCCTGCCCATGGCAGGAGATTGGAACAAGATGATTCTGGGATTCTACATACTGCAGAAATCTACAGACTTTTGAGCTGCTGTACATGGGTGTGTGCAGCCCTATGGTGTGTACTCTCTCCTGGGTCTTTAAAGGCTTTCCAAACAGAACAGATAATTGGATCTCACACTCATCTGCAGACCAAAGCATGGACAATTTTGATTTTCTGTTTCAAAGACAAAATTTGCTTTGAACGTTTGTTTTGTACATTTTCTTACAGGCCCCCTTAGAAGTACTGACAGGTTGCAATAAGGTCTCCCTGGAGCCTTCTCGTCTCCAGGCTGAACAACTGCAAGTTCCTCAGCCTTTCCACATAGGAGACGTACCCCAGACTTGTGATCAATTCTCTACTGACTACAGGCAAAAACCTCTGAAGAAGACATAACCACAGGATGGGTTGGAGTAGAAGGGCACTAAAAGACAAATGTCATTCCAGCCCCCTGCCATGGGCAGGGACACCTTCGACGAGACCCGGCTGCTTCAACCTGGCCTTGAACACTCCCAGGGATGGGGCAGCCACAGCTTCTCTGGGCAGCCTGCACTAGTGCCTTACCTCCCTCCCAGGGAAGGATTTCCTCCTGAAATCTCAGCTAAGCATCTGCCAGTAGCTGCCAGTTTCACAGGCCTGCTGAGGTGAGTCCCACCCTTTGGGACAGAGGCAATGCTATCCATAAAATATCAAGTAACCCATAGCCCATGCAGCACTTCTGGCCTGGAGCAAGGATGGCGTTGGAGGCTCCGGAAAAGCCCTCGCCTCTTACTCATTGCTGGAGCACAGTTCAGCCAAGGAATGCATTTTCCTGCCTCTCCCTGACTGGTCAGGACTCAACCACAACGACTTCCTATTGCCAATCTCTGCACATCGTTAGCAAACCTGTTGGCCATATCAGCAGCTGAGGCTGTTCCTTCAAGGTGGCTATTATTCCATGTGCTTATTAGAATATTTATCTGCCAGTACCAAACACAAGCTGACTCACAGATTCCTAGATAATGCTTCTATCTAATGTTATTTCTAAAACATACAATCCTGTTATAAAGACAGCCCTGGGGCGTGTCTCATTGCTGTTTTAGTCTGCATTCTCAAACGCAGCAGCAGCCAGTTTTGTGTGCTCAGGGTAGATCCTTTCAGCAGAGTCTGCACAAGACAGTTCTGCTCTTTCTAAACCAGCATTTCTTGTTTTGGCAGGTATCTCGTCATTTCCCAATAGTTGTGAATTTGCACTTGCAGTTGTGCTGAATTGAGGGGTTTTTTCCCCCATTCCTTTGCCTCCCACCTTTCGTCCTCATCTGTCTTTGCTCAGGCTGGACACTCACATGATCATGCTGAGGAGAGCTCAAAGCAGTGCAAGAAATGTCAAAAATCTTTTCCATATTTACTTTATAGATCACAACATTTTACTTTTAAGCCGCATTTATTTAAACTAGAAAAAAATTAAATCCAGCCCTCCAGACCTTTCTGGATTATAATGAAAGACTGTTTCCTGCCAAGGGATTCCACAGCAATCTCCTTCTTGAGCCAAATGTTCTGCTTCTTGAACAGCTGCACAGAGCTCAAATTGCAGTAGCCATCACCTCAAATTGTGCCACAGAGCTGAGCACAACCAGGAGCCCAGAGATGTGAGACCCTCTGGAACTGTGAATGGGGTAGGAGTACAGTCTGCACCCAAGGCAACAGGATGGAACCAAAATACAGGAAGTCAGCCTCCATCAGCTGATGGTCCCTTCTTGCCTCTGACTCCATGAATGTCATAAATCCTACACAACAGTTGTATGGTGGCATCTGTTTTCTACTCTGTTCACTTCTCTCTCCCTTTCCTCACGACCCCTCTACCCAGATTTTGCAATGACTCACCTAGTGGGGCAAAGGCTGCTGCAGGTCTGCTCCAAGCAGTTATTCCTCCCCTCTGTGCCCCCCAAACCCCATGTCCTGCTGGTACTCCTCCTGACAGAGTCACACTGTCTCTCCCAAGGGAGGAACGAAGATGCTTCCAAGGTTCTTTTACTTTTAAAATTGGTTTAATCCCCTGTTATGCCCTGTTAATATGTAGGCATCTGCAGCTGTACTGCAGTTAAGTTGCATGAAACTATTAATCTTGATTTAGTGCTCAGAGATGCTGACTAGTCATGTATCTTCAGGCCCCAAATATTTCTCCAAGGTGGTTTGAGCTGCTTGGTGGAAGGGGAGAGGGTTGGAAGGGGAGATTTCTTCCAACTTCAATTTTTCTGCGATTCCACAGTTTCTGCTTACTTCATCCATAAGAATTCACCCCTTTATTTAGTGTGTTCTCTGTATGTCCATCCCCCTCTTTTAGACATTTCTTACTCTCCAGTGCTATTCATGCAACCTCTAGCAAAACACCTGCTTCAACTCTGTTGTTATCCAGGGCTCCATTATCCCAATTATACTTTGCCCAGCTATTTTGGAGAGGTGTTTGGAGAACTGGTTTCAATGTAAAATCTGTATCTCTTTACTGGTTTGGCCTGTCACGATAGGAGGAAGCAAAATGTGTTGATATAATCTAAACCCCAAGTTCCTTGTGTGCTGTTTCAACAGGCCACAGACCAGCCCATGGGGAACTTCCCCTCTTCTTCAGCTGCAGACACCAGTTTAACTACACATCCATCCCCTCCCACGGAAGTCAGCCAGACCAGTCATTCTCTTAATGATGAGTCCATGTATAAAAGTTTGGATAAAGTGGTTTCATAAACTTTCTATAAATGTGAGGCTCTGTATCCCAGAGATTCCATGGCTAAGGAAACTAATTTAGCCTGAGGTGGCTGAACAACAGGGTTTGCATAAGTTCTGCCAACACAGTCCCCAGCCAGTTATTAAGATGATTTAAACCAGCATTCCTTCACCCAGGGAAGCAAGCAGCCCGCCCAGGTCACTGCTGAATGCTGCTGCTCCAGTACTAATTTTACTTATAGAATCACAGAATGGTTTGGGTTGGAAGGGCCCTTAAAGACCATCTCATTCCACCTTCTCCCATGGCCAGGGACACCTTCCACTAGACCAGGTTGCTCCAAGCCCCATCCAACCTGGCCTTGGACCATTCCAGGCATGAGGTAGCAAAAGTTTCTGTGGGCAATTTCTTCCTAATATCCCATCTAACCTGCTGTTGTGGAGGGATAGAATGTAAGAAAACAAAGATAGTGCAGAAGGCAGTCTCACACCTGAGGAGTTGCAGCTGTACTAATCACCAAAGATTAGGAACAGGCCTGCCCTTACTAGGCCACAGCTGTGTCCAATGAGAGGACAAGTGCTACAAAAGAGTGGGTTAGCTGGCTGAGGTGAGAGTTGGTGTTTGTTGGTGTGCTGTGAAGAAGAGGGGAGTTGGTACTGTGAGGAGCTGCCCTGAGAAGTTGCTGAGAAGGTATGGAACTTTTGCAATAAGATGGTAACCCTCTATGACAGTGGGAATCTGTTCCCCCATTTCTGTCACTCCAGGCCATTTTTCGGAGTCCCACCCAGCTCTCTTGGAGCCCCTTTATTCACGGAATATTTAGAATTGGTCAGGTTGGAAGCAATCACAGTGGGTCATCTGGTCCAACTTCCCTGCCCAAAAAGGGTCATCCTAAAGTACATGGAACAGGGTTGCATCCAGATGGTTCTTCAGTATCTCCAAGCACTGGAGGTGCCTCAAAGGTTTCCCTGGAGATTTCTCATCTCCAGGCTGAACAATCCCAACTCTTGCAGCCTGTCTCCAGAGCAGAGGTGAAATACTGTACTGTGAAAAGGAGCAGCTCTCCTATAGCTGATGGTATTTGAATGTTATGAAGTTGGAGCTCCCTTCAGGCAAGAAGCAGAAATTTTTGGCAGGGAGTCACCAAAACCACCCTGGAGCCCAAGGTCGGTGTCTCCTGCCACTGCTGTTTCCTTGGCTGTAGCCAGGGAAGGTGGTTAAGGCTTCAAGCAGCTGTGAAAATGCAGCTCAATATCTTCTCCCAGAGACTGAAAACCATTCCAAGATCTGTCCCAAGAGCTGGAAGGAAGCAACTTGACATGTTGGCCAGAGGGGAGAGAGAGAGAATTGGTGGTGGAAATGCGCCCAGCAGAGGCTGGGTATTGTACAGGGTCTGTCTGTGCTGCAGCTGGAAACACACCAGCATCCCTGGAGCAGTGCCTGACCTCCCCATGGTCCCTCGGATGGGGCCATGCCTGCTCCCAGGAAGTAAAGAATGCCGAGGGAATGGCAGTACCAGGGGCTGGCTGGGGAAGGTGTTTCCACCCCAGGTATGTGAGTCAGCCAGGGCTAGGCTGCAAGTCAAGGGCAGCAATCACGTTTCCTTGTAGCTGTGTCAGAGAGGGCTGGGCAGCACTGCTCAACTCCCAACAGAAAGGGCTGAGACAGGGAAGTGTTGGCTTCTGGAGCCTCACAAATGAGATGGGAAAGAGGAGAGAGTGAGGAGGCACTAATCCAATAGCATGTCATTCCCTTCCTCGTCAGTAAATCTCTCTAGGGGAGGTGAGACCTCCTCAGACATAAGTGGCACCATCTGCCTGCCTGTCTGTGCCCTCGCGATGGCGTTAGCAGGGTGAGTCTTGCACCCGCTGTGGGGCTGCCAGGGCTCTTGCTCTACCAAACCACCGTGGGCACCACAGCCCCGACACCAGAGCAGGGCTCACTGAGACCAGACACAGCAGAGATGCTTCTCCGTGAGAAATGCACAATTCCAGCGGCCCTGAACAATGCGCAGCCTGTCTGCGCTGTTTTGTCTGGGGTTTGGTTTTGAATATACAAAACTGTCTCGCCTCCCTTTCTTCCTCCCAAGAAGCCCTGAATAATGCTGGTCCCTCCTCTCTTTTCAGCCCCTTCCCTGAGCTGAATGTGTGGAGGGTCACATTGTGACTCTGAATGCCTTTTGATATCCTCTTGCTGGGCTCCGTGTTGGAAGGAAGGGGGGACACAGAGCTGTTTGTGCAGCATTCAGGCTCTCCCTGACTGCATCCAACTTGCTGTTGTTGGTCAATGATCTTTCAATTACTTGCTACACTTGGGACTTTGTTCCATGCTTGAAAAAAGGCAGATGTAGTTAACATGCTCCTTCCAGAGAGCAGGCTGAACCTGCATGATTCCTCTAGCAGAAGAGTTGCTTGCAAACACAGCCTTTCTTTTTATAGATACTGTGGTTTGAGCATGTAGTTGGCTTTTTCCTTACAGCAAATTTACTATTCAGTATTAGTTTTAAAAAAAAATCTGTCAGAGATGGCTCACTGAAATGATTTTTCTGTTCCCAAGACACACGTGTCTTTTGACTTTTTTTTCCCTTTTCCCACTTTGTTCTTTATATGATACTTTGATTTTCATTGTTAAGGTGGCAGTTATCTCAAAATATGCCAGGACTTTGGAGGAGTAGTTTTATAGGGATTATGACTCTGGGCTGGGAGCCCCACTTCTTCCCAGGTCTGGCCCTAGCTTTAGTACCTGGTTTATATAAATCAACATTTTCCCAAACAGATATCTTGCTTTCATAGTGACCCAACTTGAGGCCATCAAATGCTGCTCTTCAGAGCCTACACATCTTCCCCTTAAAATCAGATGGAGATAAATGAATTCCATGAATTGCTTTCAAAACACAACCACAAAATAGAAAATCTACAAGAAAGAGACTGAGCAGATATACTGCAAATATCTTGGCTGCTGAGATAGTTTTTGCTGAACCTGGATGGGTCCAGCAGCATTCCTGATTCTATACAGATCTTTAATGTCCCTTCCAAGTTAAAACATTCTATGACCCTATGAGATACAGTTTATTTTGAATTACATGGAAAACCAAACACCTGACTTTTGTAATCATTAGAGCTCTTCCAGGGCCCTGCACATAACCCAAGTCCCCATGATGTTTTCACAGTCTCACTAACCACTGTGTCCTCAAAAGCTTTGGAAGAGTGCAACTGTTCTTCATTTTCTCTCCTAGTTTCTGTGCTTCAACAAAGTTTTATTAATAGCTTTCCCCTATCCTAAAATTCTAAAGCAACTGTGCAGATGTAATTATTATTCTGCTACTCATCATTAATGTGCCTGCTAATCTCTCAGACCTTTGTTCCCAGCAACACTTGAGTTACTATATTTCTGCCCTTATTAAGCACTTTTTCAAAGGACTTTTGGCCATCCAAATCTAAATAAAGGAAAAAGAGAGAGCAAACTAGACCTCTAGCAAACTCTGAATTTATACCTAAATGTGCTTAATAATTGGATTTGTATGGTCAAACATGCTCATAGCAGGATTTCCACTTGAGTGGGTAGAAAATAGAAGGTTTCTGTGCTTACTCCTGCTGTTCTGACATTTGTATCAGCTCGGGAGCTTGGGTGGAAAAGTTCTTTGGTATGAGGGGGAATTGTGCCAATGTGAGGTCTGGGACAGGATCAAGGAAACCAAAACAAAGGTGAGTTGTTTGCAGGAAATCTGGAGAGTAAAAAAAAATATTTAAAAAGTCTTTCAAATGACCCAGTGAGTGTTTTGAAGGAAGAATTGGGGCTGTTCAGCCCGGAGAAGAGAAGGCTTCAGGGAGACCTTTGAGCACCTTCCAGTGTCCAAAGGGGTTACCAGAGAGCTGGAGAGACACCTTGAACAAGGGCCTGGAATGACAGCCACTGCAATGACTTCCACTGCCAGAGGGCAGGTTAGAGTTGATATTAGCAAAACTTCTTCCCTGTGAGGGTGGTGAGCCCTGGCACAGGTTGCCCAGAGAAGCTGTTTGCCCCATCCCTGGGAGTGTTCAAGGCCAGGCTGGACAGGGCTTGGAGCAATCTGGGACAGTGGTCCCGCCCATGGCAGGGGGTGGAACAAGATGGTCTTCAAGGTTCCCTTCAACCTAAACTGTTCTGGGATTTTATGATACGGCAGTTTTTACGTGTAGGGCTGCCTCACACACTTCCACAGGCAGCAGACAAGCATTTTGAGTGAATACATTTCAGTCTGGGCATGACCGTGCTCGGATTCAGGCTTCATCAGTGCTGTGGAGGTGAAACACTCAGAGGTGAAGGAAAGAGGAGTTTTGGGGAAAATCAACAGCTCTCAACAGAAGAGACAGGGCGCAAGGTGCTGAGGATTTGGGTATGTGGCCAGAGGTTGTAATGGGTGGAAATAGCAGGCTGGGTGAGGAGTATAAAAAAGTGGCGATGCTGGATTACAAGATAATTGGAAAGAGTTGATTCCAGGCCCTTGGCTAGGGAGTTATTTCTGAAGTTCAGGACTGCTGTGAGCTCATCTCAGCAGCAGATAAAAGGCTTGTACAATGCAGCATTATGCTTATGGTTTCATGTGATTTTTGACCTCTGATATCACCATGACTTGATCCATTTTGAAAAACATACCATTGAACCAGCCTCCTAGGGCAGATTCACTGTTTACATGCCTGTGATCCTCAGCTCAGCCATGACTCAGCCATCAGCAATGATGTTCTGACCTTATTAATATCAATGTAAATCTTCTTAATGCAGACATAATTTCACCCCAGAGGCCAATTCATTAATTAGCATGTCCGGCTATCCTGTCATTGGGCATATGAAGTGGGTAGTAACTTGGCTTATATACAGAGCAAATATGTGCTGAGTAAATATGGATTCAACTGCACACATAACGACAACAGCTGGGGCCATAAATGTCTGGCAGCAAGAGTGAACAGAGGTGAGTCTGACTCCTCATTCCAGACCTAATTCAGTGCTGGGGGTACTTGCTTGTTTATAGTTGTCTAAAATCAATGTCCGTGGAAACGGTTGTTGAATTGGTTGTTTATTTCACATACTGCCTAAAGTTGTGTGACTCGTAAAATTTCATAGATCGAGTAGCCTGAGCGGGAAAGGATCCACAAGGATCATTGAGTCCAACTCCTGGCTCTGCACAGGGCACCCCACAAACCCCACTCTGTGCCTGAGAGCATTGTCCAAATGCTTCTGGAGCTTGGCAGCCCTGGGGCCTCCACAAACCCTGGGAGAAGAATCTTTTCCTAATATTCACCTAAACCTTCCATGAAACAGCTTCAGCCATTCCCTTTGGTCCTGTCCCTGGTCATCAGAGAGCAGAGATCAGTCACCGAAGTGTTGCTCTGATGATGTTTTTAGCTGTGCTACACAGGGCTCTTCCATCCCTCAATGCAATCCCCTCCCTATGTGTAGTTTGCAAAAACACCATTGTCCTGCTGTGCCTGTAGCCAGGAAAGGGTGTTTTAATCATTCTAGTATACTTATTATGAAATATTTTTGTCTTTTGAAATAAAAATAGCCAAGTCAGAACTCTGGGCTAACATAACTCCTTTCCTTCCAAATGATATTTCATGTCAGCAAGTTGCCTGTGAGTAATTAAAAAAAAACCCCAACAAAACAAACAAACAAAAAACCCAAACCAAAACAACACCAAAACAACACCAAAACAATTTTGGAAGATTTTTTGCATGTTAAAATGAAACAGATTAAAGTTAATATAACAATAATTATCTCCTGCAGCTAGTATTTGATACAGACAGTGCCAGGGAGGACAGCGTTATCACTAACAAGGTTAGGAAAGGATTTCTTCTCTTGTAAAACCATCACAGGTGTTACTCTTCTCCCAAGTATTTGAGATTTGCCATAGGCAGCTGATGAACGCTCTATTGGGTGGGCTGTTGCTTTATTGTCAGAACTCTCTCTTTCTGTTCTCATTTACTGGTGACCCTTCTTAATTCTTTTTTAAAGTGATTTAAAGTTTGCTTGATGAAAAACAACCATCAACCACTGCACAAATCTAAACATTCCAGCTATCTGGTAGAAAACCTTTTGATTCCCCAACTGCAAAAACCTTTTGAATTGCTAGTTTCCCAGGTTGCCCAGGAAAGTTGTGGCTGCCCTATCCCTGGAAGCGTTCAAGACTAGCTTGGACAGGACTTGGAGCAATCTGCTTTGTGGGGTGGTATTCCTGCCCATGGCAGGGGGTTAGAATGAGATGAGCTTTGAGGTCCCTTCCAACCCAAACCATTTTGTGATTCTGTGACTTTTAAGGAACTACTGTGGGGAAAAGGGTGGGCAGAGATCCAAGGATGGATGGCTTCTTGTGCTTTATCCGCCTAGCTGGATAAAAACCCACATTAACTGTTGAGCACAGAAGCAGTTTGCTAAATCTGACACCAGTGAAGAGAAATTCAACCAATATCTAAGAGGGAACAATTTCTCCAAGTTTATTTGCACCCTTACCCAATGTTTTTACTTTCTGTCTTTTGTGCAACAGACAGCTATGTTTGGCAAGAAAGGGGGGAGCAGATGTTATGAAAATAGAAGTACTGTTATCACTGATAACTGCAAGTGAACACAAACAGATGCGAGGAGACGCAAAGTAGACGATGGGGTAAGATTTGACAGCAGATGCCAACCCCAGCCCTGAGCTGGCTTTATCTGGCTAATCCATGTGGGGTTTTAGAGCCATACCAGCAACACTTCCGCTGGTTGGCACCTTTTGGCATCACTTGGTGGGAGCAACTTGTGCTGGCAGCACCTGTGTGACTGCGCTGGGTTTGGGTTACCAGGCTTTGATCCGGGGGTGGCTCAGGTGAGGAGGTGCTGGAGCTTCCCTCCATGTCTGATGGGGGCGTGGGGGTGCACAGAGCCACTGCAGCTCATGAGCACCCCCTGGCAGAGCAGGGGGATGCCCAAAGGACGCTGTGCCCCCATGGGAAGCCCACACTGGAGGAGGGGCAGAGTGTGAGAAGTCCAACCCCTGAGGAGGAAGGAGCACAGTGACATTGTGTGATGGTCTGAGCACAGCCTCGTTCCCTGTCCCCATGCACCACTTGGAAGGAGGAGGGAGAGAAGCATGAGGAACATTGAGCCTGGGAAGGAAGGAGGGGTAGGGGGAAAAGTGATTTAGGATTGGAGTTTATTTCTCATTGCCCTGCTCTGATTGAATTGGTAATAATTAATTAAACTAATTTCCTCCATCTCTTCTGCCCATGACAGTAGCTGGTGACTGATCTCTGCCTGCCCTTATCCCAGCTATGAGCCTTTCATTGTATTTTCTTCCCCTGCCCAGCTGAGGAGGGGAGTGAGAGCAGTTTTAGGAGGCACCCGGTGTCCAGCCAGGGTCACCCCACCTCAGTGACAATCCAGAGAGCAGGGTCATGCACCGCCTGTATCCTGAGCTGGAGGACTCCCAGAGCCAGACTGGCTTTTCTGGCAGCACCTTGGGAAATGACTGGGTATCTGAATGCACAGATTCAGGGCATGCTGGCAGTTGTCTGTGTCCCAGGAATATAGATGTATGTAGAAATAGCCTCTCTGTAGGCATTTCTGTATAGCCTACAAGGGATTTGCAACCTGTTTCTCAATACTCACACCTTTTTGGTTTTGGTTGCCTTTGAATACCAAGTCAGCCCACTCCAGCAGTTTTAAACTAAACCCAAGAGTTTATCCTCCTTCTTGAGGCCTCAAGCAGAAAAGGCAAAATCTCTGAGCAACAGTTTTGCAAGAGATAATTGACTGACAAGAAAAAACCAGCCACTCTTTAGAATGTTTTCTTTCCTATCTGTTCAACACTGTTTGTTGAGCAGTAACTTGCACAGAAATCACTAAGGCTCCCACTGAGAACCTTCTTCAGACAGGTAAATAATATTTGAATTTCTAAACACAAGTGAACTGTTTAAATTTGGTGAGCTGCCTATTTCCACCCAGTCTGCTGTGTGTCTTTACAATGCGGCACCGAAATCCTGGTCAGCCTTTTGGAGGGAAAAATGTGTATAGTATCTTTTCCTCTTTTTTTTTTTTTTTTTTTTTTTTTTTTTTTTTTTTTTCTTTCAGTAATAAATGCTCAGCTGTTGACATCTTTCCTCACTCAAAACAATTTGTGTAAGTCAAGACACAATCATGTTGCTGGAGACAGACCAAAGGTAAGAGTTACCCAAGAGCTGCAAACACTGTCAGGTTTCTCACGTCTTTTTGACTCTGTTAAAAACGAGTAGTTTGAGTTGCAAGGGATCTTAAATCTCATCCCACCCCTGCCATGGCAGGGACACCTCCCACTGTCCCAGGCTGCCCCAATGTCCAGCCAGGCTGTGGGCACTGCCAGGGATCCAGGGGCAGTCACAGCTGCTCTGGGCACCTGTGCCAGGGCCTCACACCTCACAAGGAACAATTTCTTGCCATTTAGCTTCCTCATTTGCTCAGCCCCATTCAGCCTTGAACAGTTCCTTTTCCCTCCCCTTTGCCTCGAGGTCTCCCTGTGCGTCAGGCCCGTGCTCACAGCGCGTGGGGGCTGGGGGGGCATTCCCGATCTAGGGGGACACAACCACACCTCTGAGGGGACCTTTTTGGGCTCACCTGGGGTACGGTGACACCCTGGAATGCTGGTGGGATGGACCCCCAGCCAACCTGTGTCCGTTGTCCATGTGGAGCCCAGCTCGGGCTGCTCCATCCCAGGGCAGTGCCTGTGCCCCGTGTGGCACTGCTGGGGCACCTCCAGTGCAGGGCAGCCCCAAGCCCCCAGTTCAGGATGGACACTGAGGGGCTGGAACATGCCCAGGGAAAGGAACAGAGTTGAGGAAGGCTCTGGAGCACCAAGGGCGGCTGAGGGGGCTCAGCCTGGAGCAAAGGAGGCTCAGGAGGCCCTTGTGGCTCTGCACAGCTCCTGCCAGGAGGGGAACAGGGACAGGAGCAGAGGGAACGGCCTCAGCTGGGCCAGGGGAGGCTCAGCTTGGACCCCAGCAGGAATTCCTTCCTGGAAAGGGTGGTCAGGCCTTGGCAGGGGCTGCCCATGGAGGTGGTAGAGCCTCCGTGATCCCTGGAGGTGCCCAAGGCACGCCTGGATGCGGCACTCGGTGCTCTGGGCTGTTGGACAAAGGTGAGGGTGTCACAGGTTGGACTGGGTGAGCCTGGAGGGCTTTTCCTACCCCAATGATTCTGATTCTGTTACTCCTATTGCTCCTTTCGCTGGGGCAGTGCTGCTGTTGTATCTGTGCCAGCTGCTGCTTTCTCAGCTGTAGTATTTAACTAATGGGGAGCAGTAAAGGGGCTTTAATTTTACAGCTCAGTTTTAAATCGACTGATTTCCTGGGGAATGCCATTTCATGGTTTGGGAATTGCCACGTGCTTTAAACTGTGCTTGTTAACCTTGCTGAGATGAGAAACTCACCCTTAAGTGAAGAGCTCTGCAGCTGTAGCAGCTAACCAAGAACTGCTTCCACTCCTTCTGCTCTACAGACGGTAATCAGGGGCACGGACCCGACGGCTGCGCGTCCCCGATCCGCCCCCTCCCCGCCGCCATGGCCGCGCCGTGACGTCATTGGCCCCGCCCTCCTGGTTCCCCCCCCACTCGCGGCCACCGTAGCGGGATCGGCGGAGGCCCCGCGGCGGCCGATGGTCCGCGTTGTGCCGCCGCCCCCCGCCCGCCCCGCTCCGACCCGGCAGCGGCCGCAGATGGCGCGGCGGGGACCGGGCAGGCGGGGCGGGAGGTCACCGGCGCCGCCACCGCCGCCGCTGCTGGCGCTGCTGCTGCTGTTGGTGCTGGGCCCCGCCGCCGCCGCCGGGGAGGAGGTGGCGGTCTCCAAGGAATGCGACAAGCCGTGCGCCAACGGCGGGCGGTGCCAGCCGGGCACCGGGCAGTGCGAGTGCCAGCCTGGCTGGGTGGGCGACCAGTGCCAGCACTGCGGGGGGCGCTTCAGGTGAGCCCCCGCGGGGCGAGGGGCGGAGACGTGCCCTGCGGTGGGGCACGGGACGCGGGGGATCCGTGTGGACGGGGCGTCGGGGCTGGTTCGGGAGTGAGGGGTTAGGTTTGGGGTACAGGGATGAAAGTCTGGCTCAGGTGAGGGGCTGGTTTGGGTGGGGAGTTCGTTTGGACCGTGGGGATCGGGTTGGTTTGGGGTACCGAGGGGAGAGTGTGGCAGCCACATCAGGGATGGGCGGCAGGGACAGGGCACGGGAAGAAGGAGGAGACACGGCAGTGGCTCGCGGCCCGGGTCAGGTTGCCCTAAGGGGGGCTTGAGGGCAATAGGGAGGTGGGCACGAGGAGCAGGTTTGGGCGCTCAGACGGGGTGAGAGGCTGAGGAGGATCCAGGGGTGAGTGAGGGCAGCAGAGTCGTGGTGCAGGGGGAAGGGCCGGGTGACAGTAAAGTAAAGGTGAGGGGCGGGACCAGGTGAGGTGAAAGGTGAGCGGTAGATGGAAGTGACACTAAGGGTGAGTGGCAGGTCAAGGGAATGGTGAGGGACACTCAGGTGATGGTAAAGGCAAGGGTGACGGTAAGGATGCAGGTGTTAGGGCAGGATAGGAGCATCTTGAGAGGACAGTAGGGGCTGGGTCTCTGGGCAGTGAGGGTGTGAGCATGGGCCTGATTCAGGGGGTGTGGGTGTAAAAGGGTGGGCAGGAGTCGTGAAGGGGGACAGAAGGGATTTGGATGCAGAGGGAGAGGTGGGTGTGTGGAAACTGGATTGAGGGGGGACGGCAGGATGGGTGTGATGGGGTGGCAGTGTGGAAGGCTTGGTCTGGAGATCCTCAGGGGAGGTGAGTGGTTGGGCTTCCTGAGGGGGCTCTCAGAGCAATGGGATGTGGATGTTTAGTGCCCCAGTTGGTGAGTACAGGATGTTTGTTATACAGAGAGACACCTCCAAGGGGGCTGTATTTTTGGTGGTGGTTGGCTGGGGTTGCACAGGTGTAACTGGGGATCAGTTGTGATTCCAAGGGGCTGTGTAGGAGCAGGGATGTGGTTGTAGGGCACTGCATCAGTGGGGGTCTGGGTTTGATGGATTGCAGAGCCAGGAAAATGTTGGGTTTAAGTTTAGTAGGTCCAGACAGAAAGTAAAGCTGGAGGGGAGTGGGTATGGGGATATTTTTTTGGCAGCAGTGTTAGGTTTGGGAATTTATAAATGTAAGTGTGAGGATGGTGGGTGAGTGGGGGTGGCTTTGTGTGTGGATGTGGAACCGATGGAAGCAGTGAGGAGCAGGTGGACGCAGGAGGACAGCGTGGGTGTGGGGCCGGTTCCTGGGCGGGGAGAAGGATAACGTGTGGATGGGACTGGATCACACTTAGAACAGGGTGGAGGGGAAGGGCGTGCAAGTGGGCGTTAGGGCGGTGTGGAGACTCTAGAGGTGTTGGGAGGGGAATTAAGGAAGCTCCTCTGGGCAGATCAGCAGGTGCTGGCTGTGGTTAAAGGTTATTGCAGGAGAAGTAGGTGCAGGGGAGAGAAGCAGTGTCCTTATGGGAGTAGCTGGCACTTGGGAGGCTCATCGTCTGGAGATTTAATGCTGCTGGCTTTACAGCATTGGGGAGGGACAGTGGGAATAACAGCCTGGTGGGAAAAAGCTCCTGGGTTTGTGGGGAGACAAGACTGGGCGGTGAGAGGGGATTGAACAGGACAGAGGGTATTGGGAGAGTCCTGCTGCTTCAGAGTATTTTTTTTTTTTTTTTGAGGAAAAAAAGGGTAAAGGAGGGCTCTGGGCAGGGGGATGGAATCCCCTGGCTCTGCAGTGGTCCAGGGCAAGTGCAAACAACTGTGTGTGGGAATGAGGGGTGTCTGCACAGAACAGTGATTTTTGGGCTATATGCTGATGGAAGTGCATTTCTGCAGTGCTGGGGCCATTTCTTTTAGTGTTGAGTTACTCGGTTGGGGTGTATCCCACTGGATGAGAAAATGGAAATCTTCATGGGAATAGGCTGAGGATGCTCCCTGGCATTATGGCAAGGATTTCTCTAAGATGGTTACCTGCCTTGGATTCGTCAGCTGTGGCAGTGAGAGAGCCAGTGTGTGTGTCTGCATGCATTAGGTGAATTCCCTGGCAGGGCTGATTCCTGGAAAAGAAGGAAATGAGAAAAGGATGATTTTCCTAGGCAGTGACTGCTTTCTTGGGGATCTGCTGAAAGTACCAAGCACTCTTCGATGATGTCCTCATCGATTTGGGAGGAGGGTAACTGTCTATATAACCTGAACTCATGGAAGAAAAATGCTTTACTTTTTTTATTCATATTTATTGACCGTCTGTAGATGTGTGTGTACTGCAAACAGTTTGAAAGGAGTTTTGTATAGAAACAGTTCCAGGCTTGGCAAACCCTGGAAGTCCAGACCTGCCTTTTTAATGTCTTTTTGCCACTGTCACGAAAAGCATTTTCTTTTAGCTGGGAGAGTGCTTTAAGGAATAGCCTCATACCTGTTACTCTCTTCGAGAAACTTAGGATATTTGTGGTTTTTAGGGGACTGGATTTGAGAGACTTCTTTTCCGAATAGTAATGCCAAGTAAAATAACGAATTGGTATATATTCACTGCTAATAGAACCTCAATCTTTTATCCTCTTACCTGTTTTGATAAAACTTCTTTTTTCTTTCTTGCATATAATTCTAGTCTAAAATGTTGCCTGAAAATATAATACATGTTTTTGTCTGTAGGAGGTTTGTCTGTTCATTAGTTTATTAAGGAGTTGGAATTTCTAGTAATGTTTTTAAACTTGGAGCTCTGAGAAATGTAAACAATGGTCATAGTTTTGCAGTCATGTATCTTCTTTCACATGCCTTGAGTTTGCTCTGTCTCCTGTAGAATTGGCTCTGCAGGAGGTTTTTGTTTGGTTCACGGTTGTCAAGAGTTGGCTTTAAAGGACTTAATGTGTTATTAGATGCTGTAGGTACAAATGGGAAATAGAAGAGCAGGTGAAAATTATTTTCTAAGTGCAGTGTATTCTATGTGCTTATCTGCTGGACTGAGAGATGTAATTAAATTTGGCATGTTAATCATCCTATCTTATCTAGATGCATATGATGACTGTATTTGTGGCCTTGACTGTTTTCATTTACTCTGTAAAGTTACACCTTGTGCTTCACTGACCTAATGATCTCTCACATCTTCTTGTATTCACAATGAAGGATGAACATTGTAGCATTGAGTTGCAGTCTTCTAATATTCTGTTTCCCTTTTTCCCTGGGAAATCTTTTTTTAGACTGCAATTAGATGTATGAGTAACACACCCCAGATCAGTGATGCTTTTTACAGGTGGAAAGCTGATTTAGGAGGGACTTCAGGTGACTTTTTTCTAAGACCCAGCCACTTTAGTTGTTCAAAGATAAACATCTTGGTGTTGACAGGAGCTGAAACAGAAAACACAGACTGTGCCTGATGTGCTTGTGTCTTCCATTTCAGTATAAACCTCCAGAGGGCTCTGGGCTGGCTGGAGGCTGCTGTGGGCTTTGAGCTGCCATGATATGGGCAGGAGAGGAGCTGCTGCTGGGAGGGATGGGAAATTCCCTAGTCACAGAGCTGCAGGAGCATCCTGAGATAGCATTTGGAGCAGCAGGAGCTTCAAACTTGAGTGTGAAATCGGCAGCATTGATTATTGTACAGTCAAAGAGGCCGCAGTCTTTGTTAACAGACTGCTCCAAGCGCTGTCTGCAGCTCAGTGACACCACCTCTCATCCCCCTAAACCGAGCTGTCAGCCAGCTGCCTAATTAGCAGATGGAATTAAAGGTGGCAAAGCCCTCTAGGATCACGCAGCCCAGCTGCCCCCAGCACTGCCCAGACCACCAGGAACCACAGCCACGTGGTTCTGAACGCTTCCAGGGACGGGAGCTCGGCCGCTCTCCCGGGCAGCCTGTTCCCGTGCCTGACCAAGCCTTCCGTGCAGACAATTTCCCCAGTACCCAGTCTAACCCTGCACCCAAAGTGCAACCAGAGGCCATTTCCTCTTGTTCCCTGGGAGCAGAGCCCGACTCCCCCTGGCTGCTCCCTTCTGTCGGGAGTTTGAGGGAGTGAGTGAGAATGAGCCCTTCTCATTCTAACCTTGAGTTTTTCCAGGCTGAGCCCTCCCAGTTCCCCCAGCCCCTCCTCACCAGACAAGGCAAGTAAAGCACAGAGCAAGAAATGACCTCTGGTTCACTTCCATTTATTGTCCTGAGATTGTAAAGGGTTGGATTAACAAATCCAGGATAATGATTGACTTATTGAACAGTTAGTCTATGTGGATTGTGTGTGTAGGCTCACTGATGGGCAGTTTGATGTTTGATAGTAGCTGAAAATAATATTTTGACTATATAATGAAATACCAAATTATTCCAGGAATATGGATTTTGTGTGTGAAGGCACTAGTGCTCCTTGCATGATAATACTCTTTTTGTGGTGGGAGATGGCAAATACTAAGCAGGACTTAACCACGCAACCTGACAGCTGGGGAGTAAAAAACAGATTAGAGTGTATCCTTTAAACTCCCTTTTTAGTAATATAATGGGAGCAGTTACATGTTGCTGATTAAATGTTATGAAGGACTTGGTGGTAATAGAGTTGTGCTTGGCCAAAGAATGTTACAGTGAAGAGGAATTTTATCTCTAGGTGTGTGTAAATCACTGCCTGAGAGAGTTGTGAGCTGGAAAAGAACTATCACAATTCTCTTTGTTAAATAAATCGGAACTTCTGGTCAAAAGCTTAAATACAAGCTATTGTCTTTAAGAAGCTACCTGAAGCAGTTTGTAGATTTAGGAAGGTCAGGAAGATGCTTAATAGATCCAAGGATGTTGGCAATTTGAATCAAATCACTTTAAGTGCTCAAATTAGATCTGGGGCCTGCTTTTGTGCCTGATCCCCATTCTGTTCCTCCCTTTTCATTTGGATATTCTTGTGCTTAATGAAAGACTTGCTCAAGCACTGTGCCCTGGTAAAAAAGAAGAAGCTATTTGAGTAGGAAATACTTAAACATCATCAATTTTAATGAATGCACTGAGAAAAAAAGAACAATTATATGTGTGGATATCCTTATGAATGTGTATCTGTATTTCTGTCTATCCATACATGCATATAATATATAACTATTATCTGTTTTGTGGCTTGGAGCAACCTGGTCCAGTGGAAGGTGAAGGAGGTCTTCAAGGTCCTTTCCCACCCAGACCATTCCATGATTCTGTTTAAATGATCTGTTCATTGAGAAACTCAAATATGGATAATATTTAATCTGAATTCTCTGTTATTGCTCCTCTCACTGTTTTATTGGACAATCTGATATTTTACTAGGGCTGTTTGAAGAACTAAACTTCACCTGTGAAATAATTCGGTATTTTTGAAATATCTGAGTTGTTCTGCAGTTTTTGCCATGCACTAAACGAGCAGCATGAATATTTGACTTGCGGGAGGTTTTGTTAATGTTTGCAATAAGCTCACTGCATATTTTCAGTCTGCTTTATAGTAAGGAGGCAGTAGTGGAAAATTCAGAGCAGTCAGACAAAATAGCTCATGCTGGATCCTCCCCACCACCTCTCCTCACAAACATCCAGTGCCTAGCCTGTGAGCTTTGGTGGCTGGAATTACTGAGCACCCATGGGTGAGAGAGAGAAGTCCTGTCCTGTTCCTGTCTTCCTGCTGAGTGTGTCTGAGCACAGACCTCCTGGGACAGAGCAGATGAAGGATAACATTCCTGTGCCTGCCAAATCCGGGAACAGATCACTGCCTTGGACTTGGAACGCCGCCGTATCTGCAGCCGTCGTGGCATTTCTCTGTTTCTGTGAGGATCAGGGAATACCTGCCCCAGTCCCTCAGAAGTTGTCTGACGACTTTTTTCCCCCTCAGTATTTCAGTCTATTGTTCCTTTCGTTTTGGATGCAGTAGTCACAGAATGGTTTGGGTTGGAAGGAGCCTTAAAGCTGTTCTCATTCTAAGCCCCTGCCATGGCAGGGACACCTTCTGCTAGACCAGGTTGCTCCAAGCCCTGTCCAGCCTGATCCCGAGCACTTCAGGAACGGGGCAGCCGCAGCTTCCCTTGGAAACGAACAGAATAAGCTGAGGTCCAGCCAGGGTTTGTTACCATCTTCATCAATTTGCATTTGGCATAAATATTGAAATACTAAAAAATGACTGAAATTAGCGCTGTTTTCACAGAAAATAGTTGTTTTCTTTAATTAAAAAATCTAGGACCAGTGATCCTTTTATCCCATGTCCTGATAAATTTAAATAATATTTGAAATGTATATGATGGATTTGACTTTCCTGGCTTGTTTCTCTGAAGCTTTTGTGAGCAATCAAATTTCAAACCCTGAGCTACCTGCACCTAACATGTTTATGAAATCCATGCTGAAGATCCTATATTTAGGTAATGCTGCTACTGACCAAGCTGTTGCCTTACTGTATTAATTTAGGATACCCTTGGGTCCTTTTTTCTTGAATGGTTTCCTTGAAGAATTTTTTTCTGATTTGAAGTTCTAAGCAGAGCACTTAGAATTACCTTCTTGACCAGGTAGAGCTTTGCTTCTTTTTTCCTGCACTCAAAACACTCCCTGCAAGTAGGAGCTTTTACATCACATCTTCTAAAGCCTAGTGAAAAAGCAGAGTAAATCAGGCCGAAGTGAAGTAGTTTTGGGGGAGGAGGGAGCTGCTCCAAACTGGAGCTCACTGTAAGGAGGACCAGAGCAGTGCTTTGTTTTTGCACAGCCACGTGCTCACATCTGCCCATTAAACCTCTGCAACATTTTGGAAGCTGGGCTGGAATATTTGGTGATCAATTTTACAGCAGTGAACAGAGATGATGATTTGCTTTTGTGCACAGTTTTGAATGAAATACTCATTTAGTCACCAAACACTGGAGCAGTAAGGATGTTTGCTTTTTGTTTCCTGCTTTTGTTCCCTTGCTTTGTTCATGGCTGATCCTCGCAGAAGTTCCTTTAGATCTACTTGAGACTCTCACTCTTTCTCCTTTTGCTTAAAATAAATATTTATTTGACGGAGAGGCAGGTTGCTTGCAGGGTTTTGGTGGATGTGTGCTGCATACAGATGATTCCAGGCATGGTTTGGGCTCGAATGGGAAATGCTTGGGATATTCAGAATGTAAGGGCTGTGTCCTTATTGCAGAGTTGTGACATCATTAGGGTTGTTAAGAGCCCTTAATTGCACACAGAACAAGCTTTATGTAGCAATCTGATAACCTAAATTTGGGACATTGGCCTAGTGAGGGATTTGGAGAATAATTGAAAGAAAATGGATTCTGTTTTGGGCTGATAATAAATGTCTTAGTGCATCTTGCATGATGAAGAAGAATTTAAATGTTTTACTGATGAATTGAGCTATATTCCTGCTAAAGAGGGGCAGCTGATCAGAACAGATTGTTTGAAGTCCTTCTTGGATACCCCAGGATCTGGAAAATATTCCTGGTCCTGGTTGTGGCTTCACTTGCTAAAACAAGTTTCCTGCAGTATCACCCGATTCAGAATTTTCAGTTTCCTGAAAATGCAGAAGTGGAATTAAGCTGGTTTAAGGACACCATGCTGACAGGGGTGGTCTGGGCATTCCAGCCAAGGTTTTCCAGTGTGCAAGCTGCCTTTAATTCCCTGCTATGCCTGCTGGGCTCACAGCTGCAGAAGTGAAAGCACTGTTGGACACAAACTTAGCTCGGGTGTGCTCAGTGTGTGTTGCAGAAATTTCAATAGGAGGTTGTTGCTTCGTGTAGGTACAGGGTGTTGCACATCATCTTTGGGGTGAAAATTATCTGCAATGGCCTTTACCACGAGACAGTGCTGCTCAGCTTTATGCGGGATGTACAAATACAGCTGTGAAAATCCCAGATTTTCTATGATTTGCCTTTGCCCTCTGTTTCCTGATTCTCAGAAATCTTTTTTTTCTTTGCTAGTTTCTATAAGCTGAAAGAAAAAAAAAAAAAGAAAGTTGTGCTAGGAAAACACACTTTGGAAGACTTTCTTATTAGTGTTTGTATTGCTTGAAAATTTAATATCTGTCTCCAAGGTGATGCTTGTCTACTCAAAGGATAAGAAGCTTGGCACAGATGAATTAGCACTTTTTTTTGTAAACTCCTTTTATAAACTCAAATGCAGAAAGTGAGAGGTATTTTTCCATTCAGAAAATTTAGGTTGGGTTTAATACTTTTTCATTGCAAAGGGAAGGAATGTCTTCAGTTACTTTGGGATTAAAAGCTATTTAGTTTTCAGTCATTGCAGTGAAAAAAAATTACTCCTGCAGTGGATTAGCTGTGTAATGAGTGACTTTAGTTTTTTTTGTTTGTTTCTTTTGGTTTTTGTTTTTTGGTGGTTGTTTTGTTTTGTGGGGGGGGGTTTGGTGTTTTTTTGGGTTTTCCCCTCAGTTTCTTTGTGCTTGTGTCATCATCTCTTTCCTGCCACAGTTTAGTCGTTTTCCACATGTTGGTGTCATGTCACTGCTTCCAGATATTTTGAATGTAATTGCACTGTCTAGGGAAAATCTATGATTCAGGTTTACCATGAGCACAACTTTTAGATTTCATTGCTTGTTATGATTAAGAACGTATTTGAGTTCCTCTAAAATAAGCTTTTCAGGGTCGTTTTGTGAAGGTTTTTTGCAGCAAGGTGCAGCATGTTTCCTACCAGAGTTGTGCACCTGTGTTCTTAATGATTAATTTACACAGTCTGTCTCCCATTAATCCAGAGTGGAGAGTGTCACTTGAATTTTCCAGTGATTTCAGAGCTTAGGTCCCCAGTGTCTGCTTGCTGCATACTTTGATCTCGTGTGAAGTCTTCAAAGGTGATGCTGCAAACACTTCCAGCCTTGGCAAGACCTGAGTTGCAGAGTAGTGTGGAACTGAAGTGCTGACTGGGCTGGCCAGTGCTACAAGAAAAAAAAGCCCAAAAACCAGGGAAAACTCCAGCATTGTGTCCTAGTAAGGATTTCGGTGCTGCTAGAAAAAAGTATACTGCTGTATCCAAATTGTGAGCACAGATTGATGTTGCTGGCTTGCTGGAAGTGAAGTACTGAATCCCAAATAATATAGTGAGAAATAATTAGTTTTGAGGTCACTGGTGATCTTAATTTAATTTTTTTTCAAGGGGAGATCAGGAACAGGCAGAATTGTTGGGTGAGTTGCTTTTAGTTTTGTTGAAAAAGTTGAAATGTATTGTTGTTCAAGACACACTCTGTTTGCATCTGCATTTGTGTATAGTTGCTGCCTCCTTGTTTGACAGTGTGTCAGTGCACTTTAGTTAAGGGATTGATTTATTACACTGAAACACATAACAGGCAGCTCTATAAATTTGGGTCAGTCAGTGTCTTTCTCACAAGCACAGGTTGCAGTGACTCTTTAAAGTTACTGGTTTTCATTTTGGGAATAGTAATGGGTGTTTAAGTATGCCCTCGTTCAGCTTCTGGAGGATGAATCATTTTGAGGAGGTGTTGATGTGGTTCAAAGTCCAAACCAGGATTTGACTTCCCGCCTATGCACACTTTTTCTGAAACATCCATATTAATATTACTGGAATTTACATTTTTCTTGTGGATACTCTGATAGTCTGTTAACTTGTTTTATCTGAATTTATGTGATGAGCCCAAAGAAAACTGTAGTGCTACTGAAAGCATGTTAAACCAGTAATTTGTGGATCACTTTCAGCTTTTCTCAGTACTTGAGCCGATAAGAATTTCTGGGACAGCAGGCAAATGTCAGTACCAGCAGAATTGCCTTATGTGAATGGTACAATAAAATTTTCTATGCAAGTTTGATGTTTGAATGTGAGAGGATGGGGATTTGAATTTCTGGTAGAAACAGGAATGTGTGGTCTGGCTGGAAAAGCTGAAATGACTTTATAGCCTCTAACTTTACTGTTCCCTTGAGAATAGATGATCACAGACTTCAGAAATCAATGCAGTTCATCATTTAATCCCCTTGGTTCAGTTTCCCTATCAATTAATTAGGGCAAATTATTTATATGGTCTAAAGATGTTCTGATGATGACTCTATTTACATACGAATTTGGAGGTTTGGAAGCATATTTTAATGACAGTTTGGATGGCAACTGGTATTCAGTTGTCTATTCTGAGAATAATACTGCCCTACAGAAGAAATGTGGTTAATGTTACTATCAATATGCCTAAATCATTTTCACTGAGGCTGATGAAAAAGGATATTGTGTGTTAAAAGTGATGGAGTTTAAATGTGATCTTAATTTCTCTATTCAGCACTTATGGGAATTTGTCATGTGATAGAGAAAGACAAGAAATCACAATGTGGAAATTGTGTTATCACATCAAAGCTGGTTGAGGCATTAGAGCAGCTTCTGTGCCTGAGCTTTGCTTGCTTGCAGCACAAGATGTGTGTGCATTAGCTGGGATGTGCTGCTGGAGGAGGCATCCTTTGCCATATTCCCACTGTCTGAATCCTACTGATTTCCAGTATCCCAGAGCAGGCAGGACTGGAGCATGAGTGCAGACACTGTGTAGTTGGAGGCCTGGGCTCCTCCAGCAGTGCCCTGTGGTGGCACAGGTTCTGCACGAGTTTCTGCAGTGCCAGTGGGGTTGGCTGGGCTGGAGGCCCTGCAGGGAACATGGAGGGAGTGCTGGGCTGGGCTGGGCTGCAGCCCCTGCAGGGAACATGGAGGCAGTGCTGGGCTGGGCTGGAGGCCCTGCAGGGAACATGGAGGGAGTGCTGGGCTGGGCTGGAGGCTCTCCCAGGGAACATGGAGGCAGTGCTGAGCTGGGCTGGAGGCCCTGCAGGGAACATGGAGGCAGTGCTGGGCTGGGCTGGAGGCCCTGCAGGGAACATGGAGGGAGTGCTGAGCTGGGCTGGAGACCCTGCAGGGAACATGGAGGGAGTGCTGGGCTGGGCTGGAGGCTCTCCCAGGGAACATGGAGGGAGTGCTGGGCTGGGCTGGAGGCCCTGCAGGGAACATGGAGGGAGTGCTGGGCTGGGCTGGAGACCCTGCAGGGAACATGGAGGGAGTGCTGGGCTGGGCTGCAGGCCCTCCCAGGGAACATGGAGGGAGTGCTGAGCTGCAGGCCCTCCCAGGGAACATGGAGGGAGTGCTGGGCTGGGCTGCAGGCCCTCCCAGGGAACATGGAGGGAGTGCTTTCCCTTTCCTTGTGGGCTGATGTCACTTCATCCGTCTGTTCTCTGCTTTGCCAAGGGCAGAGGCACCTCCCGCTGTCCCAGGTTGTTCCAAGCCCCATCGAGCCTGGCTTTGGACACTTCAGGGATGGGGCAGCCATGGCTGCCCTGGGCACCCTGTGCCGGGGCCTTACACCCTCACAGGGAACAGTTATCCCATCCCAGTATCCCATCCACCCCTGCCTGCAGTCAGTGGGACAGCGTTCCCCCTTGTACTGTCATTTCACATCCTTGTCCAAAGGCCCTCTCCAGCTCTCTTGGAGCTGTTTTAGGTACTGCAAGGTGCTGGAATTTCTTCCTGGAGCTTCCTCCAGGCTGAACAAATCCCAGCTCTCTCAGCCTGTGTCCATAGAGTTTCTTGCTTTTTACCTGTGGATTTGAAGAAGAAATCCTGTGGGAGACAACCATGTGTGTGTCTATTGATTTTTGTTTGCACTTGAATTTTTCATACATTGTGTATTGATTTAAAGCTATAAATTTGAAGATGTCTGAGCCCTTCATGGTTAGGCTTTGTGGGGCTCTCTGGGCATCAAGTCTGTCTTGTGTTTTTGTAGTAAGTTCAATAAATAATAAATCAACTTCTGTCATTCACTGAAGGAAATCTTTCTGTTCAGGTTTAGGGAGATTAACAGGATTCTATAGACACAACTGAAATTGATGTTTCCTTAGTGTCTTGTAACACACTGAAAATACGAAAGTAGGTGGATGAAGGCCACTACCATCTATGCTAAAGGAGGAGACAAACCACTTTGGATGATCTCTGTGGTACCTGTCATATCTGAAGAAGTAAAAGCACCCATTTTGAGGTCAGAAGGCATTGTGGAAAGTTTTTAAATTCTCCTAATTTAAACATGTTATAAGAACAGTTAAAAGGTGCCATGCCTGATGGCCAGAGTGAGTGTTGGAAGCCCTTTTACAGGCTGGGCTGTTGATCTGCTGAAGATTAACAGCAGGTCAGGACTGTGACTTGGCGTGAGATGCTTTCCCTTTAATCTCCAATTAAATTAAAGAAGCATCAAATAGCTATGATTTTAATGGGGTAAAATATATACACACATGTATTTTTCCCTTTCTCTTGACTGACTCACATTTCAGCAGAGGTTTGCCTCTAATGACTTCAAGTCCTTTAATAAGATTTTTTTATAAGTTGTACATGTTCATTATTGAGTTTTTGGAAACAAACTCAGGAAAAGTTTGGCCCTGGTGTGTTGTGTGTTGCTGTAACTTCTGCGAGGAGGGAAAATAGTAGGAATGGTAAGTTTTGAAATTTTCTTTTTGGGTTTTCTTTTGGCAGCTACTTCTGTACATAGTATGTGTAAAACATATGTAGGGTAGGTAAAGCTCTATGATTTCTGAGATGTGGAGTCAAAGTAATTATTGTGCATGTCACTTATGTTCCTTAATATATGGTATTCTATTTAAGTAGTGAAGCTAAGGAGAAAAGAGAACAGGTCAGCAGGGTAAAATAGCTGTACTAAGTAGTTTTGATATATGTAATATGAAGTATATTATATATCATTTCATCCTGATCTTGGTAGCAAAGGTCCTACTGATTATACAGTAAAATATCTTAAAACATTGCTGGCATTGGA
Organism: Setophaga petechia; assembly: GCA_024362935.1. Taxonomy (NCBI): domain Eukaryota; kingdom Metazoa; phylum Chordata; class Aves; order Passeriformes; family Parulidae; genus Setophaga; species Setophaga petechia. The sequence goes on along the minus strand of JANCRA010000116.1, from coordinate 1,417,356 downwards.
TACTGTTTGATCCTACTGATTATACAGTAAAATATCTTAAAACATTGCTGGCATTGGATACTGTTTGAGATATTCCTGGACGCATAGAGTAAACTGAACCCAGACTTTTCAGGTGTGGGATTTTGAAATTAAACACCACTTAGGATCAAAAAATGTAAATAAAATCTTATGAGCTGCCTTTTGAGGAACCCTATCCATAGACTGCACAGGACATGTTGTTCTAAACGGGCACTGAACTAAAGGTAGGTGGGGCAATATGTCACCTGCAGATTTATTGCAGGGCATCTTCAGAAATACTACTGCAGGAGAGAAGGGGAGACTGAGGTCAGAGCTCACTGTGAGCTGCAGCTCCTCCTGAGGGGCAGCTCTGGTCTCTGTGAGCAGTGCCAGGACCCAAGCTGGAGCTGTGTTAGGGCAGGTTGAGGTGGAGGTCAGGACAGGCTGTTCCCCCAGAGGGTGCTCAGGCAGTGCCCGGGCTCCCCAGGGAGTGCTCGTGGTGCCAGGGCTGCCAGAGCTCCAGGGGCGCTGGGGCAGCGGCTCAGGCTCAGGTGGGATTGTTGGGGTGTCCTGTGCAGAGCCAGGAGCTGGGCTCAGGGATCCTTCAGTCCCTTCCAGCTCAGGACATTGTGTGGTTCCGTGTGGAAATGAAGCCCGTGCAGCGATCTTCCCTGCTGTCCTTGCCTCCCGGTGGCACCCGGAGCAAAGCAGGGCAGCAACTGCAGCAGGAGGGAAAGCGGGGAAGTGAAGTTGCTGTGCGTCACTTGGTCTGCTTTGGGGTTTTTTTGGAGTTAGTTTTTTTCCACAGCCATGGTTTGTACCTTGAGTTGTTTTCTGTGTTTTCACTGGAGTTTAAGTTCAGAAGGGTTGTGGCACACTTCCCTCCCCAAGTGCACTAATACAGGATAGAATTACAGGACTGATTTATGAAGTGGATAACAGCTGTGATGCTGAATTGATGGGTACGAGGAGGTGCTTTGCAGCCCCTGCAGACAGGCTGGGTGCCGTCAGAGTGATGCCCTCAGAGCCTTAGCTGCCAATGTGAACGACCTTTGAGAGAGCTGTTTGCACACCCGGCTTTGGGGAGTGGTGAGTCCCTGCCCCGGCTGGCTGTTAACCTGCAGAGCCCACCCGAGCCCTGCCGGTGTGGGACAGTGTTTACAGGCTGTGTTACCTACGTGCCCTGGGGCACTTTGTAGGACTCCTAGTCATAACATTCCATCGTGTTACCCCTAAAATAGTCATGTTGTACTTTGTTCCGATTGTTTGTATGCTGATGACATTCACTGGTTCAAATGAGATTTTCTGCCTTTTTCATTGCTACTCTTTTAATCTTAATGCTTTGATTAGATTTTCAGAAGTTTTATTGTATCCTCTCTATCTTTAATTCACTTTTGAAGCCTTTTCTTCATCTAATTATAATTGAATTTTGCCCTTGAGCAGGTGTATGGATAATCTTTTAAGAGCAGTTTTAAAAGTAGGGTGAAGAAGGTGAAGAGATAGTAATAGAAAGTAACATTAGTTCATCTTTGGTTTGTGCAGTAGTGATTTAAAAAAATGGAGGGAAAGATGATCTGCTATCTTTAGACTTATCAGTCTGACCTTGAGATCAAAATTTAAGAATGTGTGAAAGAATGATAGTACAAAGACAGAAATTGCTGGGTAGATTTGCCATTTGTAAGTGATACTGTTTAAAATACAATATATATTGTGTTTGGATGTGTTCTAAGCATCATTTAGGATGAAGGCACCTGTAGGTGATAAATAGGTGCAATCAGGGCTTTGGAAGCCTCTTTGATTCAATGGCACCACCCAGAGCAGGACTGCACTGTATGACCTATGTAGAACTTTTCACCTGTGTGTGGTAATCAGGAAATCTGGAGAGTTTTATCTTCCATTCTGCCATTTCTATTGACATGGAATGAATCGGGCTCCCTGTCGTGTTACAGGTATGGAAGGGGAGCAGTTGGTGAGCTGTTGAACAGGAGGATAAGGGTTAAAAGAGGGGCCAGGGGGGGAATTCTGCCCTGCTCAGACCTCACCTGCAGAGCTGCCTCCAGCTCTGGGCCCCCAGCACAAGAGGGACCTGGAGCCTTTGGAGTGAGCCCAGAGGAGGCACCAAGACCATCAGAGGGATGGAGCAGCTGTGCTGTGAGGAAAGGCTGAGAGAATTGGGATTGTTCAGTCTGGAGAAGACAAGGCTCTAGGGTGACCTAATTGGCCTTTGAGTAACTGGAAGGAGCTGACAAGAAAGATGTAAAGAGATTTTGGACACAAGGACTTTTGGAGAGACAGAACGAGGGGGAATGGCTTCAAACAGAGACAAATGTTGATTTAGATTAGAAATAAAGAAAAAGCTTTTTATGATGAGGATGGTGAGGTGGCACAGGTTGCCTAGAGAAGCTGTGGTGCCCCATCTCTGGGAGTGTCCAAGATCAGGTTGGATGGAACTTGGAGCACCCTGGGCTGGTGGAAGGTGTCCCTGCCCATGGTGGGGGTTTGGAATTGCATGGGCTTTAAGGTCCCTTCCGACCCAAACCATTTCATGATTCTGTTGTAAGAGATAAAATGATGTTTTGCTTCAGCCATGGGAATGTATACTTTATGTCATGTAGACAAAGATGTAGCTAGCACCTGACTCAGCTGCCGTGTTTATATTAATAATTAGTTTTGCTTCAATGACTTTGTTCTCTTTCAACTTTATTGATGAGTGGGTGTTTCTCACAATTTGGTGAATTGTCTGGGAAACTTGACCTCTGACTCTGGGGAGCAGGACAACGGGAAGAGGGGAAGGCACACCCTGCGGATCCTAGCAGCCCCTGGCATGGACATGGAGTACCTTCTTAGGAAATGTTGTTTGGATTCCCTGATCTGGGAAGGGAGGAAGGGCTGCCTGTTCCTGGAATAAATGGCCTGTAGCTGAAAAATTATTTGCAGGCGATAATGCTGTCTTTTGCAGATCTTAGAAGAAAGGGGTTGTTGCCCCAAACATCAGCCCTGGACATTTACATACATCAGGTAAAACTGGGACATTGGATGTTAGTAAAATTTTGGAAGCTTGGCACTGACATGGGAAGGTCCCTTTCCAATACACTTGGTAATTGGGACAGCAGTGCACACTGCAGAGGGAGGGTGGGCACCTGCAATCTGAATTAAAGGACCAGTGGAGTCACCTCCCAGGGACTGCACTGTAGTACAAAGAAGTAACCCTCTAAAATTAACCTTCAAAAGATAATCTGTCCCAGAAATGAATAATTTAAATTTCATTGCCTGGATTATAATTTTAGTCCTAGTAAACCCTGTTTTAGCTGACTGTTGCATTAAATGCCATAGAACCTGGAAAGTTGCTGGAAAAAATTAATGGGGTTTCACCCATCATCTCTGCCTCAGTATGGCATACTGTTCTGATAAACCTGCAGAATGTCAGGAAAGGATCCCTGGTGGAACACAAACCTACTGGATTGTCCAAAATGTAGAAATATAGGCTCAAACATCAGAAAGCTTGCTTATGTGCCAGTACAGAAATGGAACACACTATGTGATTCTCAGTGCTGGGATAACCTATTTGGGAAAACCTGATGGAGAAAGATGGGCTTCTTTCTATTATGTGCCTTTGCTGGATTATTGCTTATACCTTGTCTTATTCCTGTTTTATCAGGTTAATTGCTAGTGTAGTAGAAGAAATGCAGGTGATCAGAATGCCAGTGATCCCAGCCTAGCAGCTGCTAGTCAGAGAGCAGGAGCCCAGGAGATCATGGTCCCAAGGAGGTGAGATCAGAATGGAGCGAAACCAGAAGATGTCCCTACGTCTTATTTTACACAAGCCAGAGTAAAGCTATGCACCTCGGCAGGAAACAAAGACCTAAAATTTTGGAATAAGCCTAGCTCAGCACAAACACGAGTTTGCCAAATAACAGGTCTGGAGTGTAACTGTTAGGTGTGAATAGAGCCTTTTTGCAAGCAGGGCCCAGCCCACACCGGCCAGACAGATAACCAAGACAAGGGCCTCAGCAAAAAGGTGATAAATAAAAAGGGGATGGATTGTGGGGGGTAAAATAATGTTTTGCTTCAGCCCTAAGAATGTGTACATAATGTCACAGAGGCAAAGTGTGGCTGGCACAAGGCTGAGTCTGGGAGGGAGCGTGGCAGGGAGGAAAAGCCCTGAGTCCGGTGATGTTTGTCCCAGGGGAGGGTGGAGGAGCTGTTGGTGTGAGTGCAGCAGGGTCAGAGGCAATGTAAGTTCCTGAGTACCCAGGCAGTGGGAGAGGGGACAGGGACACCCCCGGGTGGGGAAGGGTGTAGAGGTTTGTACATTTTAGGGGCAGGTGTGCCTGCTCAGTGAGATGCACCTGTCACAGCTGCCGGGTTTATATTAATAAGTAGTTTTGCTTTGATGACTTTGTTCTCTTTCAGCTTTATTGGTGAGTGTTTCTCATGCTGTGAAAGAAAGGGAGAGGGTAGGAAGCTGGAACTGGAGCCCGATGCAGTATTTTCATTTGTGGAAAAGTAAAGAGATGTGCACTTCTTACGTCACTGGTGATGCCACTGTGCAGCCTGGGGGCAGAGATCCCACCATCATCTGGGCAGAGCAGGGGGAAGGGAGTGACAAAACAAGGCTGATGTGGCTTCCCACTCATGGGATTTACAGAAAAACCCTCTCAAGATGGAATTACATTAAAAAAAAGACCCAGAAACAGTTATTGGTTCTTTGAATGGTTGTTTCTTGTCAGCATGATGCATTTGGGAAGACAAAGGAAAAAGGCAGAGAGGAGAAGGAGGCAAAATGATACTATGGCTCAAAGCCCTGGTAGGAGTATCTCCTGGGTAATACCATCACTCTGTGATCAGTTGGTTTCTTTATAATCATGTGTTTGCAAAGAGGATTTTTCTGGTTTTTGTTTTTAGGGGCTCTGGCTGTCATTTCTCTTTAAGTTTTTTATGTCTGTTGATCAGCAAATGCTCTTGGCCTGCAGGTGTTTCTTAGCAGTCTAAGAACCGGATGGTGTTCATTCCACAGTGCTTCATGGGTGCTACACTGAAATTACTATTTCAATTACTGAAGGTAATTTTTAAATGGAGCAAGTCCTCATGTTTAATCCAGAGACGTTGATGATTCACTCCAGCACCAGTCATTCCATGATCCTCTGCATCTCTCCCTCTACAGCCCAGTGACATCTACTCAGATTAGAAACTGGAAGTCAGTAACTGTAGGACATTTTGTCATGCCATCTTCCCTTTAAAAACCTATTAAATTGTTTTAAAAATATTTTTTTATTATTTTTTGTTACATGTTGCTCTCCAGTTCACTGGGAGCAGGTGGATACTTTATTTCTTAATAGTCACTCTGTCAGCTTTTTCTCAAATGAAACAATACTTTCATATTAAAATTTAACTAGACATATAAAGGCTTGTCACACTCTTAATATAGAACAGCGGCCTCAAATGGAATAAATTAGAGCAAAACAATGTGTCTATGTTACCACTTCTCACAGAGAGCTGCTGACAGCAGGGCAGCCTGGGGGTGTCTCCCCCTCTGCTTTCTGTCTGGAGCTGAAGTTCACCCCAAACCCACTGGTTCAGGAATCCTGTCAGCCATGAGCCTCACAAGGCTTCTAAGGTGTTCTCCTATATATAAAATTAACTTGCAGGAAGTAATTTTTTTTCCATTCCTTACAAAGCTGTAGTGTTTGTTTTTTATTTGGTGTGCTTTGTTTTTTTTTTTTTTTTTTTTTTTAAGCACAAGGTTTTGTATTTCCAGCTTTCTGCTGTAAGTTCTATTCTCCCAGCTTGGTTACCTTGTGTGGTGTGTAGTCACTGTTCATGTGATGAAGTGAGTGCTTAGAGGACTGAAACACTAATTTCAACCCCTGGATTCAGGTAAAACTTCATATGGAACATTGTATTTTTGATGTGGAATGGTGGAACCTGTGCAGAAGTGAGGTTAAAGTTTTGTGAAATGTCAGTAAGGCATGTGTGCAAATTACTGTTTTTTCCTCCCCTACATTTATTTAGATTTAAATGATTTTTGGTTTGTTTAGGGTTAAAAAGTGGTTTTTAATGCAGTGCTGAAGTGATACTGTTAGTAACCTTGCAAAAGTTTTGCATTGACATTTAATTTTTATGTAATGCTTCACTACACCGAGTCTTTAATAAAATCCTGCTCTTGCCAATGCCTCTGTGTTAGGGAATTGTGGGAATGTGACTGGGATAGGCAGGATGCAAAGTGCTCTGCAGCAAATTAGTGGCTGGGTGAGGTCGTTTGTCTGGCAGAGCAGCCTGTGCTTATTGACAAGTCACAGCGCTGCTCATGTAGAAATAATTTTGTCTCCAGAGAAAAGAGGATGGAGAATCCTGGGAAAATATCTGCTTTTGGGTTCAGTGTGCAGCAGTGAGGATCACAGGCAGAGACAGCTCGGACCAAACTCCTGATAAATGCATCAGCCACGGCTGTTGTCCATGAGGGAATTACATATTGATCATTCTGGAACCAGTATTGACACCAGGAAATCCTGTGTCTCACTGAGATGGCAGATGTGTCATGAAAATCGTAACTGCATTTATTTGAGTTCCAAAGCAGCAGCAAATTTAGTATGAACTGTGCAAGATTCCTGTTTCCCTCTGATGTTTAAGGGGTTGGTGTGAAAGGTCCTGTGGGTGAGTTTAATAATTGTCTTTGCCTGAAAAACCCTGTTGGCTTTCAAGGGGTTTCTCTGTTTGCTGTCATGAAACACTTTTGAATTCAGCCTTAAAGCTGTTCCCCCACATGGAAAATGATTACTTTAGTTAAACATTGAAATTAATGGTCCAAATCTTAAAAATGAGCATTCAGTATTTATCAGTTCTTGCCTTTTCTGTCTCTGAAAGACCAGACAGTTATTTAGGAGGAGAGGGAAACAGAAAAAGTAGAAAAAACCCCACCAAAAAACAAAAAACCAAAACCCAAACAAACAAACAAAAGCCCCAAAAATCCCCCAACCAAACCAACAAAAAATCATGTGATTTATGGTGGAGTTGATGGCAAAGATCTAAATGTTGCTTGTCCTCCTTGCATCGGAGGGTTTGTGTCAGGGGTAGCTGAGCTGATACCAACAGGTATTCACTCAGTCTTGGTCCAGTTTTATTTTATTTTATTAATGGTCTGGATTGAGTGCACCCTCAGCATGTTGGCAGATGACAAATTCTGTGGAAGTGTTGGTGTGTGTCAGGGTGCAGGGGGGCAGGGAGCTCTGCAGAGGGGTCAGGGCAGCTGGACTGATGGGCTGAGACCCCCGAGCTGAGGGTCAGTAGGGGAGGGGGCTGAGTCCTGCTCTGCAGTGCAGCAAACCCACGGAGCACTGCAGGTGACAGAGGGGCTGGAAAGGCCCTGGGGCTGCTGTGACAGCTGCTGGACACGAGCCCAGGTGTGCCCAGGTGTACAGGGGGCTGATGGCACCTGGGCTGTGCCAGCAGGGCCAGGGCAGTGCCCGTCCCTGTGCTGGCACTGCTGGGGCAGCTCTGGAGAGCCCTGGAGGGGCTGGAGCGTGGCCAGGGCAGGGACAGAGCTGGGCAGGGGCTGCAGAATCCCTGAGGAGCTGGGCAGGGGCTGGAGAATCCCTGAGGAGCTGGGCAGGGGCTCAGCCTGGAGCAAAGGAGGCTCAGGAGGCCCTTGTGGCTCTGCACAGCTCCTGCCAGGAGGGGAACAGGGACAGGAGCAGAGGGAACGGCCTCAGCTGGGCCAGGGGAGGCTCAGCTTGGACCCCAGCAGGAATTCCTTCCTGGAAAGGGTGGTCAGGCCTTGGCAGGGGCTGCCCATGGAGGTGGTAGAGCCTCCGTGATCCCTGGAGGTGCCCAAGGCACGCCTGGATGCGGCACTCGGTGCTCTGGGCTGTTGGACAAAGGTGAGGGTGTCACAGGTTGGACTGGGTGAGCCTGGAGGGCTTTTCCTACCCCAATGATTCTGATTCTGTTACTCCTATTGCTCCTTTCGCTGGGGCAGTGCTGCTGTTGTATCTGTGCCAGCTGCTGCTTTCTCAGCTGTAGTATTTAACTAATGGGGAGCAGTAAAGGGGCTTTAATTTTACAGCTCAGTTTTAAATCGACTGATTTCCTGGGGAATGCCATTTCATGGTTTGGGAATTGCCACGTGCTTTAAACTGTGCTTGTTAACCTTGCTGAGATGAGAAACTCACCCTTAAGTGAAGAGCTCTGCAGCTGTAGCAGCTAACCAAGAACTGCTTCCACTCTTTCTACACTATGGATTGGAATTAGTGGAACCGTTTGACTCTGAGCCAATTTGAACAGCCTGTCTAAATCTAAATAAAACTTAAATGCTTTGAGCAAGTTTTGCCTCCCTTTTCCCCTATCAGCCTTTAATAAATAAATTAAATAATGAGATGCAAAAAGCTCAGAATAGTGCTGCAGATCTCTTGCCAGGCAGGAAAGCAGCTGTTGCTGCGGGTGGGATGAAGGAGAAAACAAGTTGGGTCCCCAACCTGCCCTTGCTTGTCCCTGTCACAGACTACTGTGACAGCTCACCCTCTTCCCCAGAGCTCATCTCTCTCCTGAGAGCTGGGCATCACTTTTCCCTCTGCTTTGGCAATCACGTTTCCTTTTTGAGGTTTTGGCTCTGTGTGTTCAGGTGTTAACAGAGGTTGACAGTACCTGGGCAATGGGAATCTCACCTGGTTAAGCACTCCAGGTCCAGGTACTTGGGATACTTGGAGGGGCTCTGTAATTGGATGTGGGAGTTTTAAAATTGCCTAGGAAACCTTGTGCAGACATTTCAAATTATTTTTGTCATGAAACCATGAGTTTTTATTTGTACATTTGCATAGATAATTTTAGCATAAGAACAAAATGGTTACTGAAAACTGTTGTCCAGTGCCTGGTACCTTTGGATTTTTCATATGTCTAAGAGGAATTTATCTCTTTGATTGCTTCACTTCTTACTCCTTGTGCTATAAATTACCTCTGACAGATTAATTTGAAGCACAGGAGATGAGAGGAAGCACTGACCTTATGAAGCATTGATGCATCTGTGGTTAGGTCTAAGAAACATTCAGCTGGGATTTCCTCCTTTGACCTGAAGTTTGGTATTTATTGTGTTAAATATCTGAAATGAGGGCTGACACCAAGATTGCCCTTGGTGCTGTACCTCTGCTCCACGTGTATGTGTTCCTCAGCCCCACAGCAGGGCAAAGAGTTGTTTTGGGCCTGGAACAAAGATAAATCCAAGAGGAAAAGAGCCTGGTGGATACCCAAGTCATATCAGCACCCTGAAATGCTCCTGAGCAGGGACATGCAGCAGTGTTGGAGCGTGCTGTGGGCAGCCCTCCCTGTGTGTGACGTGGCTTATGGGACCCTGCTCTGCAGGGCTCCACTCCAGTGCTTCCCCTGGTGCTCCATCACAGGGTACAGTGAAGTGGCATTTCTTTGTCTGAGCAATTTTGAGGCAAGAATTAATTTTTCCTTGCAGGTTTAAGGGTGTGGACTGGGGGCGGTTGATGTTTCTCTTATAAATAATATTTTAAGGCACCTTGGTTGTGAATGGAGATAATGAAGTGAAAATGTAGGAAGCTAAATGGGAAAGTGGAATGAGGCAAAACCTTTTCCTTTCCTGTTTTTCTTAATAAACTAAGGCAAGCACAGCAGTATTTTGTGCACAATTCCTTGTTAGTGCAAACAGACTTTTAGAATCATGGAATAGCTTGGGTTAGAAGGCACCTGGAAGTCTCTTGCATATTATTCCATTCCACTGCCATTAGTGGGAACACCGTTCACTGTCCCAGGCTGCTCCAAGCCCCATCCAGCCTGGCCTTGGACACTTCCAGGGATCCAGGGGCAGCCACAGCTGCTCTGGGCACCTGTGCCAGGGCCGCATCTCTCCTGTAGAGAATAATTTCTTAATAATATCTAATGTAAACCCTCCTTCATCTTAGTGCCATTTCCTATGGACATTGCCAGAGTGAGGAAAGATTGCTGGGGACTGAATCCTAAATAAGAACTTGGGACTTTCTTTGGTGTTGTTTAGTAGAGAGGTGGCTGTCAGTCATGCTCAGCTTGGTGAAGTGAGGGGTTATTTCAAAACTTTGCATAACTAGTGTTGAGCCACCGTCTTTGTTTTTGTTGTCAAATCTGTTGCGAGCAGATGGAATTTCATTTTTTCCCTGCTACCGTCCCAGAATAACTCCTTCCAAAGTCATTTTGGAGGCAATAGGAGAGGTGCATCTGTCTGGGCTAGGGATGCAAGCAATGATTTTTACAGCTACACCTTCCCTCAGGGAGTTTAGTTCTCTACTGGCTGGGCCGGATGTCCACAGTTGTGGCATTTTTTTGATTGCCAATTTGTCTGTTGCGTTTGTTGTTCTGTGTTCTTGTTTTCTTTGAAGGAAGAGTTTCCTTGTAGTGATTATCAAGAGATCTGCATGTCAGGCACTGCCTTACTAGAAGAAAAGATAAGGCCCCCATCTTTCCCCCCACCATGCAGGAACATCTGTCTGTGCAGCTGAGGAGTCGGGAGGCTGCGGTGTGACCTCCCTGAACCAAGAGTGATTCGCAGACAAACACTCCAGAGCTGCTTATCCTAGAAAGAAATGCTAACAGGGCTTGGATTATGAAGATATTGTAGTGAGACTGTTGCTAAGGCAGCATTGACACAAACCACAAATTCTGTGTAATGTGTCAATGAGTGCATTGTTTCTATATTTTCTTAGTTTGTTCCAAAAATAAAATGGTTGCATGTCGTGTTTGCTAGATTACAGTGTGTTTAAAAAGTCATAGAATCACAGGATGTTTTAGGTTGGAAGGGTCCTTAAAAAAACTCATCCCATTCCACCCCTGCCATGGCAGGAACACCTCCTGCTATCCCAGGCTGCTCCCAGCCCCATCCAGTCTGTTCTTGGGCACTGCCAGGGATCCAGGGGCAGCCCCAGCTGCTCTGGGCACCTGTGCCAGGGCCTCACCCACTCCCAGGGGACAATTCCCAAGATCCCATCCATCCCTGCCCTCTGGCAGTGGGAGCCATTCCCTGGGTGCTGTCCCTCTGTCCCTTGTCCCCAGTCCCTGTGCAGCTCTCCTGGAGCCCCTGCAGGCCCTGCCAGGGGCTCTGAGCTCTGCCTGGAGCCTTCCCTTCTCCAGGGGAACATTCCCAGCTCTGCCAGCCTGTTTTATTTTGTAGAAGGATTTATTTTATTCCAAAACCAACTTTTCTTGCTGCTTCTTCTGCCCTGCTAAGGAGTCAAGGCTTGGTGTTTTAATAACCAAGAATATCTGGGTTAGGAAATACCTGATCTGGATTGTAAAATTTATTGTGCAGATGCATTTAATAAAGGCATAGCAGTCTGTAGTGTCTAAACCCACCCCATCCTCTAAGGGATTTAGACTGGTCCCAGTGAGGTTGACAAACACACTCTGGCATATGAAAGTCCCTCCAGCTCCTCACCTCCTGGGGTCTGGAGCTGTTGAGTTACTGGATGACTTTCACATTTGGTTTATTTGCTCAGGCTCTTAAATAAACACTGGGATGGTTTGAGCACCATGAGTTTATTTAATTCTTTCCAGGAGCTGGTGGAAAAGCTTAGGCTGGCTGGTGGAGTAATTTGTGTGGTTAAAGTGACTTGTGCCAGCAGTAGGAAGTTTTCATTGAAGGGATTAAGATGATTTAATCAAAGCTACATGAAGTCTGGCCTTTTCTCCTTGTGCTAAGCCAGGATTTTGGCTGTGTGTTTGAGTATAAAGTGCTGCAGGTGACTTCCCATCCCATAGGTGAGTGAGAATGCAGCTGGACGAGTGCTTGATATTCACGTTTTTCTTATGTCCATATAGTCCTGCTTAAATTCAAGTCATCTGGATTATTCTTTTTTTTTTTGAGTTTTGTTCTACTTAATGAAGGGGAACTTCTCAAGGAAGCCAACTGTGTACACCTGTCTTCATTAGATACTCCAAGTGTTTGGTATTTAGCTCCTTTTTTTCTATGTTGTGTGAAATTGCTTTCATTAATATGAGTAGTTTGGGGAAAATGCTACTCGTGCTTTTCTGCAAGAGGTTGCAAATCATCATTCTTTTTCTTGCTGTGATAATGAATTTAGCACAACAATCTGTGGGAGTGAGAAACAGCTGGCTTGAACTGGAAAAGGGAAGGGAGAAGAAATGATGAAGTGTTTACAATTCTGTACCAATATGTATGTGGAAATGAGAAGTTCCTGTAAAACCAAGAATTAGGAGACAGCTTTTTTGTTCCTGTCTTTCTTTCTCCTGGATATTGGCAAACATGAGTGTTGCTTTTTTGTGTTGTGAAGTTGGGAGCTTATTTCCAATTGATTCTGCAGGTGCTAAAAGATAGAATCCTGGAATGCTTTGGGTTGAGGGGACCTTAAAGTCATCTAGTTCCAAACCTGCTGCCATGGGCAGGGACCCTGTCCACTGTCCCAGGCTGCTCCAGCCCCATCCAGTCTGTCCTTGGCACTGCCAGGGATCCAGGGGCAGCCCCAGCTGCTCTGGGCACCTGTGCCAGGGCCTCACACCCTGCCAGGGAACAATTCCTCGTTCCCAAGATCCCATCCAGCCCTGCCCTTTCCCAGTGGGAGCCATTCCCTGGGTGCTGTCCCTCTGTCCCTTGTCCCCAGTCCCTGTGCAGCTCTCCTGGAGCCCCTGCAGGCCCTGCCAGGGGCTCTGAGCTCTGCCTGGAGCCTTCCCTTCTCCAGGGGAACATTCCCAGCTCTGCCAGCCTGGCTCCAGAGCAGAGGGGCTCCAGCCCTGCAGCAGCTCCGGGGCCTCCTCTGGGCTCTCTCCAGCAGCTCCACGTCCTCCTGCTGTTGGCCCAGGTGGGCTCTCACCTGAGGGAGGGCACAGGGACAGAGTCCCCCCTCCCCTGCTGCCCACGCTGGGATCAGCCCAGGCACGGGGGGCTCTGGGCTGGGTCATGTCCAGCTCTCACCCAGCAGCACCCCCAGGTCCTTCTCCCCAGGGCTGCTCTCCAGCCATTCCCCTCCCATCCTGTGCTTGTGCTCTGCCCTGCTCCAGCCCCACGCTGGACCTTGCCCTTGGCCGTGTTGGACCTCATGAGTTTAGCACTGTCCCAGCTCTGCAGCCTGTCCGGGCCCCCTCTGGTGCCATTCCATCTCTCGGGTGTGTCACCCCCAGCACCCAGCGTGGTGGCAGCAGCTGTGGGAGGGAGCAGAGCTGCAATCCCGGCTGGGCTCTCGGCCCTGGCCCTGGGCTGGGCTCTGCTCTCCAGTGATCGAGTCCTGCTTGGGGGCCTGTCCTGAACCCTCCAGGTGGGTGTGCTGGGGGACCCTTAGGAGACAGGGGGCGTGAGGATCAAGGGATTTTGTCTGGGAGCAGTTTCACTGAAATGAGGTGGAAAACGGAATAATCCAAATAGATTTTAGGAGATTGGAGTGATACATTGTTTGTTTATTTTATTATTGGTGCTCTGTGAACTTCTCTTTCCCTCAATGAAATTCTTCTCTGCCCCCTCCTTCAAGACAAATATTTATGTGCCTTTCCTTCTTTACAGTAATACACGTGAGGAGAAGGATGTTTGTGGGACAGCTGGAATATCCTTGTATCATATAAACATACAGACTTTTTTTCTGGGGGACCACACTTCCCTTTTTCTCTCAGGTTTAATATTTTATGCTTTAAAAGCCTCCTTTTCTGTTGTATTATTTTTACTACTTGTGGCATCTTTGAGAACATCTTCCTTATTGGTTGATGAAGGTGTCATTAAATTATGATATTGGCTGAGAATTTTTAAAATTAAAAAATACAGTATTTTCATTATCAATTTCCTGATCTTTGCATGTTCTTATGTTGTTTTTTCAGCCAACGCCCTTCTTTAAAAAGTCCAGAGGATTTGTCATTCTGTAAGTTCACAAATGCCCCTCTGGATTTCAGGATGTACTCTGACTATTTTAGGGATCTGTATCTGAGGACCTGTGTCAAAACCTGGTTTCGAAGCCCAAACCAAACAGAAGTTAACAGCAATCTTTTTCCTAACTACTTTTATTTTTTAGGGCTCAGTTCTCCCAGCAGGTAACACTGCTGCGTAGTAGCTTAAAATTTTTGAATGTCAGGAAGGAAATAAAAGGAATTATTTCTATCCCTGTTAGGAAAGTGGGTCAGGCTGTGATGTTTATTTATAGATTGTCTCAATATTTTCATTTCTGTTGCAAGACTGACTGATCTTTGGCTTGTGCTTTTCTCTAAGTGCGACTACCAAGTTCTGAGCTCTGCGTTCGGCCTAAAAATCGGCCGTGATGGAGGGTGGCAAGTTTGGAGCTAAATCAGAGTCTGAATGGGCTTATTGAGAGTTCAATGGATTATTTTGGAGTTTAGTGCTTAGGAAGAATAAAGCAGCAGTTTCATATACAGCATTGGAAAACAGAAGGGATTGCTGCTACTGCTTTTACATTTCTCCTAGAAGCTTGGTGGGTTTGCTTTGTGTGAGGAAGTGCAGCAGGACGATGGTCCTCTGCTCCACAGGGATGGCCTGAAACTGCACTTGCTCCTCTTCCTACTGGCCTGAAGGTGAAGTCAGCTGCTTAACCTCTTTTTGTTCACAGTATAGCACATGTGCTGCCAGTGAAGCTTTTCCTGGTCTATAATGTAGGCCTGACAACTTGAAAGCTTATCAAAGTGAAGGGCGCTCCAGCTGGAGGAGGAGATTGATGTCTGTCAGTTCTGAGCATGTGGGCTTTATTTACAAGGGTCACAGGTGTGCTGTACTGCAACTTACAGTACAGCACACCTGTACAGGTGCTTGAGATCCATTGAATAATTGAATATTTCTAATTTTGGGAAAGGGATGAAAATTTGTCTTACAGACCTTGTGTGCATGAGCCTTTGATAAGTCTCTTTGACCATTGCAATAACGTGGTTTCTTTGTCCTTTTGCCTGGCAGGCAGTCAAGTTTTGTGGTAAGACACTTGCACCCGGCCCTGCCCCAAGGTTTTAGGGAGTCATTGTGTGCCAGGGAAAGAGGGAGATTTATATTTAGGTACACAGTTTGTGCTGCTTGGGAGTGGGGTGAGCCTCATTCCCAGTGGGTGCAGCTGTGCAGGGCAGGTGAGCAGCACTGATAGCCACGGGCCATGGAGTGCCCAGGTGAGCAGCACTGACAGCCATGGGGTGCCCAGGTGAGCAGCACTGAGCCATGGGGTGCCCAGGTGAGCAGCACTGAGCCATGGAGTGCCCAGGTGAGCAGCACTGACAGCCATGGGGTGCCCAGGTGAGCAGCACTGACAGCCATGGAGTGCCCAGGTGAGCAGCACTGAGCCATGGGGTGCCCAGGTGAGCAGCACTGACAGCCATGGAGTGCCCAGGTGAGCAGCACTGAGCCATGGAGTGCCCAGGTGAGCAGCACTGAGCCATGGGGTGCCCAGGTGAGCAGCACTGACAGCCATGGAGTGCCCAGGTGTGCTGAGCAACCACAGAGGGCACCCAGGTGTGATATGTGAACATGAGGGGATGAAAGGCTGGGCTGGAGAACAAAAAGGGCAGATACTTGAGGCCTTCTGAAGTGACGTGGTGTTACTGTGTGTGGGGTGAAGCTTTCTGATGTGGTGTGGTGATACTCTGTGTATTGTGGCTGTCTCGACTGTGCACTGTGCTGTGACAGTGATATATTCTTTTCCTGCTCTAGTGAGATGGTTTATGATGTGTGAGATGCATTTGCTTCCGCTGTGCTCTGTTGTCTCCTCCTGCCTGGTGTAAGCCAACTCCCTGCCACAAACCCCAGGAGCATTTTGGGACCACCAGGGAAGGATGAGGCTCCCATTTTTCTGGGCATTACAGACACTTTCAGCTAAATTATCCTTATTTCTAAGAACTGGGCCAAGATCCAGTAAGTGGATTTGGGAACAGATGAGGAGAGCAGAATGCAGCTGCTGGGCTAGATTAGTAGACAGCTGTTGTAGTGCCCACCATCTGCATGGCTGTGTCTCAGGTACAAGTGGTGGGTATGGGTGGCCTTCACAGGGACCTCATGTATTGGCCTTTTGTCATGGTAGTATTTCTGCATAAAATACAGGCACTGGGGAAGGTGTTCAAAGAAATAAGAGTGCCAAGACTGCAGTTCTTGCAGTGTGAACGCAGAGATCAAAGATAATATAGAGATAATAGAACAATGGCACAGAAAAATGTGCTGGCACAAGATGTGCTGCTTATGTGAAGAATGCATTCCTTCAGTATAATAATAATAATAATAATATCTTTGTTTTACCTGGTAAGTTTGAATGAGGGGAAAATCTGTAGTAAAGGTACCCAGTAATGTTGACATTTACAGTGCAGCTTGGATGGTTGGTTCAGCAGAGATGAAGCTGTGGTTATGCAGTGAATAAATGCTGCTCCGTGGTCTCTGAGAGGAGGCTGGGAATAAAGAAATAGGAGAACATGAAAGGACCTGAATTTGGGATATTTTCAGTTTGAATGTAGAACTTAAAGGCACAAACAAGAGTGGAGCTGCAGTGTGTTTCTGGTGTGGCAAATGCAGCAGGAGCACAAGGCAGCCTCTGTAAATTATGGTTTTGAAGCAGTGGGGATAATAGACATGGAATAGAGATCAGTGTGCCTGATCTCTATTCCATGTCTATAAATTAAAGCATTTGCTTATAATAAATGTCCTTTAACCTCAGTGCTTTTAGTGAGAGCACGGACAAAGTCAAATTATTAATCAATTTAGGATAGAAAGTGTTTGTTCCTGTAAGAGGCTGTAACAGCTCTTTCTTTGTGCCTTCAATTCCAAATATACCCAAACCAGTGACTTCTAATTTTGAAGTGCTTGAGCACTTGGGAAGGAGGAGGGAGAAAGGAGGAAAACTCATTGCTTGCATCTGTCTCTAGATTTAACAACTATTAGGATGGACTAGGGGCTTTTGGGTTTGTTTGGTGGTTTTGGTTGATTATTTAGATTTTGCTGGTTCTGTTTGGTTGGTTTGTTTTGGTTTTTTGTTCGGGTTTTGATTATTTGTTGGGGTTTTTATTAGTGAAAAGGCTGTGAAACTTCTCCAGACTCAAGATGCTGAGGAGTCTTCACTGTCAGTGTCACTAAAGTCTAACTGAAAGTAATACAGACCCATTTTGAGATCCAGTGATGACACTTAGAGATTAAATTTTAATGTGTTTTATAAACCAAACCAGCCTGCTTACCTTTTCTGGAAAGTAATGAAGGAAAGGCAAGCTGCATTTTTTCTTATTAATATTTCTGATGAAAATAAATATATTCAAAACCCTGTTGCCAGCATATAATGTTCCTTTAATGTCACAATGCTTTGAAGTAAGTGCTGCAAAGTTATTTAATCCTAAATTCTGAGGTATTTCTTGTGAGTTTTCATACTCACTAGCAACAGGCTTGCTTTAGATTTACTAGATAGTAATTCGTCAACAGCTTTGAGACTTTGCTTTGTTGCACAGTTCCTGCCCACAGAGGAATTTTCTCAGTGCATACTAATTTGTATTTGAAAAATATATGCTGCTAGTATTACTCACGTCATTATTAAAGAAACTTCAGATTTGTCTGGTGATTTCCAATATCAGATCTGGCTGTTCACCCAGGAGATAGCATTGATTGCTGCCTGATTTTTTTGTGTTGGTTTTCTGCTTCTCAGGGGCTCCCAGAATGAGTGGGGAGCAATTAAATGTCCAGAATATTTTTGCATAAAATATTTCTTTTTGAAGTTTTTTCTTGTTAAATCTTCATCCTTGTCATTACTTCCCTTTTGCTTTTTCTTTTAAAAAAGCTGGAATAGGCAGCACTCAAGGCTGGAGCTCTTTGAATGTGTGTGCTGTAGGTTCTTCTCCCTTCTTTCACTTTGGTTCGTGTATATGGCAGTCCACTTGGAAATCAGTGAAGGATTTAGCATACACAACACTGTTGTGAACAGTGAAGTTTCAAACAAGCCTTAAGTATTGTGTGTATATGAATGTACATATGTATTTATGCAGTACACTTATGTATGGTTTTAATCTGAGTTTTGTGAATAGATCCTTGCATCCTTGCAGTTGTTTTTTCTGCCCTGGAGGTTTTAAGGTTGATGTTGTAGTTTAGAGCCTTGTAAGGATTGTAGTACAGTGTAGGGGGATACAGTATGGGTAAATGAAGATGGTATAGAATGTAATCTTATCCCCTAAAGAGCTGCAGCTGAACCAATTACTACAGATTAGGAGCAAGCCTGATGTTAACAGGCCACACCTGTAGCCAATAAGAACAGGTTATAAAAGATAAAGATTGGTGGGAACTGGAGTCAGCTGGCTGCTGTGAGGACAAGGAAGAGTCAGTGCTTAGAGGAGCTGCCTACAAGAAACATCAAGGAGCTACAAAACTCTGGCAATATGGAACCCTTGCAATGTAATGTAATAGAACCCTTGCAGTGTAATGACAACAGTACAGGACCTGGCTGACTGTTTTCCTAGGGTGTAGCAGCTGCTCCTTGCAGAGCAGGAGATGTTCAGGTAGTAGGGAAGCACTTCCTGTGTGGCAGCCTCACATTTCACCAAGTTATGAAAGACAAGTGATATTTGATGTCTTTCCATATTTTCTGGTGTCTAATTTCTGCATCTGAATCACAAAATTACTGTAGAAGCACAGAATTGTTGGGGTAGAAAAAGCCCTCTAAATCCAGTTGTTCCCCAGCACAGCCAAGGCCACCAGTGCCCCATGTCCCCAGGTGCCACATCCACAGGGCTGTGAAATCCCCCAGAGATGGGGACTCCAGCCCTGCCCTGGGCAGCTGTGCCAGGGTTGCACAGCCCTTTCCCTTATTCCCCCATGCCCACCCTGAGCTCCCCTGAGGCCGTTCCCTCTGCTCCTGTCCCTGTTCCCCTCCTGGCAGGAGCTGTGCAGAGCCACAAGGGCCCCCTGAGCCTCCTTTGCTCCAGGCTGAGCCCCTGCCCAGCTCCTCAGGGATTGATTCTGCAGCCCCTTCCCGGCTCCTCAGGGATTCTGCAGCCCCTGCCCAGCTCCTCAGGGATTCTGCAGCCCCTGCCCAGCTCCTCAGGGATTCTGCAGCCCCTGCCCAGCTCCTCAGGGATTCTGCAGCTCCTTCCCAGCTCCTCAGGGATTGATTCTCCAGCCCCTTCCCAGCTCTGTCCCTGCCCTGGCCATGCTCCAGCCCCTCCAGGGCTCTCCAGAGCTGTCCCAGCCCTGGAGGTGCCCCAGCAGTGCCAGCACAGGGACACTGTGGCACTGCCCTGGCCCTGCTGCCACCCCAGAGCTGGCACAGCCCAGGGGCCCCCAGTGGCCTCTTGCCCGGCTGGGCTCGTGTCCAGCTGCTGTCACAGCAGCCCCAGGGCCTTTCCCAGCCCTCTGGCCCAGCCTGGCACTGCAGGGCTCGCTGTGGGCCCGTGGCAGGGCCTAACCCTCACCCCCTGTCACAAACACGGCCAAAGCTTTGTGGGCCCAGAGGCCTCTGAGCCTGGTGGTGATGGTGACAGGACATGTGGGCTAGGAGCCTTCTATGAGAGTGGCCTGATGCATGTCGGGAGAGCTTCCCTCATTCCTGGGGTGTTCCTCCTTCGGGAGTTACTGCCGTGCTCCCTTCCCAAGGCTCTGCTCGCAGACCAAGGCAGAGGCCGTGTGGGAGCTGTGGCAGCCATGCCAGCCCCGTGCCCCTGTGGCACAGGCAGCACGGAGCATGGGGAACAGGGCCTGCTTGCTTTGTGCTGCAGCGTGGAGATCAGCTCATCTTTCTCTATTGAAGGGAAAGATGAAATTCTCATTTCAGTTTGCTTTTGTGCTGAAGATTTATTTCTGTCTGGGAGAGTGCTTATTGAAGAACATGGATGCTACTGCCTGCTCTAGCCAGGCAGTGCAGGCTATTTATTTTCGTTTCCGAGATGTCACCTCTGATCAATTATAGATTTTTATTAATGGATTTTAATAATAGATTATAGATTTTTAATATCCCTCATTTGTCCATAATGGCAGGAAGTTTAGTAAGCAGTCTGAGAAACTTACAGATAAGTTTTTACTAATAGGGGATCAAAGAAGTTTGACTTATATTTTTAAAACTAAGTGCAATGTTTTGCTGAAAGTTCATTGAATTATATGGCTGTTGAAATGCTCTCTTTTTTTCCCTCCTGAGATGCGACATGCCTGGAGTTACAATACTAACAGAATTATTTTATTTTAATTTTGTATCACTCTTGGTAGCATTTCTGTGGTGAATAAATTAGTAATTGCTTCCAGATAAAATTGTTGCAGGAGTTCTATGAGCAGAGGTTCCCTGAGAGCTTGCCACATGGCATGAGATTGTTTTTACCTTGAGAGACTTCCTCAGGTTTTCAGAATCTCTGTGCTTGGTTGCAGGCAAAGTTCTGTCACTGTTGGTACTGTTTGATTCATGGCTTTTCCATGGATATTATATTCAAAAGGATGATTTTTTTTGGACAAAAAGACTAGATGTTACTGCCTCTAACTTGGAAGTTTCATTTGGTTTTGTGAATTCCTGGTTGGTGGATAAGTAGTTTGAATTTTCAAAGATGTTGAAATTTTAAAAGAAATATAAATCACAGAATCATGGAATGGTTTGGGTTGGAAGGGACCATAAAGCCCACCCAGAGCCACTCCTGCCGTGGCAGGGACACCTCCCACTGTCCCAGGCTGCTCCAGCCCCAGTGCCCAGCCTGGCCTTGGGCACTGCCAAGGATCCAGGGGCAGCCACAGCTGCTCTGGGCACCTGTGCCAGGGCCTGCCCACCCTGCCAGGGAACAATTCCTTCCCAATATCCAGCCTAAATTGATACCTTTATGTATGTGTATTTTTTTTCAATCTGATCTCTGTTTACACTGACATCTGTGTCTCCATAGAGGGCCCAGATGCATTTTGTGCTTCCAAAAATCTGAGCTTTTTCTTCACTTGCTTGAATATCCCTTTCCTGCAGAACTTCAGTAATTGGCTTTTAAAAATTTTCAGCTCAGTTTCTCAGGTTGAAAAGTACTGTAATAAATTCATTTAGAGACAGAGAATAAATTCATTTAGAGACAGAGGAAGGTGGTTTTCAAAAACCTGTGAGTTTTGCCTTTTTAATTTGAATCAGAGATCAACCTTAAAAATGCTTGATGGAAAAAAGTTTGGAAAATAATTTTTGACTGAGCCAAAATGTGTTAAAAAGTGAGATGTTAGCATTAACAGATCACTGGGGAAAGGCACAGAAAAGGTTCCAAGATACCGGTTTGAGCAATTTCTGGTCTTGCTTTCCTCTCTTTTTGCCAGATTTAAATTTAGAGTGTTTTTGTTTTAGAGCTGTGTTGTAAAGTAGGACAGTTGAATTTTGCCAGAGGCTGTGATTTGGGGTTTATAACTTGCCTAGGAAGGAATCCTGGTTTGGGTGCCAGTGTGTGCTCTACCAGAACATGGTGCCTGGGCACCTTCAGGTGCTGCTGCCTACTGCTGCCATCCTTGCCTGTCATTTATTTTCAGCAGTTTCTGCAATTATCATCTGGAATATTCTGACTAATTCATATGAGACAGGAATGCATTTCCCAATGGTTTTCTTTTGCTGGAGCAGAATTGGCACTGTGCAGCGTTTGCAGATGTTGATAACAATCAACATCTATAGAATCACAGAACAGTTGGGCTGGAAGGGACCTCAAAGCCCGTCTCATTCCACCCCATCCGTGGGCAAGGACACCTTCCACTGTCCCAGGGGGCTCCAAGCCCTGGGGCACTGCCAGGGATCCAGGGGCATGGGGGTCAGTCCCAGCCTCCCTCCAGGAGGTTGCCAAGGGGTTTGTGGAGAGTCAAACACAGCATGAGTGACAGGTTGCACCGTGGCCTTCATCTGAACTGCATGCAATGCTACTGTTTGTGTAAATAAATAGTTTAGGAATAATTTTAGCTTCTGTTGGGGAGTTCCTTGTGCTGGTTAGGTGGTATATCCCTACATACAGGTTTGGGACCATGGCATCAATATGATAGAGAAACCATCACTCTTGAAGTGAAGAACAATCATCAGAAGACCTGCACAGAGTTCAACAGGAGACTCCCAGCTGGGTTTTGTTGTGCTGTAGTTGATTTTTTTATAGTGGCTCTTAAGTAAATAATAATCTAATGATGGATCTTCAGATTTTAGAGAATCCTTTCTGAATGTTTAAAACCACTGGACACTAATGTTTGTGTTTTTGTTTGCAGACTCACTGAACCTTCAGGGTATGTCACAGATGGGCCTGGAAATTACAAATACAAGACAAAATGCACCTGGCTCATTGAAGGAAGGTGAGTGTTGGAAGCAGCTTGGAATTTTGTATTGCTTATTGGCACTTTTAGATGACTTTTATCTGCACTGAATATTACTAGGTCTCGCAATTCTTTCTGGCTATTCTAAAAGCTAAATTGGGCAACACTTAATTGGTCTTGGCAAATAAATTTTTGTGCAACTGAACCCTCCAAACTGACTTCTGTTTAAGAGGTTTGTGTTGAAACAGCATGTGGTGAACAAAATCAGTGCACTTCTGTAAATAATGAAGGATTATGAATTACTTAACTGAAATCATAGTGGGCCATTTAAATGATGGGATTCACTGCACATGGGATTTTTCAGTAGTATGAGAAACAAGAGAAGGCTCTGAAAGCTTTTATTCATGAAGAATCAGTTTGTGTAGTGATGAACTTCAAATGTTTCTTTACTCACTGAGCCATGAGGACTTCAGAGGAACCACTGACCTTTTATTGCAAAGGTTTTCTAAACTGGGAGAAGTCTCTCAGATCTCTCCCCTCACTTTGCTGCCCTTCTTGTATTTGATCCTTATATTGCTTACAGCAATTTCTTGCACAGGTTTTTAGGAGTAGCATATTTAATGTCTATCCTCTGTCACCTGATTGATGGTGCAGCGGTTCAGAGCATCTCACTTGTTGAAATATATTTTTGATAGAACCAAGCTGGTGCCAGGACTGTAAGAGCCATTTGTTTAGTCTCTAAAGCTTTTCCATGGTCAGATATGATGCTGTGTGATAACATCTGTATGTTCAGTCACATTCCATGTTGTTCCCTGAACGTGCAGGTAGAGAGGGCTGTGAATTGGCAGGAGTTGTGTGAGAGCGTGAACTTGTACTGGACACTGCAAACTGAGGCCTCTTGGGGGATCAGAATTTACTACAGTCCCAGAGGGCACTTTTCCTTAGGCTTCTCCCTGTGTTTAACATACCTGTTGCTGACATGCACAGTGGGATAAGGCACCCTTAGCAAATCTGCCAGTGGATGCCAGGCCATGTGGTGTGGGCAAGGTGCTGAAGGGAAGAAAGGGCACCAAAGGGGGCCTGGACAGACCAGAGACACGGGACTGTGTGATCCTCATGAAGTTACACAAGGCCAAGGGCAAGGTCCAGGGTGGGGCTGGAGCAGGGCAGAGCACAAGCACAGGATGGGAGGGGAATGGCCCTGGGGAGAAGGACCTGGGGGTGCTGCTGGGTGAGAGCTGGACATGACCTAGCCCAGAGCCCCCCGTGCCTGGGCTGATCCCAGCGTGGGCAGCAGGGGAGGGGGGACTCTGTCCCTGTGCCCTCCCTCAGGTGAGAGCCCACCTGCAGAGCTGCCCCTGCCCTGGCTGATGGCAAAGGCAAGGTGGGAATGGTGTCCCTGTGCCCTCCCTCAGGTGAGAGCCCACCTGCAGAGCTGCCCCAGCCCTGGGCCAACAGCAGGAGGACGTGGAGCTGCTGGAGAGAGCCCAGAGGAGGCCCTGGAGCTGCTGCAGGGCTGGAGCCCCTGTGCTCTGGAGCCAGGCTGGCAGAGCTGGGAATGTTCCCCTGGAGAAGGGAAGGCTCCAGGCAGAGCTCAGAGCCCCTGGCAGGGCCTGCAGGGGCTCCAGGAGAGCTGCACAGGGACATTTGGCTTGTTTGAGCAGTGGCTGAGGTCACTTGGTTTGTTCAACCTGGAGAACAGGAGACTGAGGGGAAACCTCATCACAACCTGCAACTTCCTTCTGAGGCAGAGGAGGGGCTGTCCCCTGTGTGACCAGGGACAGGACCCAAGGGAAGGGCTTGTAGTTGTGTCAGGAGAGGCTTAGTTTGTCTCAGGACAGACTCTTCCCCCAGAGGGTGCTCAGGCAGTGCCCGGGCTCCCCAGGGAGTGCTCGTGGTGCCAGGGCTGCCAGAGCTCCAGGGGCGCTGGGGCAGCGGCTCAGGCTCAGGTGGGATTGTTGGGGTGTCCTGTGCAGAGCCAGGAGCTGGGCTCAGGGATCCTTCAGTCCCTTCCAGCTCAGGACATTGTGTGGTTCCGTGGTCTGTTTGGCACAACAGGATGCAGTTTTCTGACCATAAAGAAATTTTTGCTTAATACCAGGAGAGCTGCACACAAAAAACCCCTGAACCACAGAATGTTTAATGCACCTACAGTTACACCAAATACCCCAGTTTTAGTCTTGTCTAGACCAGAGCTTCACACCAGAGATGTGTGTTGAAGGGATTTTGCCCTGTGTGTTGAGTGGCTAATTACAAATATTTTCTTTCTTTATTTTTTCTTTACAGGCCAAACACAATCCTCAGGCTTCGATTCAATCACTTTGCCACAGAGTGCAGCTGGGACCACTTGTATGTGTATGATGGAGACTCAATTTATGCTCCCTTACTGGCAGCTTTTAGGTGAGTTCCCCTTGGTGAGACTCTTAACTGTAGCCAGTGGTATTTTCTTAACTTAGAGCCTGACTTTCATGTGGCTTCTGACACTGTAAATATGATCCAGTAATCCAAATGTATAATACTGCAAGTGCAGCACATATAGCCAGTGTCCTTTTGTGCACTCTTTGTCAGCATAAACAATTAAAGAGTTGTTTTTAGCTTTTACAATGAACAAGTCATGTCAGTGCACTCTAGCATTTAAGTATTATGTTTTCATTTCCAAATCCTGATTCTTTGAGAGACAAAAACATTATTGTTGTCTGTCTGGGCTGGAGATGATTTGGTGTGCAGGCTCCTTTGAGAGGAGAAAACTACCCCATTTGTGGGTTTGAACATGATTTATGACTTAACTTGTAGTGTGTCAATGCAGACAGAAGGGCAAAAGCCAGCCAGTGTTGTAGACGTGGAGGTCTTGTAGAATTGTCTGTCTTTTATGTACCTTCAACTTCAAATTCTTTAGTTACTTGGAACATGTTCAGGAGCAGCAATGATGGATCAACCTTGTAAAAAACATGGAATCACAGGATGGTTTGGCTTGGGAGGGATCTTAAGGCCCCTCCAGGGCCACCCCTGCCATGGCAGGGACACCTCCCACTGTCCCAGGTGGCTCCAGCCCCAGTGTCCAACCTGGCCTGGGGCACTGCCAGGGATGCAGGGGCAGCCACAGCTGCTCTGGGCACCTGTGCCAGGGCCTCACTGCTGTCACAAGGAAGGATTCCTTCCCATGCCCCATCTCTCCTGCCCAATGGCAGTGGGCACCATTCCCTGAGTCCTGTTCTCCATCCCATGGCAAATGTCCCTCTCCAGCTCCTGATGTTTAAAAGCTCCTGTTCTCCAACAGGTTACAGCTCTTTGGCTTGTCCATGTGATGAGACATCAGCGTGGCTGCTGTGAGCAATCCACATTGCATCCTGAGACCTAAACATAACTTGTGTTTTTCTGTGTTTCAGTCTTGTGGTGACACCACCGCCTTATGCTTTCTATTCTTAAAACTGAAATTAGGAAAATAATCCCAAGTTATCTATGGAAAAAACTAAAGATTCCCCTGGGACTCTGCCTGTTCCAAGTGGCTGCGTAAATATTTCCAGAATTAACCTTCTGCTGGGCTGCCTCTCATTTGTGAAATGAAGGTCTAAAAATACTTTGTGTTTGTTCTAAAAAATCCTTATAATGTCTACAAGTGAGAAAATCAGCAGAGGGACAAAAGTTGATAAAAATTTAAACCACCACATGTGGTTTTTTGGTCTTCAGTTGCAAATGTAGCATTGTTTTGGAGTAAAAGCTTCAGATTAAGGTGAGGTCAAACAGAAGGACCTCATTTGAGGAAGGAACAACCTTTCTCTCCTAAAAAGCTCCAAAACTGTGGCAGTGCTCCTGGAAGTGCTCTCTGGTATCGTGTTCTGATTGATGTGTAGGAAGAGGAGGAAATGTCATCTTGACCCAATGTCATTTTGTTCTAATCAAGCTATTTTTTTAATACACTGGTGAAAAGGTGAAATGATGATTTGTGCCTGCCGTTTCTTGTGTGTTTTCCAAAAATTAATGGGCTTTTAAAATTGAAATTATAAGTAGTTCACAGCATTAACAGTTATGGTTCAGACTGGGAAATCTGTCAATCAGGAAGCCTGGTCCTGAGGACAAGCAAACATGAGCTTAGTACAATGGTTTTGAGGTAGGGGAAAAACTCCAATTTTTTTTTAATTGCTTCTTTAGATGACATTTGAATTTAACCTCATTAGCAGTGAGTTGTGGTATTCAGTAATCCACGTTCAGGAAATGGCAGATGCTTCTCATTTTGGTGAAGTACCTGAAAGCATCTGTTGAAAACCACCTTTCTCTAATACAAAATAAATGCCTTGGAGTTTTTTAAGAGCAGTGTTCATATTTTCCCAATTTAGTCGGGGTATATTAAATTTGTTGTTACCATTAACCATGTTTCCTTGTTCATTATTTTCACCCTGCCAGGAGATTTGCAAGACTGAGCTTTATACAGTTGGGCCCTGTAATCTTTGAGAGTTTGTTGATAAACACTAGAAATTCCTTTCTCTCAACTCAATTTTTGTCCCCTCCCTGACTTTTTACAGCAGTTCCCTGAACTTTCACTTCCTTCACTGCTCTCATTTTGTTTTCTTGACCTTCTGATGCTCATTTATGTTTGTTCACAAGATTATATTTATCCTGAAATATATATATATAATCTTGTAAATATATATAGGATGATCTTGGGAATCCTCAGCACTGGACTGTAGGGAAGCTTTAAATTTGTTTTATCAATTTTTAACAGCAATAAATACTTGCTTAATGCCAACATTTACACAGTTCAAGTGTGTGCATAGACTAAACTCCTTGTATTCTGAGAGCCCCCAGAGCTGGCTGGTCCTGCATATTAAGCTTTTTTATTAAACAGTGTTAAAAATATCTTTGCTGGCTTATATTTGTGACCACAGGCACAATGAGACTGTGTAAATGTGCTGCTTTAAAACTGCAGTAAAAGAACATGGAAACAAATGCAGTATGTTTGTCAGCACTGATGAAGAAATCTGGAGTAGATAAACTGCACTCAGCACCTGTGAACTTAGTTGGTTTTGTTAACTTTACTCTGCATTAAACATTTACCAGAGCTGGTTTTGCACCTTTTTGGTTTTGCCGGGGCGGGCGGGCGGTGTTTCCTGGGCAGAGCCAGGGGTTGTTCTGCAGGGCGTGGGGCAGTGGCCCAGCAGCTGCTGTGGCTGCTCTCGGGTGCCAGGTGCAGGATCTGTGAGCCGAGTTCTCGCCAGCCCTGTGGCACTGAGCACCCAGGGCTGGGTGTGGGGCTGGGGTGGCTGGGAAGGGTCTGATCCCTCCCTCAGAGCAGGATGACCATAGGAGCCCTTTGTCCATTTAAGCTGTGAATTTATCTTTAGGATGGAGGTCTCGTTGATCCTCTGGGTCTGTGGTCCAGAGATTGCTGTTAAAATAATGATACATAGTGAATCTAATTCTAATGTCTGGCCACAATCCCTACTGCAACCTGTGTGTGTTGCCTCCTGTCCTTTCTTGTGAACCTCTGGTATTCCCTCCTCTCTAATCTCTCCTGAGGTAGTTGACGTCAAAAATTAGGTTTCACCCATCTTCAGTTGTCTCTCCTTGAAGTTAAAGGAACCTCACTCCTACCTCTCTTTGTACATCGATCATACGGTTGACTCTCCTCTATTTTTTCCTTCTATTCCCTCAATTATTTGCCAGAAATTGTAACTGACCTTGCTGCCATGGGAATGTGTATTCAGCTCAGGGGCTTCCAACAGCAGGAGGACGTGGAGCTGCCAGAGCAAGTCCAGAGGAGGCCCCGGAGCTGCTGCAGGGCTGGAGCCCCTCTGCTCTGGAGCCAGGCTGGCAGAGCTGGGAATGTTCCCCTGGAGAAGGGAAGGCTCCAGGCAGAGCTCAGAGCCCCTGGCAGGGCCTGCAGGGGCTCCAGGAGAGCTGCAGAGGGACTGGGGACAAGGGACAGAGGGACAGCACCCAGGGAATGGCTCCCACTGCCACAGGGCAGGGCTGGGTGGGATCTTGGGAATTGGGAATTGTTCCCTGGCAGGGTGGGCAGGCCCTGGCACAGGTGCCCAGAGCAGCTGGGGCTGCCCCTGCATCCCTGGCAGTGCCAAGGCCAGGCTGGACACTGGGGCTGGAGCAGCCTGGGGCAGTGGGAGGTGTCCCTGCCATGGCAGGGTGGGATGATCCTAAAGGTCCTTTCCACCTTAAACTGTTCCATGACTCTTCAACAACCACAGTCGTGTAAGAACTGAGGAGGTTTTTGGGCAAACCTGATCTGGAGGCTTTGCAGACAGACGAGCTTCCCTGTGCTGGTGCTGCAGCTGTGTCTGCCTCTGCTGCCCCAAGGGGAGGAGATTCCAGGGAAGATTGTAATTTGAGGGGCTGCCAGCTCTACAATGAATCTATAGTCTAGGCTTTTTTAGTACATGTTGTTGCAATGGGTTTGTTTCCTTAAAAGTCCATTTTTGGGAGTCATCTTGCTTCATTTAAGACAATAAATTTAAGATGTCTCCTTATATTCTCCTCCCTCCTTTTTTATTTTTTGCTATTGTTTTATTTTTAGTCTTCTGTAACTTCTATTTTTAGTTTGTTTAGTTTTACTCTTGTAGTTCTGAGTATGAATGAGGGCCATTGACTGGTTTTTAGTAACAGAGAAATGTTGCCATTTTGTGTATGTGTGTGTCCAGATGGATCAAAGTATTTAAAAATGAGGATAATTTGTTTGCATTGGATTTTGATGGATTGCAAAGCTGATTTTTCAGTATCATCTTTATCGTTTTACTCCTCCATGAGCTCTACTCTGTATTTTCACTCTTTCCTTTTGTGACTCTCAATTATGCCCTTTTTCTGCTTAGTAGAACTTCTCATGCTTTGATCTCTAACAGGTTGTGTCTCTGGAGGAAATGAGGAATATGACAGTACTGTGATACTCACATAGCAAATCCAGGAAAAATAATAGAGGAAGTGTCCTTTGTTTTAAATTATTCTGATTTTTCAATGCTCTAGGGGAAGGAACAGGGCAGTGTGTGCAGGGCAGTGGAGAAGTTGGGTCTCCTGGACATAATTGTGATCTTCCATACTTGAAATGAGGCTGTATGATGAGTTGGAGAGAGACTTTGGACAAGAGGATGGAGTGACAGGCCAAGGAGGAATGGCTTCCTGCTGTCAGAGAGTGGGTCTGGATGGGATGTTGGGCAGGAACTGTTCCCTGGCAGTGCCCAAGGCCAGGCTGGACACTGGGGCTTGGAGCAGCCTGGGATAGTGCAAGGTGTTCCTGCCATGGCAGGAGGTGGAACAGGAGGATCTTTGAAGTTTCTTCCAGCTCAGGCCATTTTGTGTTTCATGGATTTCTGATACTCTTTTACTTTCTGCCATTGACCTCAGCAATCCAGCTCCAGGAAATAATGTTATTTCAGTCCAAAGCAGAGGTTTGCCTTTCCCTGGGTGTCACTGGGCAGCTGAGCTGAGTAGGAGTGTTTATTTGCTTTGGAGTAGGAATGGTTGCAAAATGTTTTGAAACCTTATGAAAGGAAATAAAAGCAGTGTGTTGTGAAACATGCTAATCTTGGCCAGAGTTGAGTTGCTCAGAGATTCTGGATCATAATTTAAAGGAAGTTTTGCATAATCTTTTATCATTCTGATTCTGCCTACTGTATTCTTTTTTGTGGCAGATGTAAATGCTGATGTGCTTCTGTTTATTCCATATGGTGCTGGGAGCAGGTTGATTTATTCACTGTTTCTGAGGTTCAACCTTTCAGGCATCTGATTGTTCCCGCTGTGTTGTGTTCTCTTCATGGCTTTCTGTGGAAGAAATTAAAATGCCCTGTCCCTGGAAATGTCCAAGGCCAGGTTGGATTGTGGTCTGGTGGAAGGTGTCCCTGCCCACGGCAGGGGCTTGGACTAGATGACCTTAAGGTCCCTTCCAACCCAGACAATTCTGTGATTAAGTTTCCCTAGAGTGTTTTAAATTTGTGCAGGGGGCATAACATCCTCTTTAGTGATTTACACATGAATCACCAGGAAAAGATGGAAATAGGGAATATCTGGGATGCAAGCATTGTTATGGAGGTACTTGTGTTCTGGTCAAACAAACCCCAAATTTGAGATTTCTTTGAGAACACAAAGAATTGTCAAGGATAGTCCTTTTATTAGGAAAGATTATTGAGGGGAATTTTTGTCTTGCCTTCCACTTATTTTGCCCTGTAATATCAGTGATAAGTGCTGAAGAAGAAACCAGATCAAAGCAATTTTTTTCTTGTCCCTGAGCTGCAGTTTGCCTCACCCAAATTATTTTCAAATGTTTGTTTTCCTGTGGTGGAGACGTACTGTCCTACAGTGTCCATTACGAGGGAATATTATGGACCAAAGAAGAAGTCTGTAAGGCTTTTTGTTCTTTGGTTTTGTGGGAGATGGTCTTTTGGGAGAGATAAACTTCAGAAGTCTCAATCGCTGAGAATGAAATAAAGCACCTCTTCCAGAGAGATGAAAAGGGAATTAATTTTGCTGTTTAATCCTTTATCATTGAGAAGTGAATGAGCAGCGGGGGGAAATTTGGCTTTCTCATAAGGAAATATTTTTGAAATGTATATCAGCAGGTGTGCTGGAGTTGCTTAGCCAGAACATGGGATCAGGTTCCAGTGATTTTTATGGTGTGTTGGTAAAATGAAGGACATCTTTTTGTCCACCATAAGATTTGTTGTGCAGAAAGGGCTGTTGTGCAGATTTCAGTGTGATCCTAATGTAGGTAGCTTGTTCATCTGCTGGTTTTGGTGCACATAGCCCCAGATCTGTAGTAAAAAGGATCGCTGGGGATCTGTTCTTGGAGCACACCATTGTATATCGTGGGGACAGAAAAGTTCAGGTCACAAGAAATGCTTCCCAGGTGGTGTTAGTGGGTGCTGTGGATAGCTGGGAGTGATTTCCCTGAGCAGATAAACTCATTTACCCTGTCCTAGGAAACTCTCTTCAGCTGCATTAGCTTTCTATTCTAAATAGATGTGAAAAGAGGAAAAGTAAGTTCTTTCTGCCATTGCTTTTTGCCTGCTGGTGCCCTGGGGAGGGGCTGGGCGGGGGCCAGGCCGGGCTGCTCTGCCCCCGAGCCCCCCTGGGCACAGAGCTCTGGCTGGGCACAGGTGGGGCTGTGCAGGGAAAGGGCAGCTGACTGGGAACAGGGGGTGCTAGACAATGGATCAAAGCTTTGAAAAACATAAATTCAGTAGACTTTGAATTTTTGCCCACGTTGATGCCTTTTGTATGAGGGAGGAATCAACTTTTAATTTTTTGGTTTTGTCAAGCTTCTATTAAATGAAAAATAAACATTCCCTCTCAGATACAAAGTATTTAGTGCAGTAGGTAAATAGGCAGTAATTACTTTTTTCAAAGCTCATTTTAGTTTGTCAGTTTACTCCAATTATTTTCACAAACCATTATATAAATCTGTAGTGTGTCTGGAATACTGTAGATAGTCTTGCCCACCATCTTTGCTTCTCTCTGCTCGTCCTGGAAAACTAAAAGGCTGGAGGATCTCAGAGAGCCTGGAAAGGTGAGAGAGAGAGCCAGAGGCATTCAGAAGTGTGAAGCAAAGTGGTGGGAGTTGTGAGTGTGACAGGCTGCTGTGATAGAAAGGACAACAAACATGGATGGGATGAGTCAGGTAGAGCTTATAAAAGAAGAGATGATGAGAAGATATGGGGCAGTTGAAATGCCTGAGGGATGAGATGGCATCCAGAGGGACCTGGGCATGACCAAGGACTGGCACTGTGGGGATCTCATGAGATTCAACAAGGTCAAGTGCGAGCTCCTGCATCAGGTGGGAGCAATCCCCAGTATGACAAGTGCCTGGGGGATGGAGGGATGGAGAGCAGCCCTGGAGGGGAGGACTTGGTGATGCTGCTGGGTAAGAAACTGGACATGCCCTGGCCTCGTGAGCTGGGAGCCTGAATGCCCCCGTGCCTGGGCTGATCCCCAGGGAGGGGGGACTCTGTCCCTGTGCCCTCCCTCAGGTGAGAGCCCACCTGCAGAGCTGCCCCAGCCCTGGGCCAACAGCAGGAGGACGTGGAGCTGCTGGAGAGAGCCCAGAGGAGGCCCCAGAGCTGCTGCAGGGCTGGAGCCCCTCTGCTCTGGAGCCAGGCTGGCAGAGCTGGGAATGTTCCCCTGGAGAAGGGAAGGCTCCAGGCAGAGCTCAGAGCCCCTGGCAGGGCCTGCAGGGGCTCCAGGAGAGCTGCAGAGGGACTGGGGACAAGGGACAGAGGGACAGCACACAGGGAATGGCTCCCAGTGGGAAAGGGGAGATTGGGCTGGGATCTGGGCAAGGAATTCCTGCCTGGGCTGGAATTCCCAGAGCAGCTGGGGCTGCCCCTGGATCCCTGGCAGTGCCCAAGGCCAGGTTGGACACTGGGGCTGGGAGCACCTGGGATAGCAGAAGGTGTCTTTGCCATGGCAGAGGTTGAACAGGATGAGTTTTAAGTATCTGCTTTAAGCCTCTAATGCAAACCAGTCTGTGATTCCATGGCTGACTGTTGGTATTTCTCATAGAAGAGGAACCCAAAAGGCAGCAAGTCAAAAATGAATAGAATAATCCTTTTACTGCTGTTGTGGCATTAAATTGTTAACCTCACTGCTGCAGATTTTTCAGGTGAAAAGGATATGAATGATTAAGAAATGAATGGATAGAAGCATGGCAGAGTGGTTTATTTTACTGTGCTGGCTGGGGTGCATTCTCCAGGTCTGAGCATCTGAGCTGGGTGTCTGGAAGGTGCATTACACATTGCCACAATGCTCTGTACTTGCTTGGTTTGTCTCAGCCTTTCCCAATCATTTTTGTGGCCCACAGTCAGGAGGAGATCTGGGCTCAGCAGACCTTTAGTTTGACTTTGTAATACAGATTTTTATTTTGGGACACATTAATTTCCATTTCCAAAGGTGCCACCTTGTTTTATGAATGGGACCTGCTTAATTCTTTGCTGGGTGAGAAGGGAGGGAAAGGTTTTTGATAGGGATATCTAACATTCTAGATAGCTTCAGGCTTTCTCAGGTTAAATACTTCAGCATACATTTATTTATGATTCCACAAATTCATTATACTTCAAATAATGGAAATACATAGAGTTTCAATTATTTTATTGAAATTTAATTATTTTATTGATAGTACTGGTGTATTTTCTCTTGTTGCTTTGCTGCCTTTTCTTTCACTTCTAATATTGTTCTTTTACTTTTCCAGTGGTCTTATTGTTCCTGAGAAAGACAGCAATGAAACAGTACCTGAAGTTGTAGCTACTTCTGGATATGCTCTTCTTCATTTCTTCAGTGATGCTGCCTATAATCTCACAGGGTTTAACATCACCTATAAGTAAGTGGCACCACTCCACAGTGATGCTGCAGGTTGAGCAAAAGGAGTTTTCCCCTTTTCTTACTTTTGTCTAGAAATAAGCAGTTGCCATTGAAGTGTGTAATTATGAGCAGACACCTGAAATTAGATTTTTATCTTTATTATACCCTTGCAATAGCCAATAAGTGGCATGTGCTCAATGTTACAACTTGTCAGTTGTGTGGATGAATGTTTGCTCCAAAAGGCATCTCACTATTTATTTTACGTTATTAGATCAATTTGATTCTACCTAATCAACAGGAATTGATACGTTTTGTGCAGGTCTGTGCTCCTGAGTGCTCTGCAGAGATACTCTAGCACAAACACACTTTTCCACACATTTCACTTGAGACACTGGGCTGTATTGTGCTCTTGAGGGTCCTCATCCTCAGGATTTGCTTTCTTATTCAGTCCCTGGATTGAATCCCTTCATCTGGCTTCTTTTTATTCTGGACTGGTTTTATATCCATTCATATTCTAAACAGATGGGTGCTTTCTGTTCTCTGACATGTATTTAGTCCTCATTGATGAGCTTTTTAAAAGTAATTCTGGTATGCTCCCTTATTCATCAACTGCTTTTAGAAAGGTTTTGTCTTTAGGTAAATGTGTGGACATAGAGAGATGGAAGCTTTTGCTTTTGTAGGGATCATGGGCTTTGGATTTTTTTTTTTTTCTCCTACAGATGCAAGTTATGTTGGTGCCACACTGGGAGATTTAATTTGGGAATAACCTGCAGAAAGTCTTACCTCTTTCAGAAAAAACATCTGCAAAAGCTTCAGTCATAAACGACTTCTTGCAAAAATTGACTTTCTCTTAAAATGAGAAGCTTAGTTGTTGAATATCAAGTGTTAGTGCTTTCATCCTTAGTAAGAACACAAATATGTGCTTAATAACCCACATAATAGTGATTTTTTTTTAAAATAGGGGGCATCCAGCACCCCTTGAAAGCTCCAGGAGAAGATGAGGAGTGTATGCAAAGTTACTGGGATCAGAGGAACTGAAGAGGCAGTGTTTTCCAAATCTGACTGATTGCATAAACCAGGACTCCATCTACTGCCAGCTGTTGGATTTGCAATAAAATTGCAATAAAATACTGTCTTCAAGAACAATATTCTTTTAATTTGTCACTTTCTTCGTCATTTCAGACAATTTTCAAGTGCTGTTTTGTGTTCTGGTTCTTAGGTTTGCTCGTAACATTTTTGCAGTAAGTAGATTGAATGGTACATAACAGTCTTCATAGTTACCACTGAGTGTAGGTAGTAGTTCTCTCAGCACTTGTGAAATTGTCTTGGAGCCAGTGACAGTGAGAATATGGGTACTAATTCCCATCTGTGAATGATTCTGGTTGATACCCCAGCAAAAACTGGAGTCTGGAAATTATTATGATCTCAAAATTTGGACCTTTACCAAGGTTGCGTCTGGTTTTGCCTCAGCTATGTTGCAGATATTATAAAATCAGAAATTATTCAAACCAGGCGTGTCTTTGGCTTGGGTTCCATATCCAGGTGTTCTCTCGGTAAGCAGATCCAGAACAGCACCTAATTGTGAGCAGTTTGAGTACAAATTGCACAGACAGCACAACAGCCTTACCCTCTGATTAAAGTCCTCTCTTACTGTTGGGTGTTTTAAGGCAAGTTGTTTGCCTTACAAATGGCTAAAAATCATATTGATCATTTTCTCAGAGGATCTGGGAGTTTGACCTGTGAAATGAAGCAGTTTTTAGGAGTAGAGTACAAATCTCTACCGGTGTATCACACCAGGTAGCAGATGACTCTCTCTCGGTTCGTAATGATTTGTGTTCACTTTTTTCAGCATCACTCTTGCCTCTCTTAATAATTCTTGGGAGTCTTTTCCTTCCTGACGGGCCGCTCTGTGCTTTTCCCCAGTTTCAATATGTGTCCCAATAACTGCTCCGGCCAAGGGGAGTGCCGGCTGAACGGCAGCAGCCTGGCCCCGCAGTGCGAGTGCGCGGAGCGCTGGAAGGGAGAGGCCTGCGACATCCCCTACTGCCCGCGGGACTGCGGCGCTCCGGAGCGGGGCCGCTGCGGCCTGGGCGGCTCCAGAGCCTGCGTGTGCTCGGCCGGCTGGCAGGGTGAGTGAGTCTGCTAGAGGGGTGAGTGTGAGTGTGAGTCTGCTAGAGGGGTGAGTGTGAGTGTGAGTCTGCTGGAGGGGTGAGTGTGAGTGTGAGTCTGCTGGCAGGGTGAGTGTGAGTGTGAGTCTGCTGGCAGGGTGAGTGTGAGTGTGAGTCTGCTGGAGGGGTGAGTGTGAGTGTGAGTCTGCTGGAGGGGTGAGTGTGAGTGTGAGTCTGCTGGAGGGGTGAGTGTGAGTGTGAGTCTGCTGGAGGGGTGAGTGTGAGTCTGCTGGCAGGGTGAGTGTGAGTCTGAGTCTGCTGGCAGGGTGAGTGTGAGTGTGAGTCTGCTGGAGGGGTGAGTGTGAGTCTGAGTCTGCTGGCAGGGTGAGTGTGAGTGCCGGCAGGGTGAGTGTGGGTCTGCTGGAGGGGTGAGTGTGAGTCTGAGTCTGCTGGCAGGGTGAGTGTGAGTGTGAGTCTGCTGGAGGGGTGAGTGTGAGTGTGAGTCTGCTGGCAGGGTGAGTGTGAGTGTGAGTCTGCGGGCAGGGTGAGTGTGAATGTGAGTCTGCTGGCAGGGTGAGTGTGAGTCTGCTGGCAGGGTGAGTCTGAGTCTGCTGGCAGGGTGAGTGTGAGTGTGAGTCTGCCGGCGGGGTGAGTGTGAGTCTGCTGGCAGGGTGAGTGTGAGTGTGAGTCTGCGGGCAGGGTGAGTGAGTCTGCTGGAGGGGTGAGTGTGAGTCTGCTGGAGGGGTGAGTGTGAGTGTGAGTCTGCGGGCAGGGTGAGTGTGAGTGTGAGTCTGCTGGCAGGGTGAGTGTGAGTGTGAGTCTGCGGGCAGGGTGAGTGTGAGCCTGAGTCTGCTGGCAGGGTGAGTGTGAGTGTGAGTCTGCTGGCAGGGTGAGTGTGAGCCTGAGTCTGCGGGCAGGGTGAGTGTGAGTGTGAGTCTACTGGCAGGGTGAGTGTGAGTGTGAGTCTGCTGGAGGGGTGAGTGTGAGTCTGCTGGAGGGGTGAGTGTGAGTGTGAGTCTGCTGGCAGGGTGAGTGTGAGTGTGAGTCTGCTGGAGGGGTGAGTGTGAGTGTGAATCTGCTGGCAGGGTGAGTGTGAGTGTGAGTCTGCTGGAGGGGTGAGTGTGAGTGTGAGTCTGCTGGCTGGCAGGGTGAGTGTGAGTCTGAGTCTGCTGGCAGGGTGAGTGTGAGTGTGAGTCTGCGGGCAGGGTGAGTGTGAGTCTGCTGGAGGGGTGAGTGTGAGTCTGCTGGAGGGGTGAGTGTGAGTGTGAGTCTGCTGGCAGGGTGAGTGTGAGTGTGAGTCTGCTGGAGGGGTGAGTGTGAGTGTGAGTCTGCTGGAGGGGTGAGTGTGAGTCTGCAGGCAGGGTGAGTGTGAGTCTGCTGGCTGGCAGGGTGAGTGTGAGTATGAGTCTGCTGGCAGGGTGAGTGTGAGTCTGAGTCTGCTGGCAGGGTGAGTGTGAGTCTGCTGGCAGGGTGAGTGTGAGTCTGAGTCTGCTGGCAGGGTGAGTGTGAGTGCCGGCAGGGTGAGTGTGAGTCTGCTGGCTGGCAGGGTGAGTGTGAGTGTGAGTCTGCCGGCAGGCACGCGGGACTGGGGATGCATTTCCTGTGTGTGGAGCTGGCACAGAGCTCTGGGGATGCATTTCCTGTGTGTGGAGCTGGCTCAGAGCTCTGGGAATGCATTTCCTGTGTGTGGAGCTGGCATTTCAACTGGGAGGACGTGGGAATGTTTTGCATGGCAGGTACTAGCGTTTTGACTAGGAACAGGGTATCTGCTTTTTAAATTTAAAAGATCACACTTCATGTGGACAGATGGATGTGCTGGAGAGGAGGACGCAGAGAAGCTCCAAGGGCTGGAGCCTCTCAGCTCTGGAGGCAGTTTGGGAGAGCTGGGGGTGTGGGCGAGAGAAGGCTCCAGAGAGACTTCAGAGCCACTTCCAGTGCCCGGAGGGCCTCTATGAGAGCTGGGGAGGGAAGCTGGCCCTGTTGGACAAGGCCTGGAATGCCAGGACAAAGGGGAATGACTTGAAATTGAAACTGGCCTGGTTTACATTAGATATAAGGAATAAGTTTTTTACAATGAGCACGATGGCATCCTGGCACAGGTGCCCAGAGCAGTTCTGGCTGCCCCTGGATTCCTGGCAGTGTCCAAGGCCAGGCTGGACACTGGGGCTTGGGACACCCTCTGGAAGGTGTCCCTGCCATGGCAGGGGGGTGGAAGGGGATCTTTCCAGTCCATTCCAGTCTGTGATTCTGTGTTTTTTTGCAATTGCTTTTAAAAGCAACCTTGTCACCATCCAAAGAGGGACTAACCTGTGGTGTACAGGCATCCTTTCAAGTCTCATTCCTATGCCCCTGAAGCAAATTTGAGCCTGGGTGCCATACTTGACCTGTTTGAACATGTGAAATGCCTCATCCTCATGTCCAACTGAGGTGATTAGCCACGTCCAACTTGGCAGTGATCTGGCCTGAGCATACATGTTTGCTTTGCAAAGACCTACTGACATGTAGGAATTAGTCCCGTATTAAATGCAAAAGCTACAGCACTAGCAGGGGTTTGACCTCCAGCTGAAATACAGGCTTTGGAAAAAACCCATTTTTAAACCTTCTTTTCCCAGGTCCTGGCTGTTCAATTCCTGTTCCTGCAAACCAGTCGTTTTGGGAGCGGGAAGAATACACTCTTCCAAAACTTGCCAGAGCATCTCACAAAGCCGTCATCCATGATAATAAAATGTGGATTGTTGGAGGCTATGTCTTCAATCATTCTGACTCTCAGAAGGTTTTAGCGTGAGTATAAACCCAGATAATAAAAACTAAAGATAGGAACTTAGATTTGAGAGTTATTTTTAGGAAATGCCACCTGACGTGCTTTGCTTTGGTCTGTGCTTCATCTCCGAGGGAAAACAGCCATAATAAAAACTCAGGCTCATGTTTGAGATGGGGGAAAGTCTTGCTAAGGGGTGCTAATTTTGGGAAAGAAAAGCATAAGGTTCCTGATGTTCAGTGAGCTTTTGATTCATCTGTGTCTGACAGCATTTAACTATTCTCTGTATATTTCTGGGCCAGCTCCTAAATTATATCTCGCCTCATATTCAAAGAGGGTCATTTTGCTTCAGTGTTTTTTAGCCCTTCTCTGTGTTGTGTTTGTGTGACTTGAGTTTTTGGCTCCTTAATTAAGACCTACTGATTACTCTGGATGGTTATCCACCAAACAGGGAGTGGCATTAGGATGAGGGCATTTATGCAATTGTTTGAGGAGGTGTAACAGTAACTAAAATATAAAGTAATAATAATGTACTTCATGGAAATAGTCCATTTAAAAAACCCTGGCTTTTGTATTGTATTAGGGCAGATCTAGGCAAAAGCTGGATTTTTTTCCAGAGATACTCATGTACCTTACTTTGATGGACCTAAGTGAGAGCTGTGTATTCTCCACTCACATCCTGAGGTAATAGTTCTTATCGGGGAAGAGGGGCTGAAAACACACATTTAAATGTAGAACAGTTGCTTGTTGCACCCACAATTTACTCCTCCAAAGTCACACCTTGTTTTTTAATAGGATACCTGATGGCTTTGTTGAATGCTTTCTCAGAGATGGTTTTATCTCACAAGGCCCTAAGCTTGGCAAATATAGTGCCTGATTTTAAATGAAAAGCCACAAGCCATTTTCAGGGCAGAGGGTTTATGTTATTTTAAGCATGAATAGCAAACACATAATTAAAAAGTGCTTTTTAAGCACTGGCAGAGGTTTTTTAATCAAGTAGTTGGAAATTACCTAAGTTTAGTGTAAAGTTTTCCTACTTTTTTGAGGCAGAGGTGGTGTGGGTTGTCACAGCTCAATAGGCACCAGCTCTTGGGTTTGTATGGAAAGGAAAACAGGGCAAAGGAGATCAATCTGTGGATGTTGAGTAACAGAGCAGGCTCAACTATTTTTTTTTTAAACCCATAAGTAGTTTTATGAGCTTTGTGCGTGCTGAAATCATGGCAGGATTTATTATTTCAGTAAATAATTATATCTAACATAATATATTGGTAAATAATTTCCCCCAAATCTTAGAAAAGACAATCATATTCTCAGCTTTAATACCTATTCCTTGGAAAGTAATTCAGTTTTAATTATACAGGTATGATCTCATTTCTGAAGAGTGGCTTCCACTGAACAGCTCTGTGAACTCAGTAGAGATGAGATATGGTCATTCGTTGGCATTGCACAAGGTAAGTTCAGTGCTCCAGACTCACTTCCAGCTGATTTCCCTTCTCTCCTGCTTCCCACTCCTTATCCCAGACCAGCCTTTGCTCTGGGAGAAGTGTTCCTCGTTCAGAGGCTTAGCCCAGGCTGTACCCTTGTGCTCCAGGGAATCCTTGGGTGCCTCTCCTAGGAAGTCTGTAGTGTCTCTGCCTGTGTGCTCCTTCTTTGCCCTTTTTCCAGAGATTTTCAAGATGACTTTTTGAGGCCAGTGAGTCCATTATTTCCTTCTTGCTGTCTGCGCTGACAAGAATGCCTGAGGCTGAGTTTGCTGGAGTTCCCCAGCTGCCTTTTATGTAGATCACATGAATATTTTTATGAGCTCTGTTGTCCAAGACACCAAAGCAGTGCTGGGGGATTAGGGATTTTTGTTACTGGCTCTGCAAGTAAATTTGTGAATCTAATCTTCCAGCATCTGACA
Organism: Setophaga petechia; assembly: GCA_024362935.1. Lineage (NCBI taxonomy): Eukaryota > Metazoa > Chordata > Aves > Passeriformes > Parulidae > Setophaga > Setophaga petechia. Next base: position 1,377,145 of record JANCRA010000116.1, on the reverse strand, counting down.
CAGCAAGTGGATTTGACAGTTTTTACCTCCTTTCTCACTTGTGTGCCTTGCTGTAAGTGCAGACCATGTGAGAGCAGGATAGCAAAGTCTGTGGAAAGGAAATGAGCTGATCTTTTATTGATCTTTGGGTTTTGGAATGTTGTTGAGCTCAAACCGTGCAGGCCAGGGCAAAACTTAATCATAAGTACTCAAAAAACTCCACACTGTCATTCACAAACAGAGCACTTGAAGAACCTCAAAGCATGGAAATCCATCATGGAATCACAAAATGATTTGGGTTGGAAGGGTGCTGAAAGATCATCTAGTCCCAGTCCCCTGCTGCAGGCAGAGACCTCCCACTGTCCCAGGTGCTCCAGCCCCAGTGTCCAGCCCTTCTTTGGGCACTGCCAGGGATGCAGGGGCAGCCACAGCTGCTCTGGGCAACCTGTGCCAGGGCCTGCCCACCCTCCTGGGGAGCAATTCCTGACTCCCAGTATCCCATCCATCCCTGCCCTCGGGCAGTGGGATCCAATCCCCGAGTCCTGTCCCTCCATGCCTTGGCCCCAGTCCCTTTCCGGGGGACTTTATTAGGTAATTTCAGAGCAGAAGCGTCCCTGCTTCCCAAAGAGCAGTTTCCTAAATGCTGCCCTCGGTGCCCTCTGTGCCCTCTTTCAGGATAACATCTACATGTACGGGGGCAAGCTGGACGCCACGGGGAACGTGAGCAGCCAGCTGTGGGTGTTCCACATCCCGCGGCAGAGCTGGGCCGCGCTGGCGCCCCGCGCCAAGGACAAGGAGCAGTACGCCGTGGTGGGGCACTCGGCCCACGTGGTGACCCTGCGCGACAACAGCACCGTCATGCTGGTGCTCTTCGGGCACTGCCCCCTCTACGGCTACATCAGCAACGTGCAGGAGTACAACCTGTGTGAGTGAGGGGAGAGGGAGAGAGGGAGGGCAGCCCTCCTGCCAGGAGTACAACCTGTGTGAGGGAGGGAGAGGGAGAGAGGGCAGCCCTCCTGCCAGGGGTACAACCTGTGTGAGGGAGGGAGGGCAGCCCTCCTGCCAGGGGTACAACCTGTGTGAGTGAGGGGAGAGGGAGAGAGGGCAGCCCTCCTGCCAGGGGTACAACCTGTGTGAGGGAGGGAGGGCAGCCCTCCTGCCAGGGGTACAACCTGTGTGAGTGAGGGGAGAGGGAGAGAGGGCAGCCCTCCTGCCAGGGGTACAACCTGTGTGAGTGAGGGGAGAGGGAGAGAGGGCAGCCCTCCTGCCAGGGGTACAACCTGTGTGAGTCAGGGGAGAGGGAGAGAGGGCAGCCCTCCTGCCAGGGGTACAACCTGTGTGAGTGAGGGGAGAGGGAGGGAGGGCAGCCCTCCTGCCAGGGGTACAACCTGTGTGAGTGAGGGGAGAGGGAGGGCAGCCCTCCTGCCAGGGGTACAACCTGTGTGAGTGAGGGGAAAGGGAGAGAGGGCAGCCCTCCTGCCAGGAGTACAACCTGTGTGAGTGAGGGGAAAGGGAGAGAGGGCAGCCCTCCTGCCAGGAGTACAACCTGTGTGAGTGAGGGAGAGCAGCCCTCCTGCCAGGAGTACAACCTGTGTGAGTGAGGGGAAAGGGAGAGAGGGCAGCCCTCCTGCCAGGGGTACAACCTGTGTGAGGGAGGGGAAAGGGAGAGAGGGAGGGAGAGCAGCCCTCCTGCCATGCCCTGCCAGTGGAACAGCTGGTTTGGGTGTTATTTAAAGGACTCATGTTCAGATAGCAAAACACAGGCAAATGTGTTCTCCTCCTCCTGTTTGTATGTACAAGAAGTTGACCCTAACAGATTTGTATAACCCAATGAGCAGGCAGCCACGTGCCTCCACCTATATCTACAGCGTTAGGTCCCAAAGATATAAAGCTGTAATTGAGAGGTAAATCAGGGCAACTGGAACAATTTAGGTTAGTTTTTCTCTCTCCCTCTGACAAAACAAACACTTCTGAAATTATTTTTTAATTCTGCAAATATAATAATGGCTGTAACAATTCAGACCAAACACCTGCTTAACCTGACACCCATGTCCCCAGCATCAGATGCTATGGGAAACAGGTGCTGAATTTCTGGATTCCCATATCTCTGATAGGATCAGACCCCCATATCCTGGAATAGTCCAGGCTCTGATTTTAGGATCCAGAGAGTTCTAGTGTAACCGCTGGAGGAGCACATTCCTGGCTCCACAGACCATGTCAGGATTGTAGTTAGGCACAGCCAGTTCACAACAGGAGTGTGCTGGTTATTCTCAGGAACAGTGGTCCTGTCTGCACTTTGGACCTGCTGTCCTTGTCGTCCAGTCATGCTGATCCAGAGGATCTGCTGGAGCCTGGTTCTCTGGAGTCCTTTTGGAGAAATCCAGAAGAACCAGGGCCCGTGGGGCAGTGATTTGTTTCTGCCATGTGTGATCTTGCAGACTGTTCACTTCCTTTGCCTTTGGTGTGCCTGCCCTGGCCTGCAGTTGGGAAGCTCATATAGGGTTTCATTCAGCACTTACTACAGAGATTTGGTGTGTAATGTGGTATTTTTACTTCAGGTGCCATTATAATATGTCTAAAGTGCTTCAGACCAATGTTATTTTAGTGAGTGAGATACAGGATCATGAATCACATATTAGTTTTTAACTGCAGTGTTCTTCACAGTCAGACTTGGCTTCAGTGCTGTCTGGCTTTATATATATATTTACGTATATATAAAAAGTAAAAGTGCCCTTGAGTCCCATTCCAAATCAAGTCACAGTGCTGGCATTTTCATGTCATTGAAATGCAATCTATTATTTGTCTACTTTTTATTTCTCATTTACTTATCTTGTCTGCAAAATGTAAAAAATGACTGTGGAAGAGCTATTCCTGCTCCAATTAAACATACCCGGCAATGCTTCTTGACAACAGACATTTTAAGGGGAATATTTTTGGATATGAGGTGATAGAGACAGTGTCTAGATTGGAGTCAGGGGAATCCCAGTGTATTTCACTGTGTTGTTGATGAGTTATTAATGGACAGGAATGAACCATGTTTTGTCACTCATTTTTCAGTGACAAATACCTGGAGCATCTTGCAGACGAGCGGAGCTCTGGTGCAAGGAGGATACGGTCACAGCAGTGTGTATGATCCAAACACAAGATCAATCTATATCCACGGGGGCTACAAGGCCTTCAGTGCCAACAAGTACAGGCTGGCAGATGATCTCTACAAGTATGAAGTGGATTCCCGCATGTGGTAAGTTGTTCTTCTGTCTTTTTCCCGTTGACTGCCCTGTCAGTTTTGTTTGTAGTGAACAAGAGGATGGGTATTTGATGAGGGTACAGTGGTTTATATCTACCTGAATTCAGGATAGACACTGTGCTCTTGGATCTCCTGTTTCTATGTCCCCTTACAAATAGAGAACGATATAATCAATATAATCAAGGCTGTGAACAAGCCAAGAAATCCATTTTAACCTATTGTTTGATTCAGTCTGAAAAGAAAAATATTTGATGTTTTTTTCTTGCTAGCCATACAGCCTGTGCATATTAGTGCAGTTACTGCAGTCAAGCGAGTGATAATCCATTCTACAGTTAAGACTGTGAAAGAATTTCTATTATAACCCTGTTTTCTTCTGGCTCTGTAACTGCTTGAAATGTTCATTTCTTAAGCTGAAATCTTTTGTGATTTGTTGCTGCCAAAAGGTGAATTTTATTAAAAAGCTATAGCCACACTTCTCAGCCTGGAGCAACAGAGATGAAATATGTTTTTCTTAATTCTGTGTTTTTCTTAATGTTGATTCTAAAGGCTCCTGACTGTCTTGTGGGCTAACACATGTAAATTTGAGTCACTGCATCTCTTATTGGGTGTTAAAATAGCTTGTGTTTCTGCAACATCTGTTTGTGAGTCTGTACTGATGAGGAGGATAATGAGTGACTAATTTCCAGCCCCCCTCCTTCCCACTCAGTTGTATACACAGAAATAACCCCACTTCCTCTCTGGATTTATTTGATCTTCCACTTCAGCCATGCAGTTGGCAAATCTGGCTGAGTAGGCAGAAACGTAACAAATGTGACATTGTTCTTCCAAACTCCTGCAGCACCAGTTTTATTTTGGCACATTTATTTTGTCAGTCTGGCAAGCCCTGATGAACAAGTGGAGAGTGTAGGACTGTCTCTTCATCTCTATCTCTGCCTTTTTTTTGTGTCATTGACTCTTTCTTGTATTCTTGAGTGATTTAGGCCCTCTCTTCCTTGTTAAATCTCATGAGCTTCCTATAGACCCTCTTCTGGAGCTCTTCCAGGTTCCTCTGGAACAAATCCTGTCCCTCAGGTGTGTCAACCACACTCTCAACTTGATGTCCCCTAGTGGAAGGGACCTTAAAACTCAACCCATCCCACCCCTGCCATGGCAGGGACACTTTTTGCTATCCCAGGTGCTCCCAGCCCCAATGTCCAACCTGGCCTTGGGCACTGCCAGGGATCCAGGGGCAGCCCCAGCTGCTCTGGGAATTCCAGCCCAGCCCCTGCCCACCCTGCCAGGCAGGAATTCCTTGCCAAGATCCCAGCCCAATCTCCCCTTTCCCAGTGGGAGCCATTCCCTGGGTGCTGTCCCTCTGTCCCTTGTCCCCAGTCCCTCTGCAGCTCTCCTGGAGCCCCTGCAGGCCCTGCCAGGGGCTCTGAGCTCTGCCTGGAGCCTTCCCTTCTCCAGGGGAACATTCCCAGCTCTGCCAGCCTGGCTCCAGAGCAGAGGGGCTCCAGCCCTGCAGCAGCTCTGGGGCCTCCTCTGGGCTCTCTCCAGCAGCTCCACGTCCTCCTGCTGTTGGCCCAGGGCTGGGGCAGCTCTGCAGGTGGGCTCTCACCTGAGGGAGGGCACAGGGACAGAGTTCCCCCTCCTTCAACACAAATCCTCTCAGAAAAGTAGGAGAATCCTCCAAAAGATGACCCTCTGTGTTCAGTGCCATCCGTCCTACTGCTGGAAGTTGAGATTGGTGGTGAGTTTATTAGTGCTTCCCATGATTTGGTCTCTGATGAGCCAGCATGTTGTGCAGGTATTAACCTCTAGGGCTTTGTTTTCAGGAGCTGTAGAGATCTCCTTAAAATAGAATATTTAGTTGTGAGCAGAGATGCTGCCCCGTGTGAAAGACTTCTTTGTGTTACTGTAAAAGCAGAATTACTACAAAATATTGGAGTCCTCCCTGACTGACTATGTTCAAAAGACAAGTGTGAAATCTTGGGAATCCCTAGGGAAAGACCTGATGATTTGAAGATCCATAGCTTTGGAAAGAGTCTCTCATAGGTGTATTTCTCCTATAAATTGGCTAAGCAAGTGGAAAGATGAGAATGAAATTACAGGTGGAATTGAACAATGTGGAATGTAATTGTTAATCAGCTCATTAGGAAAAGTAGTTAGATATTATCCTCGCCCTCAAAGTGTTCTTCAGCTTGGATTTATGGAGTGTTTTGCCTTTGCCAGGTACTCAGCAGTCTCATTAACAGACACGTTTTTGTTTCTGAAGGACCATTCTCAAAGACAGCCGGTTCTTCCGCTACCTGCACACGGCTGTGATCGTCAGTGGCACCATGCTGGTGTTTGGAGGGAACACTCACAACGACACCTCCATGAGCCACGGGGCCAAGTGCTTCTCTTCGGATTTCATGGCCTACGATATCGGTGAGCTCTCGCAGAAACACTCACAAAGCCCCAGGCCTTGGCTGTTCCTGGGAGCTGTCCTCAGTTTGTCTCAGGATGCTGGTTCATGGTGGGAGTGTTGTCCCAGCTGCTGCAGGGCACACGGAGCTGCAGTCAGGAGCAGCTCCTGACCTTGCTGCAGAATTCCAGGCACGTGAGGGGCAGTGATTTCCAATTACAGACAGCAGCAGTTCCTTTGTTGACAGTTTATGCACAACCTTGGGCATTCAAAATGAGGTTTTAAACTGCATATTGATAGAGAATCATAAAACCATGGAAGTCATTAAGGGTGGAAAAAACCTTTAAGATCACCAAGTCCAACTGGCAACCCAGCACCACCATTTTCACCACTAAACCGTGTCCTTAGGTGCCACATCCACATGTTATTTGAACACTTCCAGAGATGGTGATTCCATCACTACTCTAAGCAGCTTATTCCAGTGTTTTGCAACCCTCTGTATGAAAAAATACTTCCTGATACCTAATCTACATCTTCCCTGGCCCAACTTGAGGCTGTTTCCTGTCCTGCTACCTCAGCCATAAATCTGTTCTGATCTTTTCATTGTGTTTTAATCTATGATGGGTCAAAAATTCGAGTTCTTAGGACAGTTACAAGCACTAGACCCTGCTGAAACTCCAGCTGTGCAGTGCACTGCTTTCTTCAATCATGAAGCCAAGTTATTAGGTTGGACTTGCCGAGTTTCAGTGGCCAGGAGAGGGCAGCATTTATTTGTGGATTTGGATTCCCGAGACTGAGTTTAAGAAGAGCAAGGAAGGAAGAGGTGAAATTACATCAGAGGGTACATACACAGATAATTCACACTAGGGAAAAATGCCACTCTGTACTGTGACGTTCACCTTTTGCTCTCAGAATGCCCTAAATGTGGCTTCCCTGAAATAATCCTGTAAACCTGAAATATCCAAGTGACTGTCCACCAAGATCTCACTCCTGGTTTGTGAGAGGAAAATGCAAGTGAATACTTAGGCCATCAGGGTTTGGTATCCTTGTGCCCTTTTGCTCTGTGTTATAGCAGTCATTCCACTGTGCCTCCTGTGATTTCTAGCTACATCCCTCTGGAATCTTTGTATGCTCCTAGCTAGCTTTATTTACATTTTTTTAAAATTTAGGTGTTAAAATGAGTTATTTGACCAGGTTGGATGGGGCTTGGAGCAGCCTGGTCTAGTGGAAGGTGTTCCTGCCCATGGCTCAGAGCTGAAATGAGATTGTTTTAAGGTGCCATCCAGCCCAGAGTATTTTGTCATTCTGTGGCAGTCATAAACAGTTTGATTTTTTTAAACTTTGATGGAAACTGCGATAAATTTTTCTTTCTGCATTCTGCTATCTGACCTGACCTATTGAACCCTCTGTCAGGTGTAAAACACAAATTGCATTAATTTGACAAAATATGCCAGTAAGGATGTTCAGGTTTAGGTAACATGTTACATGACATGAGTGATGTAGTTGACGTCCCCAGTTCTTACCAGATATTCACTCATGTGTGGGAACTTGCATTGGTTTTGCCTCACATTGTGGGTGAGAGGTGTTCCTGAGTCCCCTCATTCCTTAGAGAAGAGATTCTCAGCCTGAAAGGAGCAGCTTTTTCTTTTTTTCCCCCCAGGAATGAGGCCACTTCTGTTCTCTTCATTGCAGGAGCCATTGTGCATGATTTCCATTTCCAAGTGACTAGGAAGGCATTAGGGTGGTGCCCATCACTTGTGGCACAGCAGAAATTCCTTTTCAGTGGTTCTTCATGCATGATCTCTGCAGTAATTCGTGCCCCTGGTTGTGCTCCTGTTGGTCTCTGTGGGAGTTATCCCATATGACCCCTGTTATCTGACCCTCGATGTTCAAAGGCAAGGCCAGTTGGTACTGAGAGCCTTCAGTGAACAGGCTTAATAATTGTCTTTATTCCCTACTTTTATAGTGTGCTCTCTGCCTGGTTTACTGATTTTTTACATCTTCGTGATTAGCCATCATGCTTGATTAATGGTCACAGTGATGGTTGGAGGACTGGGGAGAAGTGGAATTAAATCCAATCTGAAACAAATGCTTCAAACTCAGGTCTTCTCCATAACCTTTGTCTTTAAAGCTTATTTTGGTAGTAACTAATTTTATTTACATCATCAATTTTTTCTGGTTTTCCCTCCTCAAATTTCCAAGTAATCAGAGCACATGCACTGAGTATTGGAAGGACATAAAACCTTTTTTCTGTGTGGGGCAATGCTAACAGCTTGCACTGAGATGTGTGCTGGGGGTGAGCAATAAAAATTCTTGACTGCTTCTTGTCTCTTATGCTCTCCTTGACCAGCTTGGGGCATATTGAATTCAGGTTGTGCAGGTGCTGCCTGGTTTGGGGAGGTTTCAGGGTGACAGTCCAGCCGTGTGCCTGTGTTATTCTCCATTCTCAGGACGAGCCTTTGGACTCTTGACATGTGGGTTGGGTGAGCACTTGGGCAGAGCTGTCTCTCAGTATTTTCCCTGTTTTCTGCACACTGAAATGGCCAATTAGCTCTTCCTATCCCCCAAATTGGTTTCTCTGGCCTTGGCCAAAGTTTGCTGCTCTGCAGCAGCTTTGTGTGGAAAAATGCCTCACTTCATGCTCCACCTGCTACTTAGGGAAAGGTGCTGCTTTTAAATGGATCTTTTCTCCCCACAGAAAAGAAAAGAAAACTCTTCTATTTACCCCATGAAAATTCTGATTCTGATGACAAGCCCAGGGGGAGGCTGGATGTTTTTGTAGCTATGTTCTGTTTGAACGGTGCATTTCATAAATCCCAACGTTGTAGGTTTTAGGTTAAGTCAGGAAGGAGAAGATTCTTGGTAGTCTCAGAATTACTTGGTTTCTCCAATATTTGATCTCTGGTTAAAAATGGCATAGAAGCTTAAAAACCAAAATATTCCAGGCCTTCTATTAATCTAGAAAAACATGTTTCTTGGCCTCACATGGCATACAACTTGATGGCTAAAAATTTGCGAATTGCTGTCCACTTTTTCTGAAGTCTTCTATTAAAAATTGGAACTGTCATATTTAACTTGGGAGTGGTGCTGGGTTAGGTTAAATTTTTTGAAGATGGAGCAAATGACATGTAAAAATAAATTCTAAATTCACAATTTATCAAAGTACTAAATTTGTGTCTTCTGTCTTTTTTTATCAGCGTTCTTGAACAAAATTGCTCTGCATCTGTTGTTTCATCCAACAATTCTCCAATTAAATTTAGTAAAAAAATAAAACTTGGTTTTACTTTGCCCTTTCAGTTTATCCATGGACTAGCTTGGTTTGTGGGCTTTCTGTCAGTCCACTACTCGATGGTTCTATCTCATATTAAAGTGTCTTAGGAGTATTTGAGAGCCCTGTAGATCTTCACAGAGGATTGACTTTTCTGTCTTAATTGCATAAATTGCATCCAAGTGCCTCTGGGATATTGGCCCCCAAGGTGATCCATTCTCTTTATGAAGTTTAACTGTTATGAATTGCACTGACTTTTCCTACTTCTGTTCCTTTGCTCAGTGGGTTAGATGTTTCTTAATTTGTTTTTTTTTCTCCCATGCTGCCCAAAGAAAAAAATTACCTGAGAAACCAAGTGAAAAATGAAGCAGAACTTACAAATTTTATGCTAATAGAAAAAGATGGAATAATCTAATATTGTATTAAAAGAGAAAAACAGCCACAAATCTTTAAGCTATGATGAGTGAAAAATATTTTTAAAAACATGGATATCTGCCCTCTAGGAACATAATGGCAATGGAAAAAGTAAAAAAAAAAGATAAGCCTCTGTTCTCAGTGATACTGGTTTGGGGCAAAACTACAGATAATTCATGTATAAACAGATAAAACCAGAACTTGTTACATGGTGAAAAATCTACTAGTAAAGGAGGAAAAGCTGTTTATTCTTGTCCTGTTCCCTGGAGCAGGGCCCAACCCCCGGCTGTGCCCTCCTGGCAGGAGCTGTGCAGAGCCACAAGGGCCCCCTGAGCCTCCTTTGCTCCAGGCTGAGCCCCTGCCCAGCTCCTCAGGGATTCTGCAGCCCCTGCCCAGCTCCTCAGGGATTCTGCAGCCCCTGCCCAGCTCCTCAGGGATTGATTCTGCAGCCCCTGCCCAGCTCCTCAGGGATTCTGCAGCCCCTGCCCAGCTCCTCAGGGATTCTGCAGCCCCTTCCCAGCTCTGTCCCTGCCCTGGCCTGGGGCCACTCGAGCTCCTCAGGGCCTTTGCTGAAGGATCTCAGATTCCTGGGGATCTCTCAGGAAGAAACTGCTGTGTGAATTGTGTTTTCATTGTCCAGAGAAACATTTCTGACATGGCTTTTGTCACTTGCAGCCTGTGATCGATGGTCTGTGCTGCCTCGCCCGGCTCTGCACCATGATGTCAACAGGTTTGGGCACTCTGCTGTGCTCTACAACAGGTGAGGGCACAGGTGTTCTGTCCAACAGGTGAGGGCACAGGTGTTCTGTAGGGAATGGGCACGACTGGATGAGGAACTGCAGCACAGGCTGAGGGTCTGGCACAAACCCTCTTGCCCATGGAGCTTTGGGCTGCCCCATCCCTGGAGGGGTCCCAGGCCAGGTTGGATGGGGTGTGGAGCAGCCTGGCCTAGTGGAAGGTGTCCATGCCCATCACAGGAGTGGAAAGAGGTGGGATTTAAGGTTCCTTCCCACCCAAACCATTCAGATCTTCACTCTTGTAATGTCTTTAGTATTCACCTGTTCCTATCAGCCCTTCTTTAATGAGCTAAACTGTCCCAGCTCACTTAGGTTTTTCAATAATTTGATTTTTTGTCATTATTTATATATTTTTATTTATATTTTTTTTGTTATTTAATAATTGTGCATTTCAATGTATTTCACACTTCTTTCTTAGCTCCGCTGACAACATTTATTTCCAAATCTGAGTTTCCCCGTGCTTTTTAAAATTTGGCCGTGTTTCACTTTACACACCTTTTCCTGTGGGGCTGCTCTTCCCCAGGCACGTGATGTTCAGTATTTGGGTGAAATCTTAGGTGAGATTTTGGCTGTTAAGCCTTACAGACTGCAGTGATATCCCTGCTTCCACATGAACAGCTGTTACTGGATCAGTGCAACCAAGTTTGAGAAATTTATTTCCTAGAAGTTCCAAAATAGAATGAAAATCATAATAAAACTATTTATGATTTAACCAGAACTTCTCTTTTCAGCTGCCTTGGCCCTTCTCCACCGTATTTTTAAAGGTGCATTGACAGACACAGATGCACACAGAATTTTTGTGCGCCGTTTTTGTGTAACTGTTAAAATTTAATGTTTTTTCTGGTGCAGCTGGCATACTGAAGGAGGTTTGAAATCCCCACTCCTCTCTGTACAAAATATTACTTGTTTGGGGGTTCTTTTGGGTTCTTTAGTTGACACAATGACTCTGCTCAGTTGTTACCAGCCATGCAAAGTGTGGTTTTCTCACAGAGGAGCAGAGAGAGTGACAGCAACAAATTGTTTTGTCACAGTTTCTGAACTCTGGTTTAATGCTATGGTAGAATCTCCCCAGTTTTTAGCCTTCCTCTGTGTCTTGCGAGAGTGGATTACAGGAGGATCCCACATTTTTTGGCATTTTATGTATAATAGTGTTGATCAGGTCCCCTTGAAGTTTTGGCTGGCAGGTAAGATTGGTTGATGACCTTGAGTAGCTTTGACTCTGTGTTGAGTCTCTCTGGCTTCTCTGAAACAGTGAAATTTGTCTGACCTTTTCTTTAGTGCCTCCCTTAACCAAGAGCTATTTATTTGGATTTATATATGCTGGCATGTAATAAAACACTTCTCTCAGACCTTAAATCCCATTTACTGGAGCAGTGCTCTGTCCATGAAAACAGCTGTGAGCTTTTCTCTCTTTGCTTCCATGTTGTCCAGCACCATGTATGTGTTTGGAGGCTTCAACAGCCTCCTCCTGAGTGACATCCTGAAGTTCACACCTGAGAGATGTGAGGCTTTTGGCAACGAGTCGTCCTGCCTGGGGGCTGGCCCCGGGCTCAGGTGTGTGTGGGCTCCGCGCCCTCCCCGCTGCCTGCCCTGGGAAAATGCAACACTGGAGCAGCAGCAAAAGGTCTTTGAAGACTGTCCTCCCAAGCCAGGTAGGTGTCCCCTTCTTTGTGTTCCCTGTTCTGAGAGGTGTGCAGGCCTTTTCTCCTTCTGAACTCCTGCTGTGTTAATTGTGTGCTGTTCCAAGGTCAGGTTTACACGGGGGCTGTGTCCTGGGAGCCCTTCCTCTGGCCAAGGGTCATGGGGATGGGGAGGTGTTTCTGTCTCCTGCTCCTGAACCTGCTTGTTCATGAGATCTTTTTCCTGCCCTGCTGCTTGTACTTGCTTTTCTGTCCCTAACAAGCATCCCCAGGCAGGGACCAGGCCCAGACCATCATGCTGTAAATGTTTACTCCAAGAATTGATGTTGTGAGAGCCAAGAACTGGCTGAAGAGCACCACGGGGCAGGGAAGGGCATCTAGATCTGATGGAGTTATCCTGTACTCTTCAAAAAAGGCAGCAGGGATACTGCTTTAGGAAAAGTTAATTTGTTTTTTTGGCAGGGGGTTGGTACCAGATGATCTTTAAGGTCCCTTCCAACCCAAACCATTCTGGGATTCTATGATTCTATGTGTAGAGGCAGATAAAATGAATTATTGTTTTAAGGCCTGATTCCTGTGTTTCCCCTTAGGATAATTTTAAACAACTTTATCCTGATACATTCATTATACAGCCCTTGATTCTGTAACAGATGTGCAGCCTTTAATTATTTAATAGAAACTGATGTAAGGGGACCTTGCCTTGCTGGGCTCCCAATGCACAGTAAATTTTCACAAAATACAGGCAATAAATAATTGGAAAGATGAATGAAAAGTTGAAACTTCACATGAAAATGCTCCAGTTGAAAGGCAGGCTTGCAGGAGGATGGGCCTGTGCTGGGGATGGGCACTGTCCCTGTGGTATCCTGTGCCATCACTTCCCTGGGCATTAACGTGCCTCAGTCCATGTGCCTCCATGTCTTGGTGCATTATTTTCTGGTGGTGTTTTGGGGCTCCTTGGGCACTAAAAATGATTGGTGCTGTAAATAAAAGCAATCTTCTATCAGTTCAAATGCATGAAAGTACCTGATTTTAGTTGCTAACAGAAAATCTACAGGCACTGCTATTTGGTTGTGTCTTTTGCTGTAAATAATCAAGTTCTTAGAGCTCTGTCAGGAAATGCCTGTTTTTGGTCATGCAGGTTTTTTTCTTTAATAGCTGTAGACAATGAAAAATGTGATCAGATTACAGACTGCTACAGCTGCACAGCCAACACAAACAGCTGTCAGTGGTGTTCTGACCAGTGTATCCCAGCACACAACAACTGCACAGAGGAACAGGTAATGGCTCTTAACACTTCCCTGGTTTAAATGTACCCTTTGGAATAGCAAATGTCCACATTTCCATCTGTCAGTGTTATGATCCCTGTTTTGTTATTCCCAGTGCATATCTAGCTCAAAAGTGCTACATGTTTGAATTTTTTCAATTTGATCCAAGGGTTTTGCATGGTATTTTACAAGGAATTTAGGAGGATGGCTGTGGGCAGGGCAGGAGTTGGAGGTTTCACTGTGGTATGATTATTCATCAATCACATTTTGGGTTTGATATCAATAGGGCTTTCCCTAGAAGAAACAAAATAGCCCTCTTGTAAAAGCTTTAGTACAGAAAACATGTCAGGCAGTGTTTTGGGGGAGTATCTTGGATAACCAGTCCAGGCTGTGCTCAGTTCCACAGCTTTTGGATATATAAATTGCCTGGTAGAGCTGGACTGTGATATTAGTGTTGTAATCATGGCTGTTATAAACCCACATGGCTGGATATCAGAAAAAGTCTCACCTGTGCTATTTATTTTAGGTTCCTGTTACTCTCTATGACAATTGTCCTAAGGATAATCCTGCCTATTACTGTAACAAAAAGACAAGTTGTAAAAGCTGTGCCATGGATCAGAACTGTCAGTGGGAGCCCAGGAATCAGGAGTGCATTGCTTTGCCAGGTAGGTACTGGTACCAAATCCACCCACTCCAAAATTTGTGAATTTTTAAAAATTTTTGTTGGTTTCAACCCCAAATCAGTAGTTTTTAGAGTTAAGATGGAGCAAATAGTGCTGTTTAATCATAACAGCTTTGGTATGACATTTAATTTGTAGTAAATCCAGCAGGTCTGCTGGAATATTTTTCATTCCCAGTTGTCTGAAGAGGACTATGATCACTCGTATAATTACTAGGCTCTATGTCATCTCTCCCTTTTCATTTGATAAAAGCTGTTGATAATAGGCTTCTGCAAGATATTAGATTTAATAATGCATGCTATTTAATTTAGAAACTAAAATTGTGCAAAAGCATAATGGCACATACTGGACAAATGAGGCAAGTAAGTCCTGAAGTGTTTAAGGAAAATTCTCCTATTAGTGTGCTTCCAGTGGAGCTTACAGGAGTTGGTTATTAGTTCCCTTGCAGTAATTTATTTTTTTTTATCCCAGTGACTGGGAGAGAAATACAGGATCTTCAGTGATTAACATTTGTAGGTAATAAAATATAGAGAAAGGAGAGAAAACCCATGAGACAGGAGATTTTAGTGGATGTGGAAAACCTCCCCCTAGGACAGGGTAAGTCTGGACATGTCCAGCTCTGGTGTTTGCCAGTCTGCAGCAGTTTAAAAATGAGGAGACTTTGAAGAAGAGCAATGAAAGTGAGAAAAACATCTTTTAGTGGCCTGTTTTGTTTGATATAGCAAAGGGGATGATCTGATCATATGTGTAAAAAACTCATCTGAAAAATTGACACCTGAGAGCTTTTCCATCTGTTAAGTCTGAATTCACGTTGGAAATGCCCTTGAGGTTTTTCCTGTAAGGGAAATAATTAATTACAAAGTATAAGGAGTTCTTCAGTAGTGGGGTTGTGCTCCAGTTGAAGCAGGGATCAATCCTGGAAGTTGGACAGGATTAGCACAACAAGCCTGTTCTGATGAAAGGTCCCCTGACAACTGGGGGACCTTTTGGCAGGAGAGAGTTGTTGTGTAGGTTGTTGTGACCACCTGTGAGTAGGTGGCTTCAAGACATCAACAAAATACAAATTTGGGTTTTTTTCCTCTCTTTCTCCTACAACAATTTTAGTGTTCAACATTGTAATAGGTGCTTTGATTACGTTTGAGTGCTGATGTCAGACTTCAGCTCCCTGAACAGATTTCCTTCTCCTCCAATATTGTTATGTATCAACATTTCTCAGCACACCTCTAGGTCATAGTGCCTTGGGATGGGGCTGTGGGTATTTCTTAGTGGTAGGGTTCATAGAGTCATTAAGGCTGGAAAATTCCTCCAAGATCATCATCAACCCCTGTCCCAGCCTCACCATGGCCCTAAGCCACAGCACTAAGGGCCATGTCTGCTCCTTTTCTGAACACTTCAGGAGTGGGGACACTGCCACTGACCTGGGCAGCCCCTTCCAATGCTTGGCAACACCTTCAGGGAAGAAATTTTCCTTACTACACAACCTAGACCTCTCCTGGAACAATTTAAGGGCATTTCCCCATCCCCCTAGAGCAGAGCCCGACCCCTGGCTGTGCCCTCCTGGCAGGAGCTGTGCAGAGCCACAAGGACCCCCTGAGCCTCCTTTGCTCCAGGCTGAGCCCCTGCCCAGCTCCTCAGGGATTCTGCAGCCCCTGCCCAGCTCCTCAGGGATTCTGCAGCCCCTGCCCAGCTCCTCAGGGATTCTGCAGCCCCTTCCCAGCTCCTCAGGGATTCTGCAGCCCCTGCCCAGCTCCTCAGGGATTCTGCAGCCCCTGCCCAGCTCCTCAGGGATTCTGCAGCCCCTGCCCAGCTCCTCAGGGATTCTGCAGCCCCTGCCCAGCTCCTCAGGGATTCTGCAGCTCCTTCCCAGCTCCTCAGGGATTCTGCAGCTCCTTCCCAGCTCCTCAGGGATTCTGCAGCCCCTGCCCAGCTCCTCAGGGATTGATTCTGCAGCCCCTTCCCAGCTCCTCAGGGATTCTGCAGCCCCTGCCCAGCTCCTCAGGGATTGATTCTGCAGCCCCTTCCCAGCTCCTCAGGGATTCTGCAGCTCCTTCCCAGCTCCTCAGGGATTGATTCTGCAGCCCCTTCCCAGCTCCTCAGGGATTCTGCAGCCCCTGCCCAGCTCCTCAGGGATTCTGCAGCTCCTTCCCAGCTCCTCAGGGATTGATTCTCCAGCCCCTTCCCAGCTCTGTCCCTGCTCTGGCCATGCTCCAGCCCCTCCAGGGCTCTCCAGAGCTGTCCCAGCCCTGGAGGTGCCCCAGCAGTGCCAGCACAGGGACACTGTGGCACTGCCCTGGCCCTGCTGCCACCCCAGAGCTGGCACAGCCCAGGGGCCACTGCCCCCTTTCCCACTTGGGCTCATGTTTTTCAATGGTTGTTTCACTGCTGATTGTTGGGAAGGTCACCTGCATCTCTGGGTTTGGTTTCTTTCTCCTCCTTGTCCCCCAGAAAACATCTGTGGAACAAACTGGCATTTGGTTGGCAACTCCTGCCTGAGAATCACCAACGCCAAGGAGAACTACGACCATGCCAAACTGTCCTGTAGGTCCAACGGTGCTCTGCTGGCTTCCCTCACCACCCAGAAGAAGGTGGAATTTGTTCTGAAGGAGCTGCAGAAGATTCAGTCTTCAGTGAGTGCCTCTGTTGTCCGTCCCTTGTGTTAGAAAGCTGTGGCTGTGGAGGAGTCCTTGCTGGGATATTGAGTGCTCTGCACACAATGGAAATCCTCTTAACCAAAACCAACTGATTGTCTTTTGAAATTCAGTGTACCCTCTGGCTGCTTCCGAGCTGAAATTGTAGAGAATGTAAATGGAAAGGATAAACATAAACATCCACCGTGCCTGAGAGAGATCACGTTCTGTGCTGGAATCACACCTGCATTTCCCGGGTGGATAGCAGACTGCAGCAGGAGCCCTCTGCTGGCCTGTGCTCAATAGTTGAGAAATAACAGCCCCTTTGGGGCACTGGAGCTGTTTAATGGAAAGTGTTGAGTTATTTTCTGCACTCAGAAAAGCAGCTGTTTAAAATGTCACCTTCTCATTCCACAGAGCTGCTTGGCTTATTGAGTGTTATTTGGGTGTCATTTAGTGGCAGGTGCTTTTCTGTCAGGCCCAGGGAGAAGTGAATTGGAATTTTTCCCTCTTCATGCATCAGTGAAATAAATACATATTTTTTCCAGTCCCTGGGAGAAGAAGGGAGATGTTCAGGGCAGGTTGTGTAGGTGGTGCTACAGCCCTAACAAAGAATGATGCTATGCATCTCTTCTAAAATCCTGGATTACCCTGGGAAGCTGCTGTGGCCTGATGGCACATCAGAATAACAACTCCTGGGTCCCAGAGACCACCGTGGGAAGCATTTTCTCTAGGAAAAATGAGGCTGGAGGGAATAGGTTTTATTTTATTTTTTTTTTGAGAGAGAACATACTTCAGTACTTAAGAGAAATATTCCCCTGTTAAAACAAGAACATTCCCTGCCTTGATACCCTTTGTAATTTTAAAGTGCAGTTTCAACATTTACAGTGTTTTAGAGGGGAGTCAGTTTAGCCAAGGAAACGTAGGGTGCAGTTTAAACAAGATTGTTCATTAAATCCTTTGTAAAATGAGGAAGCCAAGCCTGGGATAATGTAAAAAATATATGATTCTGATAGCTTCAGGTGTTTCTGGATATTCCAGTAGCTGAGTGCAGAGTCAGTTCCTAAAGACATGGGAGCCCTTCCCTCATAGTGTTTAGATCTTTACACTGTGTAAAAAGGAATTGTTAATTTACAGGGTTCTTTTTCCACCTACAGAGTCCTTTAAAAAGTGAGCCCAAAGAGACTGGGAACCTGTTTTAATGGATGTTAGGATAGAATGCTTGTAAGGTGGGAAGGTGTATCCTGGGCTGATCCCAGCGTGGGCAGCAGGGGAGGGGGGGACTCTGTCCCTGTGCCCTCCCTCAGGTGAGAGCCCACCTGCAGAGCTGCCCCAGCCCTGGCTGATGGCAAAGGCAAGGTGGGAATGGTGTCCCTGTGCCCTCCCTCAGGTGAGAGCCCACCTGCAGAGCTGCCCCAGCCCTGGGCCAACAGCAGGAGGACGTGGAGCTGCTGGAGAGAGCCCAGAGGAGGCCCCGGAGCTGCTGCAGGGCTGGAGCCCCTCTGCTCTGGAGCCAGGCTGGCAGAGCTGGGAATGTTCCCCTGGAGAAGGGAAGGCTCCAGGCAGAGCTCAGAGCCCCTGGCAGGGCCTGCAGGGGCTCCAGGAGAGCTGCACAGGGACTGGGGACAAGGGACAGAGGGACAGCACCCAGGGAATGGCTCCCACTGCCAGAGGGCAGGGCTGGATGGGATCTTGGGAATTGGGAATTGTTCCCTGGCAGGGTGGGCAGGCCCTGGCACAGGTGCCCAGAGCAGCTGGGGCTGCCCCTGGATCCCTGGCAGTGCCAAGGCCAGGCTGGGCACTGGGGCTGGGAGCACTGGTGGCTGTGCTGGGGGAGGCTCTGCTTTGCAGGTGCTCCTTTTTCAAATAAACTCTATGTAGATGTTTAATAATAACAAGAAAATATGTTGCTGTTAGCGTGATATGCTTTGTAACCCTGTTGCTGTTGGAAGCTGCAGCTCTAGGGTATAGAAGTGCATAAAATCAGTTTGAAGTAGGTGATGTTTACTTATTTTAGCAGTAAAACCATGTATTATATCAACAGAGCTCCAGTACTCCTCCCCAAAATGAAAGTGTGCCAAAAAGTAAATTGCCACTAGAAATAGTCATCTTACAGGATCTTTATATTATGAATTTTGTGGCCAGCAGCACTAATTAAGATTTGATCTGGTTTTTTATTTCTAGCCCAAAACTTTGACTCCTTGGGTTGGACTGAGGAAGATCAATGTGTCCTATTGGTGCTGGGAGGACATGTCCCCCTTCACCAACAGCCTCGTGCAGTGGCTCCCCAGTGAACCCAGTGATGCAGGATTTTGTGGATATTTAGCTGAGCCTTCCCAGCAGGGATTGAAGGCAGCCACGTGTATCAACGAGGTCAACGGCTCCGTCTGTGAAAGGCCAGGTAACACCGCTGCTGCTGGTTGGGGTGTCCTGGGAGGTAACGACAATGCACTTTGTTACATTTTAAACCTGCTGCATTCTGACTTTGCCAAAGAGAAATACTTCTGAACAAGAGTCTTGTGGACGTATTTCATGCAGGAAATAGAAGTTTTAAAAATAGCTCACTGTTGGTGCTGTTAACTGTAAAATATTTGAAGTACATTATTTTAATTATTTTTTTTCTTAATTGCATACCTACATGTGACATTTAGGGTAATTATGATATGGAGCATTCTCCTGTTTCAAAGAAATAAAAAATTAATAATAACTTTCTGATTGAATTCCCCTTTTCCCCCTCCCCTGCTGTGTAGCCAGAGGAGGATTTTATCAAAGTTTGAAATTAATTGGCCAAGACACTTTGGAGATATGAGAACTTTGAAAAAACAATCTATTTGCTTTTGGGAAAAGTCTTCCAGCTTCATTGAAACTGCATATCTTTTCAGATGGCTTGGTCTGTTAATTCTCCATTGTAGCTGATCATTTCTGAATTCCAATTAGTGCCTCTTCAAGTATTAGGGAAGTTGGTTGATTAAAAAAAAAATCAAGTACACTGCAGCAGTTGAAATCATTCTTTATGGAAGAGCAGGATGTGAATCTTGAATGTGGAACCTGAGCTCAAATTCCATATGTTTTCACTTGCTGCACTTGGGTTTAAGCTTTGTGCTGGCTTTTATGGTCTGAGAACAGTCACTTGGAGCAAAACTTAAAGCATTGGCTCAGACTACAAACTGCTGAGTTAGTTCAGTGCTTGTTGGATGTCTGGAGCTGATTAAATCACTTAAAGCATGTGCCTGTGAGCTCCTGTAAAACAGGGCTCTGCCCTGCACTTTGCTGGGGAGGGTAACTAAGGAATGCATCAGCAGAGCTGCAGAGAAAAAGAGACCAGTGCTGCATGCCCAGGGCAGCTGGGGCTGCCCCTGCATCCCTGGCAGTGCCCAGGCCAGGCTGGACCCTGGGCTGGGAGCACCTGGGGCAGTGGGAGGTGTCCCTGCCATGGCTGGGATGGGCTGGGATAACGGGCTGGGCTGGGCTGGGATAATGGGATGGGCTGGGCTGGGATAATGGGATGGGCTGGGCTGGGATCAGATGGGCTGGGCTGGGATAATGGGCTGGGCTGGGATCAGATGGGCTGGGCTGGGATAATGGACTGGGCTGGGATCAGATGGGCTGGGCTGGGCTGGGATAATGGGCTGGGCTGGGCTGGGATAATGGGCTGGGCTGGGGTGGGATGGGCTGGGATGGGATAATGGGATGGGCTGGGCTGGGCTGGGATAATGGGATGGGCTGGGCTGGGATAATGGGCTGGGCTGGGCTGGGCTGGGATGCTCCCTAGGTCCGTTCCCAGCCGCAGCAGGTGCAGTTGGTCCTGGCAAGGTCTGACCTTGTCCTCCCTGCAGCCAACCACAGCGCCAAGCAGTGCCGCACGCCGTGCGCGCTGCGCGCCGCCTGCGCCGAGTGCACCAGCGGCAGCTCCGAGTGCATGTGGTGCAGCAACATGCAGCAGTGCGTGGACTCCAACGCCTACGTGGCCTCCTTCCCCTACGGGCAGTGCATGGAGTGGTACACCATGAGCAGCTGTCCCCGTGAGTCACGGCTGGGCTGGGCTGGGGACGGGCCGTGGAGGGCCCTGTGGGGTGTGCTGGACATCCCTGGGATGGAGGGACGAGGCCAGGCCGGATGGGGCTGGGAGCACCCTGCTGCAGTGGGTGTCCATGGCAGCCATGGAGGGCCCTGTGGGGTGTGCTGGACATCCCTGGGATGGAGGGACGAGGCCAGGCTGGATGGGGCTGGGAGCACCCTGCTGCAGCCAGAGCCCTGTGGGGTGTGCTGGACATCCCTGGGATGGAGGGACGAGGCCAGGCCGGATGGGGCTGGGAGCACCCTGCTGCAGCCAGAGCCCTGTGGGGTGTGCTGGACATCCCTGGGATGGAGGGACGAGGCCAGGCCGGATGGGGCTGGGAGCACCCTGCTGCAGCCAGAGCCCTGTGGGGTGTGCTGGACATCCCTGGGATGGAGGGACGAGGCCAGGCTGGATGGGGCTTGGAGCACCCTGCTGCAGCCAGAGCCCTGTGGGGTGTGCTGGACATCCCTGGGATGGAGGGACGAGGCCAGGCTGGATGGGGCTTGGAGCACCCTGCTGCAGCCAGAGCCCTGTGGGACATCCCTGGGATGGAGGGACGAGGCCAGGCTGGATGGGGCTGGGAGCACCCTGCTGCAGCCAGAGCCCTGTGGGGTGTGCTGGACATCCCTGGGATGGAGGGACGAGGCCAGGCTGGATGGGGCTGGGAGCACCCTGCTGCAGCCAGAGCCCTGTGGGACATCCCTGGGATGGAGGGACAAGGCCAGGCTGGATGGGGCTTGGAGCACCCTGCTGCAGCCAGAGCCCTGTGGGGTGTGCTGGACATCCCTGGGATGGAGGGACGAGGCCAGGCCGGATGGGGCTTGGAGCACCCTGCTGCAGCGGGTGTCCATGGCAGCCATGGAGGGCCCTGTGGGGTGTGCTGGACATCCCTGGGATGGAGGGACGAGGCCAGGCCGGATGGGGCTTGGAGCACCCTGCTCCAGTGGGTGCCCATGGCCGGGTGTGGAGCAACATGGCCTCTTTCCAACCCGAAGCATTCTGCAATTGCCTGATTATCAAATCCAAATCAGGGTTTACACAAGTGTTTTATTCTGAAGTACTGTCTCCTACTGTAGTAGGAATTCCTGCCTCATTTTTAAGAAATGATTTACTTTTTTGCCCCTTTTAGGTAGATGAGAACAAACTGCACTTTGGCACTTTGGAATAGTGTATTTTCCTTTCAAACTGGAGTAAAAGGGCCTAAAAACTTAAAACAAGTGAAGATGTAGAAATTATTTTATTTATGTTGAGTTCTTTAGGAGCTGGGTGTGAGCAGGGGCATCACAAGTAGCTCAAAATGTTGCAAAATATGAGATGAAGAAAATGAATTTAAGGAACATGAAAGTATGAACTTCCCATATTGCCAGAGGTCAAAAGTTGGAGGAAACATCAGGCAGGAGATGAGTAAGCTAAAATAATGGAAAACAAACTTTTTTTTCTTTTTGAAGGCAAATATTGTCTGTTTAAACATCAAAATAGAAAGTCTGCTTATCTTGCAACACCAAGAATCCAGAAAATATTTTTCAAGATGGTCTAGGGAAAGAAATAGAAAAAGTTTTAGTATATAAAGAGTTTGCCGCTCCTAAAATTCAATCCCATTAGAGAAAGGAGGGGCTAAAGGGTGGAATTTTATTCTCCTATTTGTATTCTATGCTTTTTGCCTCAGATAAATACTTGAAATAATAGCATGTGATACTGAAATGTGGTAGGAAGAGGCTCCAAGTGACTAAACTGGCTGGTTTTTAGCCTTTGCCTCCAGATGGCTCATTTGATCATCCCATCTATTTTAAATAAATCAGAGATGTTTTGTAGAGGGAAGATTAACCTCTGGTGTTAGAGGGTGGCATGTAATGGTTTGAAAAAGCTCTGTGTGTGTTGTGCTGTTTTGTAAGTCATTGACTATTGGAACCTTTGTTAATAGCTATCTTAGATTCTGGAATAAATATGCTGATAGGAATGAACATGTTGCTGTGAATATCAGAATAAATATTTCTAGATTTGGTGAGAGAAATATTTTGGTGAGATAAAAATATAGTTCTAGAATAGATTCTGCATTTTTCGTCGCCCGTGTTTGAGGTAGTGATTTATCCCACAGTTCTGTATCTTGGTTTGTTTTTCTGTAGCTGAGAACTGCTCAGGCTACTGCACGTGTGCTCAGTGCCTGGAGCAGCCGGGCTGCGGGTGGTGCACGGATCCCAGCAACACGGGCAAGGGGCGGTGCACCGAGGGCTCCTTCCGGGGGCCTGTCAGGATGCCCGGCCCCGGCGCTCCGGGCAAGCACAGCCTGCAGCCCGTGCTCAACGTCAGCATGTGTCCTGCCGAGGGCAGCTACAACTGGTCCTTCATCCAGTGTCCAGGTAAACGGGCAGCCTTGCTCTGCGTGCCGGGGAGAGAGCTTTGGGACTGTGGTGGTGTCTCGTGTTCCCTCCTGTTAATGGAGGGGGAGGAGAGCATGGAATATAAGCAGGAATTACACACTTGGAGATGGAAGGGGCTGTGAAGCAGCTGAGCTGCACAGGTTTGCTGCATGAGGACATTATTATTTATTACTTGGGAGAAATTTTTCCTTTCCCTGCAGATCTTCACGAGATTTTAACTTTTGTTTGTTTATTTATTTTAAGTCTGTTTGAAAGAAAGGCAAATCTTCCTTTGGAGGTCGTTTTAAGTGTTAATAATGCTTAGGATGATTTTAAACTAATGTTTTTGGCACAAAACCAACACTCCCCTCCCCGTTCCTTGTAAATTCATCCCACCAGCAGCTTCCAGTCCAATGTGCATGTAATGGTTTGCAGTTCAGTTTTCAGCGTGTTGCTCTAAATTCCAGTTTTTGATACACACCTGTCTTTGGGCCACGTGTCGCTGGCAAGAGACGAGAGGCTCTCAGGAAGGTGCACGAAGGTTTCCTTTGTGCCGTGCCCAGCGCAGCCCGCCGAGGGTCCCTGTGAGCTGTGTGTGAGCCCAGCACTCAGTCTGGCTGTCTGCTGTCCCCACAGCTTGTCAGTGCAACGGGCACAGCCGGTGCGTGAACGAGAGCGTCTGCGAGAAGTGTGAGAACCTGACCACGGGCAGGCACTGTGAGACCTGCGTGTCGGGCTACTACGGGGACCCCACCAACGGGGGCACCTGCCAGCGTAAGTGCGGCCTGGGCTCCCCAGAGCCCTGCTCCTTCCTCTGCTGCCCTGGCACAAACCACATCCTGATCCTTCCTGTGTTCTTCCCTGCGGCCGAGCCTCAGCTCTGGTTTTGTCACATCAAAGCCGCTCAAACTGCTGGGTGGGATTCCTTTCACTGCACGTAAAGATGATTTTATGGCCTCCTTTCTAAACTTGGAATGACCACAGTGAAAGACGTCTGTATTTTAGTGTTTGATGATCCTGTATTTAAATGAAACAGTGTTGATCCAAATGTCATGAACAAATTTCTGCTTATCTAAGTTTCACCTTCTGTTCCTTCTGGTTAATGTGTTCTGTGTTTATAGTTAAAATTGTCTGCTTCATAAAGGCTTGCAATGTTTCATTGAAGACTTGGCTGGATTTCAGTTGAGGATTAGGAGAACCCTGTTAAAATTGCATTTCAGTTTGTAAAGTGCTTTAGGACTCTTTGGCACAAAGAACCATTTTCAGCTGTGCAAGATACAGTTAACACACTGAGAAAAAGTCTTCCTTAAGAGACCAATGCATTTAATATTGACAAATAGACATGGAAGACTTGGAGTTTTGACCTGCAACCTTGTGGCATAGTTTTGAACTGCTGTGAATTTTTCAGTGCTGTGGCATGTGGAGACCAACTGTAAACCAGAGACCAGGCTGTGAGAGATGCAGAAGTGAGGGGAGGTGCTTCTTGCTCCTAAGAGGTTCAATCATGGAATCATCAAATGGTTTGGGTTGGAAGGGACCATAAAACTCATCTCATTCCAATTCCCTGCCATGGCAGAGACACCTCCCACTGCCCCAGGTGCTCCCAGCCCCAGTGTCCAACCTGGCCTTGGGCACTGCCAGGGATCCAGGGGCAGCCACAGCTGCTCTGGGCACCTGTGCCAGGGCCTCACACCCTGCCAGGGAACAATTCCCAATTCCCAAGATCCCATCCAGCCCTGCCCTCTGGCAGTGGGAGCCATTCCCTGGGTGCTGTCCCTCTGTCCCTTGTCCCCAGTCCCTGTGCAGCTCTCCTGGAGCCCCTGCAGGCCCTGCCAGGGGCTCTGAGCTCTGCCTGGAGCCTTCCCTTCTCCAGGGGAACATTCCCAGCTCTGCCAGCCTGGCTCCAGAGCAGAGGGGCTCCAGCCCTGCAGCAGCTCCGGGGCCTCCTCTGGGCTCTCTCCAGCAGCTCCACGTCCTCCTGCTGTTGGCCCAGGGCTGGGGCAGCTCTGCAGGTGGGCTCTCACCTGAGGGAGGGCACAGGGACAGAGTCCCCCCTCCCCTGCTGCCCACGCTGGGATCAGCCCAGGCACGGGGGGCTCTGGGCTGGGTCATGTCCAGCTCTCACCCAGCAGCACCCCCAGGTCCTTCTCCCCAGGGCTGCTCTCCAGCCATTCCCCTCCCATCCTGTGCTTGTGCTCTGCCCTGCTCCAGCCCCACGCTGGACCTTGCCCTTGGCCTTGTGTGACTTCATGAGGATCACACAGTCCCGTGTCTCTGGTCTGTCCAGGCCTCCTTTGTGCTGTCCAGGTCCTGCTGGGGCTATCTAGGTCTGTCTGGATGTCCCCCTCCCCTCCTGCATGCTGACCTTTCCAGTTTGTTGTCACCAGCACACTTGCTGTAGGTTCCTCAGTCCCAGTGCCCCTGTCCCCAGCAGAGATGTTAAACAGCACTGGCCCAGTGGATTATGTTAGTGGGGTGTGGTGAGGTGCAATGAGACAATTAGATACAGTGATGGAAAAGGTGGAATGGAAATAGCATTCCTCAGAGCAGTGTCAGTACTTCTGTGAAATGAGTGTGTGAGAAGTGATTAATAAGTGGGCATTAAGGACTTTCTATTGCTTCTTCCAGATGTGGTGACAGTCCAGTAGAAAATAGTTGGATATTAATTGAGGATGTTTGCTGGGAGTAGTGCTGACCTGTGGATGAACCTGAGGGTCAGTAACTGCAGCATGGAGTCCTGTTTCCTCAGGAGGAGGGAGGTGGGGATGGTTGAGGCTATGAACATCTTCCCAATGGACAGATTTGAAGAAGGGGGTGAAAAACTCACAGGGATACAGCTACCTTCCTTAGAGCTACAGGATAGGGAATTCCAACACACAGCTCAGTGACAGGGGCTCAAAAGAGAAGGTGCATCCCCAACACTTGATTTCACAACCTTATCTGCTAGATAAAATACTGCTGATACTCATAAACTCATTTCAGGAGAAGATACTTTGAAATGCTCTGAAGTTTACTTGAAAGTAATGAATAAATTGAGACTGAGTTGACTGAGAAAATACAGAATTCCACCCTGAGCTTTCAGGTTTAATCACTGGATCACAACGTGCCTGTTGGTAGGTGTCGTTTTTCCATGGATGTGGAAATGGAGAGTAAGTTCCTTTGGACTCTTGTGCATGAGGATTGTCCCAGAATAGTTTGTTGTTGAGATAATGAATGACAGACTGAAATCATCCAGATGCCTGAAAAGGCAATTAGAAAACGTGTAGAGAGATTGTGGAACAGTGTTCATTCCTTATCTGATGGAACCAGTAGCTCATGTCAGAAGTGCTTTGCTCTCAAGTGCTTTGGACCCAGGTTTTTAATTTGCTGTGATTTAACACTGTTTACTGAGAAGGGGAAAGAATGAGGGAAGCAGGAACCTGGGCAGAAAGACTGAGGTGGATTGGGAAAGGGAAAGCAAGAGCAAATCACCCTATCTGATGCAGCCAGGCTGACTTCTGCCTATTAGTCATTTTTGCCTGGGAGAAAACCTTTCCAGAGGGGAGTTCTTCAGATAAGGATTGGCTGATGGGTAGCAGAGCTAGCTCCTGTTTTCTCCCTTCTCTTAGCTGTGGTCCTTCCATCCTTTCCCATTAATAATGTGCTGATTTCACTCTCTGTGCATTTGTGAGCAATACTCAGTGCTGCTCTGTTTTTAGAGCCCATGGTCACAGCCATGCTGCAGGCTGTTGTTGTACAGTCCAGCCTGACACACACACAAACACTGTGTGCTTGCACACTCGCTGCCTAGTGTGAGTCCTGGCATCATGGGATGGTTTGGCTTGGAAGGGCTCCAACAGACCATCCTGTTCCACCCCATCCATGGCAGGGACACCTCCCACTGCCCCAGGGGCTCCAGCCCCAGTGCCCAGCCTGGCCTGGGCACTGCCAGGGATCCAGGGGCAGCCACAGCAAATCTGAGCACCTGTGCCAGGGCCTGCCCACCCTGCCAGGGAACAGCTCCTTGCTTATATCCTGTCTAACCCTGCCCTCTTTAATTTAATGCTTTCAGTCCTGCATATGTCTGTAAAAAGTCCCAGCACAAGATTATATTACTTGTGTTGAAAATATTTTGTGAAACTGCAGTTATTTCCCTGAAAAAATTGTTTACATCACATCATACGCCCTGGTGTTGGCAGAGCTAGGCAGATAATAACTAAATGGCAGGTAAATCACTCCTCAGAGGTTGCTTTCAGGAAGTGTCCAAGTAGAGAAGTATTAATCAAGAAGGGCAGGAAATGCTGCACATCAAATGTAAAAATAGCTGCAAGGTGCTTTCTCTGCATTCAGGATTTTTCTGACTTTTCTGGTTAAAGTTTCCCATGAAAATATGCTGGTGGGAGATAAGGAAGTTATTTGCAAATGAAGGGAAGGCACTATTGTGCCTGGAATCAGATTGCAGCTGTGGCAGTGCTACTGAACACATCCATGCAGCCTTCACTGGTGGCCTGGGAGTTGCTGGTGCCATGGACCTGCCTGATTCCCTCTGCCAGGGCACGTGGCATGCAGGAGCAGTGCAGGCAGGTGGCTGATGGGTCACCACTGGCACGGGGCCCAGCACAAACACAGAGCAGTGAGGGCCCCCTGGCCATCTCTGAGTGAGCCCAGCACAAACACAGAGCAGTGAGGGCCCCGTGGCCATCTCTGAGTGAGCCCAGCACAAACACAGAGCAGTGAGGGCCCCCTGGCCATCTCTGAGTGAGCCCAGCACAAACACAGAGCAGTGAGGGCCCCGTGGCCATCTCTGAGTGAGCCCAGCAAAAACTCAGAGCAGTGAGGGCCCCGTGGCCATCTCTGAGTGAGCCCAGCACAAACAGAGCAGTGAGGGCCCCGTGGCCATCTCTGAGTGAGCCCAGCACAAACTCAGAGCAGTGAGGGCCCCGTGGCCATCTCTGAGTGAGCCCAGCACAAACACAGAGCAGTGAGGGCCCCGTGGCCATCTCTGAGTGAGCCCAGCACAAACACAGAGCAGTGAGGGCCCCGTGGCCATCTCTGAGTGAGCCTGTGAGGAGCAGCAGCAGGGGGAGGGAAGGTTGTTCCTCAGGCTGTTACCAGGATTCACAGTCCAAAAGCCTTTCCAGTGCTTGTGGGTTTCTGCTCTATCCTCTGACTCCAGTGGGAAATTGTCCTTTGTAGACTCCAGCGGGCTTGTCTAGAACATTCTATCAATAGTTTATTTCCAACATTTAAAGTTCTCAGAAAAGCCATGAGAAGATGTCTCTGTGCATATTCTAGTTATTTAGTGAATGATCTCCAGTTACATGCTTGTAGGAAAGTGGATAAATGAATAGATTCTGTTGTTTTAAATAGAGATATTTGAGTGTTCAGTCTTCTTGATATGCTAAGGAGCAGAGAGGAGAGAGAAATTACTGTTACGGCTCAAGATGCTGCAATCTGCCTTTAAACAGCCCGAGGTTAAAAAATCAAGAGAAATTCCATGTATGTTCATATTGAATATTGATCCAACGTCACTTTGCTTCCCTTGTGCAAAGCATAAGGAAAGAAGTACAAGACATTCTCAATAGTACTAAGACATATTTTTCTTTAAGTGGCACTAATGAAAAGAGTGTTTCCTTCTCAGAATGCAGTCATTTTGTTGAATTTTCATTCAGTCTCCTTGTTCCAGCAATAGGCCTTTTTGCTTCTTCCTATTTTGCTCTGTGTTGCTGCTAGGAAACCACTCATCCACATCTGAGAGGCACAATTAAGTGTCCCTGATACAGTATAGCTTCCATTGTGTGCCAACAGAAAGAAGCTATCAAAAGGATTCCTAAAATAAGGTCCAAGGCTGGCAGAGATATTCAGGATGGGGACTTGATGTGTAAGAGTCTGCTGGTACATTGATTGGCATGGCTGCCTAATGAGGAGGAATGTGTCTTCTTAACAAGCAGGCTCTGGCCTTTAAAGCATCTTGTTCCCAGCGAGCTCCAGGACCATAAACAAGGGATCCTTGCTTTGTGCAGCTTTTCCCTTCTATTGTACACTCTGCTGAGCACAGCTCCAGGTGGATGCACCTGCATTGGCAGAGTGACTCCTAAATGGCACCTACATGCCAGAGGTTGTTAAATCCATCCTTGCAGTGATAGTGAACAAGATGTCAAAGTCAACTGGCTGTGTAGGCTTTGTTCTTACTTGTTGGTTTGGTTTTGGGGTTTTTGTAATGATTATCCTCTATACCTTTGTAAATAAAGGTCTCAAAGTGTGTCAGTATGAGCATTTAGCTTAAATCAGAAGGATTTTTATGAAGGAAATCTCCTCTATGTCCTCACCATTCTACCTTTGGTTGGATCTTGAGCAGACTCAGGTGTATGAGGTGGTCTGTTTTGGGCATGCCCCAAACCTGAAGTTGTTCAGGGCTGTGCAGGTTTGTTTCAACCACAACTCAATGACATTCTGCACAAAGTTCTTCTAAAATATATTGGGGAATGCACCCCAACTAGTTCCAGCATGGACATCATCACCATCTTAGCACCAGATGTTCTCTGCTGATGCTGTTGATAATGACATTGTTTCCTCGGTAGAACTGATGAAATACTATTTTTCCCAAACCTGTTTATTTCTGGAAAAAGCCCCTGAAGTCCCATGGGCTTTATTTTATTTTCTCAATTCTTCTCTCAAGAGCTTTGAGTTTGGCTGAAATGTGTTAACAAGCCCAAAATTTTATTTCAAATATTGTCTTTTCCTTCTTAGTTATGATATCACCCCTGCTGTCTAACAATAGGAGAGGAACTTAAATGAATTTTTGAGGCTAAAAAGCTGAGTCTGATGATGATTTCATACAAACCACCAGTCCTGGGTAGCCTGTGCTTGCTCTGTTTTGAAGCACGGTTCTATTTTCATCTGCCTTCTGTAGCACAAAGAAGGCAAAGGGCACCAAATGGGTTTTCATCTGCACGTTAATTGTTGATGTATCTCAGTTTGACAACTAAAGGACTTAATTGCTGTTGAATTTGCTTCTCTTCTTCATTCAACGTTGTATCTTCTCCCCCTCTGCTCAACAGCTTGCAAGTGCAATGGCCACGCGTCCGTCTGCAACACAAACACAGGGAAATGTTTCTGCACAACCAAGGGAATCAAAGGAGAGGAGTGTCAGCTGTGAGTTCATTTCCCTTTCTTATTTGCAATAAAAAATTGTGCCCGTACCACCTTAGACACCCCTCCTCCCTCCCATTTTTTAATGGTTGTGTTTATGATGTCTCTGCTCATTTCTTCCTCCTGACAGTTGACTGACTGCACTGAGGGTGCAGCCAGCCGTGGGTCCCCTGGGGAATATCATGAACAGGATGATTTCCTGAAGAATTCCAATTTTAAAAACATTTCAACTGGGAATATCATGCAGAAGAGATGGGTGAAAAAATCCCCATGCCCCAAACTATACATAGAATCACAGAATGGTTTGGGTTGGAAGAGACTCTGGGCTCCTCCTGTTCCACCCCTGCCATGGCAGGGATGCCTCCCACTGTCCCAGGGGGCTCCAGCCCCAGTGTCCAACCTGGCCTTGGGCACTGCCAGGGATCCAGGGACAGCCCCAGCAAATCTGGGAGTTCCAGCCCAGGCAGGAATTCCTTGCCCAGATCCCAGCCCAATCTCCCCTTTCCCAGTGGGAGCCATTCCCTGGGTGCTGTCCCTCTGTCCCTTGTCCCCAGTCCCTGTGCAGCTCTCCTGGAGCTCCTGCAGGCCCTGCCAGGGGCTCTGAGCTCTGCCTGGAGCCTTCCCTTCTCCAGGGGAACATTCCCAGCTCTGCCAGCCTGGCTCCAGAGCAGAGGGGCTCCAGCCCTGCAGCAGCTCTGGGGCCTCCTCTGGGCTCTCTCTGCTTTGCTCTGTCCGTCCACATCTTCTGTTTCCCGGCTCATTTCACATCCCTGCTCTCCGGTGCTGTTCAGTGCGAGTGTAAATATATCCAAAATGAGCCTTTGACATTCAAGCAGTTTAATGGAGCAGTTTTAGAGAAACAAATTTGCTGGAGGTTTTTCCGTAACATAACAGAAATGCTTTTAGTGTAATGTTAGGGGAAATAATTTAATTCCAAATAATTTCATTGCCAGGTTTATTTTTAAAGCATTGCTCACATGAGTAAACATTTATAGGATAGAACCTGGAATAACCATAAATGACTAAGCTAATCCAGTTCCATGCATTGTGGAGAGCTAATAAATACCTTCCAGGTGGATGCAAACGTTAATATCCAGAATTTTATGTTGTGTTTTTACTGCATATGAGTTGGACTTGGAGCGAACATGGAATTTCTTCGTCAGCCCAGTCTAGCTCAGACATTCATCTTTAATTGTGTGCTGCTCTCAGCACAGGTTGTGTTTTCTGGTATTTCGTGCCTGGGAATAAATAGAACTGCAAAAAAAGAAATCCGTTTATTAAAAAATGTATATTCTTTTTAGGTGTGAAGTTGAAAACAGATATCAAGGAAATCCACTTAAAGGAACGTGTTACTGTGAGTACACTTGGGATTTTGTTTGGAGATAAAAAGTGTGCTTGAAGTTTAAAATAACTTATTTAAAACTTGTTTCAGTTGCCTCAGCATGTGTTTAAAGTATGGGGGATTAAGAAAAGGACTAAAAAATAACTGTAAAAACCTTCACTTTTCTCAAATATGTTGTTTAAAGAGAATGAAAATACTTTTCTTGATAAGGTCCATGTGATGATTAGATCTTTTGAACAATGTTTTGAGTATTTTTCATGTGACTGAGATGAAATCTGGTCTTTTGGAGAGCACTCTAAACTATATTCCTAACAGGTGAAAAACAAAGAGTGTCCTTTGAGTTTTTAGAAATGCAAAATACTGTTTATTTTAAATTCTGGTCCAGGTTAGAATGGATTTCAAAATTGCCACGTTTCCTCTGAAATGAGCAGTTGGATTCCCATGCAGTTCCAGAAGATCCTTTGCCAAGATTCAGATTACCTAATGGAAACTTTCCAGCTTCTATTTGCAAATATTAGCAATCAGCAGCCTGGCAGGCGTGGAGAGATGGATCTTAAATTGCATAAAGTCTCCAGTAGTGGTTTTGTCCAGCACAGAAATCATCAGCTGCCTGGTTTTGGCTTATTTGAATTCTGCCTGTGTGGCCAAACGAGGGCACTGCTGGCTCCTCATGGCATCTCTGTAAGAGTGACCAAATTCCTTGCTGAAATGGCAGGGATGGTTAAATGGGCAAAAAGCGGGGAAAGGCAAAGCTTTGCAGCTCCTACAGGGAGAGCCCTGTGCTGCCCAGATCCAGCCTTGCTTGGTTTCATTGCCTGTTTCTTTGTGCTGTGTCTGCTGGACACTGGCAGCTTGTCTGGCTTGTGTCAGTGCAGGGAGGGGTCCCTGGGAGGCAGTGAGAGAGCAGCCCCTGGTGTGTGCATTGCTGTTATTGCTGCTGGGAATGTCTCTGCATGGCTTCAGCAGTGTGCAGGAGTGGGAGGTGCTGAGGAGGTGAGTGCAGCCCCACGGGTGGCTGTGGCTTACACCAGCCTGGGAGCAGGAAGGACAGACAGACAGACCAGGGGCTGCTCCTGGCATGGCTGGG
This sequence comes from Setophaga petechia, assembly GCA_024362935.1. Lineage (NCBI taxonomy): Eukaryota > Metazoa > Chordata > Aves > Passeriformes > Parulidae > Setophaga > Setophaga petechia. The sequence continues at coordinate 1,344,862 of JANCRA010000116.1, read as the reverse complement.
ACGTGTCCCAGAGCAGGATGGCAGCTGGGCTCCTCACAGCCAGCTGCTCTGCAGGACCTCTCCAGGAAAACCTGCTGATGTACAGAAACCTGGAGTGGGGGGACCACTGTCCCCTTCCAAGTGGGAGTTGCAAACTGGGAATTACAGCTGCTGAACTTTTCTGCTATTCCCTTTGATCACAGAGGTATTGCAGGCTGGAAGAGTAAATCTTCTGGCATGTTTTTTACAGTGCATAGGTAGGAATATTGATTTAGATCTAGGCTAGAGGCTGTTGCCTGGCAAGTATAAGCCAACTCTCTTCCCTCTCTAGGCTCAGCTCCTGGAGTTTTTTGTTCCTTATGTGGGATCATCTGTGGGTTGAAGTCATTTGTAGCAGTGTCATGATGATAGTGTCGTGTCCTGGTTGTCCAAGAAACCCTTCAGTGCCATCATGCCTTCCTTTACAGCAGTGGCTCTATTCCAGGAGGTGGGATAACTGTCTCCCTGCATTCCTTACAGATACTCTGCTCATTGACTATCAGTTCACCTTCAGCCTTTCCCAGGAGGACGATCGCTATTACACAGCAATCAACTTTGTAGCAACACCTGAAGAGGTACATTTCCTATTTTCCCTTTTAACTTTGTCCTTTGTCTTCTCTTGGCCCTGGAGGCAATGAGCTGTTACAGTTCTGTGGGTCTTTGGGTGTAGTCCTGTGGTATGGAAGGTGTGTCCTGCTCCATGAAGCACCCAGAGCTTTTTGACCTTGGCTTGGCTGTGCAGTCCCAAATCATCTCAGGAAGATTTCATAAAGAGCCACAGCTGATTCTTACCAGTTGTTGGAACAACCTCTGAGCCATTCCAGTTTTTTTAAATCACAGACCAGAGTGACCAGTTGGAAGGGGCCTTAAAGCTCATCCTGCTCCAAACCCCCTGCCCTGGCAGGGACACCTCCCACTGTCCCAGGGGCTCCAGCCCCAGTGTCCAGCCTGGCCTTGGCACTGCCAGGGATCCAGGGGCAGCCACAGCTGCTCTGGGCACCCTGTGCCAGGGCCTGCCCACCCTGCCAGGGAACAATTCCAAATTCCCAATGCCCCATCCATCCCTGCCCCTGGCAGCCATTCCCTGGGTGCTGTCCCTTGTCCCCAGTCCCTCTGCAGCTCTCCTGGAGCCCCTCCAGGCCCTCCTCAGGCACTTCTCTTCTGCAGGCTGAGCCATCCCATCTCCCTTGGCCTGGCTCCAGAGCAGAGATGCTTTCCTTGTTTTCACCCCACATCTTGTATCTCAGTTCTTCCGTTGATATTCTGTACACGACTCCTTTGTTGTGTTTTCCTTGAGGAGGAGAATACTTCTTCCAGAAAATATAGTATGTAGTTTTTAGCTCTATGTATTCTCTTTATGTAACAAATTTTAAGATAATTTCTTTTTAACAATGATTTCCTAGGAAACAGTACAGTAAAACTGCTTATCTTAAAAACGGAGTTTCTTCTTTGTTTCTTCCTTTAGCAAAACAGAGACCTGGACATGTTCATCAATGCATCTAAAAACTTCAACCTCAACATTACTTGGTCCACAAGTTTTGCAGGTAAATTGAGGATGATCTGAGTAACTCAGGAACTTCTTTTATTTAGCAGTTTCTGAAAAAGGCAAATATAAGTGGGAAAACTCTGGGGGATTTTAACCTATGTACTTTTTGCATAGTGTTCTTAAATTGTCAGCATGAGGGGGGAAGTAAAATGTTTAAAAACCCCTATGTTTTCAACTTCAATAGTGTTATTTTGTAAACTTTGAAAGTGCAAATTTGATTTTTTACAATGCAACATCTTGGCATTCAGTGATTTTGATAATGCAGTGCAGCTTAACATAGTTGGTTTTGAATGAATAGTTAATTTTTTAAAATTAGAATTTAGGATGGTTTGCCCTTTTGTTTGTTTTCTGAGTACACCTTGAAATATCTTTTCTTGCTACTCTTTACAACAGCTGGCACACAGGCTGGGGAGGAAATTCCAGTTGTTTCCAGAACTAATATAAAAGAGTACAAGGACAGTTTCTCCAATGAGAAATTTGATTTCCGCAACAACCCGAACATCACCTTCTTTGTTTACGTCAGCAATTTCACCTGGCCCATAAAAATACAGGTAGGAGCTGCTAATACATGTCAGATTGTTTAAAGGTGCTTCTCTGTTTCTGTCAGAACTGTGGCAGTTTGCTGTGCTTGGAGGAGCCCAAGCTGAACCAGGCTGGTGTAACCCAGAGCAGACGGGGTCTGGTGCTCCTGGGAGACAGGAGCAGGGTGTGAGGAATCTGCTGATGTAGCCTCAGCCCAGTGGATCTGAAATACAGACACTCATTTATTAACAGGGCCGTGTTTGACAGGTGTCTGACTTCAAATGTGCAGCTCTTGGTGTTGTAGAGAAAGACTGATAAAGCTGAAAAGGAAGCCTGCAAAGAGCAGACAGAGGAAATGCTTTAGTAGCTCTTTAGTGCCTGGTGCTCAAAGGCCCAGCTCAAGGGCCACCCCCTTTCTCCTGCTGCTGCCTCTGGCTGGTGGCACGTGCAGGACCAGCAGCTCATCCTTCCCCTTTATTCAGGGCAGGTGCTTGGCAGGCAGTGCCTGGGGCACCAGGCTGGCCGTGGGCATGCAGGAGGTGGGCAGAATGAGCAGGGATGGAGCTTGGGGGTGATAGAATCAGAGAGAATCACTGTGTGATTGGGGTGATAGAATCAGAGAGAATCACTGTGTGATTGGGGTGATAGAATCAGAATCACTGTGTGATTGGGGTGATAGAATCAGAATCACTGTGTGATTGGGGGTGATAGAATCAGAGAGAATCACTGTGTGATTGGGGTGATAAAATCAGAATCACTGTGTGATTGGGGGTGATAGAATCAGAATCACTGTGTGATTGGGGGTGATAGAATCAGACAGAATCACTGTGTGATTGGGGGTGATAGAATCAGACAGAATCACTGTGTGATTGGGGTGATAGAATCAGAGAGAATCACTGTGTGATTGGGGTGATAAAATCAGAATCACTGTGTGATTGGGGGTGATAGAATCAGAATCACTGTGTGATTGGGGGTGATAGAATCAGACAGAATCACTGTGTGATTGGGGGTGATAGAATCAGACAGAATCACTGTGTGATTGGGGTGATAGAATCAGAGAGAATCACTGTGTGATTGGGGTGATAAAATCAGAATCACTGTGTGATTGGGGGTGATAGAATCAGAATCACTGTGTGATTGGGGGTGATAGAATCAGACAGAATCACTGTGTGATTGGGGGTGATAGAATCAGACAGAATCACTGTGTGATTGGGGTGATAGAATCAGAGAGAATCACTGTGTGATTGGGGTGATAGAATCAGAGAGAATCACTGTGTGATTGGGGTGATAAAATCAGAATCACTGTGTGATTGGGGATGATAGAATCAGACAGAATCACTGTGTGATTGGGGTGATAGAATCAGAGAGAATCACTGTGTGATTGGGGTGATAAAATCAGAATCACTGTGTGATTGGGGGTGATAGAATCAGACAGAATCACTGTGTGATTGGGGTGATAGAATCAGACAGAATCACTGTGTGATTGGGGTGATAGAATCAGACAGAATCACTGTGTGATTGGGGTGATAGAATCAGACAGAATCACTGTGATTGCAGTCATGCATCCTGCAGCTGCTGAGGCAGCTCACAGTTCAGAGCAGCCTCTGGCACCTTCTTGCATGGGCTGGTCAAGTGTCAGCTCCCTGTGTGCTCAGAGTGATGTGGGTGTTTGGAGGACAAAATCCTTGGAGGTCTGGAGTGGAGATCATGGGATGGTTTGGGTTGGAAGGGGCTTTAAAGGTGCCATGGGCAAGGGCAGCTTTGGCCAGCCCAGCTTGCTCCAGCCCTGTCCAACCTGCAGCAGTTACAGGGATGGGACAGCCACAGAGCTCAGCTAAAGCTTGGCATATTTCACTTCTGCCTCATCAAAGAAACTTGGTCAAATATGGGAACCCAAATCCTTCCATCTCCAGCCTTGTTCATGCAGTTGTTTTGTGGAAGCTGACATTTCACATCAGTGCACTCGGTGTTTCAAATGTATTGGTCAGGCAAACTCCCTCTTTCAACAAAAATAATGCACAGGATAATATTGAGCAAGAAAATGAGATCCACCTGGAAAAAAGGTCCTTAAGCTAGAGTGATATTTTTCCTGAATTTGTAAAAAGTATTAGGAGTACTTGTGAAATGTTCTTATCACCTTTTCCTAAAGATACTGGGTTTTAATTACTTGGGAAACTTTGTCGTGTTGGTTGCAGACTGAAGATTTGGCAGGCTGGCTTTGGGCTCTTGTTAATATTACTTAGAGTTTTGGTAATCAGTTTGCAGCTGGAGAGTTTTTACTTCATAAACTGGTAAAGTCTTAGTTTATTTTCAAGTCCTGAGTTTTAAATATGGAGGAGCTGATGAGCTGCAATGTAAAATCTTTGTCATTGGATACTCCAGCAGCAAGTCCCAAACCTGTTTGTTTTCATGTAAGTACTACCTGTCATAGGGGACATAGCATCTGTGTACAAAGGTGAGCACTTATGCAATGATTTATTTGAATATTTGAGCTTCTCTTTCATCAAATTCATAAACATGGGAGTCAAGAAAAAAAGTAATTTTTTTTTTTAACCTTTTGGGTTATTTTAATTGATATTTGAATTTCCATAATCAGTGCCAGGCTGTACCTTACCCTGATTTATTTCTTTGCTATTTATTGCTGCAGAACTGTGTGTTAGGGATACAGCTGATTGGTTTTTCTCTTACCTCTGCTTACAACATCCCCTCTTCCCTTCCCCTCCTGGTTTCCTTTACTTGTATGGTTGAAACCTCTCTTGCTGCTTTGTTTTCATATGCTGAGCAATGGCACAGCTTGACTTCTGGCAGTTCTTTTATCTCTCTGCTTCTTGCTGGCTTTCAAGACATTGCTAATGAATCCTTTCCTCTCCTCAATACGAAGTCTCTCTAATTGATCCTCATGTCCCTTTTGAGGTTAGCTCTGAGGATGCAGCTTTCAAATAGTTTTGCATCTTTGACCTGAGAGAAATATTTAGAGGGCAGCTTTCCCATTCCTGATCTCCTTATCCACTTGATTTTACTGTTTGATTTCATTTCTCATAGTTAAAGAGTGAACTTTGATTCTCTTACAACACTTAACCTCTCTTTATCCTTAATTTAATGTGAATGTGCTTGTATGCACTCAATCCAAGTTAATGTTTTATCACCAGCTCTTCTTAATATCTTTATTACTTGCCAAAACAAAGTCTAAAATAGCATCAGCTCTTCTTCATTGAGACACAGTTTCTGTGAAGAAGTCTGGCAAGGACCAGCAGTCTGTGGTCTGTAGAATTTCTGTTAGTTTCCTCTTCAGTGCATGGCTAAAAACCAGGACTCACCGTGCAGCTGCTGTGAGGGATTGACCTTCCCTCAGTTGCAGTCTGTATCCCTACCTGTCCTTTCCATACCCCAGTTTTCTTCATTTTTCTGAAGTTGTGTCTCTCTGTGGTTTGTGTTCAATATGATAAAATAGAAGCTAAATCATGGCACGGGTTTTTGGGACAAAGAGTTTTTTGGACAAATCCCCAGAGCAGCTGTGGCTGCTTCATTCCTGGAAGTGTTTCAGGCCAGGCTGGAGGGGCTTGGAGCCCCCTGGTCTAGTGGAAGGTGTCCCTGCCCATGGCAGGGGGCTGGAACAAGGTGATTTTAAAGATCCCTTCCAGCCCACCTCGTTCTCTGATTCTGTGGTTTTAAGACTTCTTGGCCGTCAGTCCTTGACTCTTGCCATGCTGTGTTCTACTCAGGAATAATCTCCTTCTCTTACACTTGCCTGTACTTTCCTTCTCTCATTTGTTTTTCCAAGGGGTTCATCCCTGATTTCCCTGCAGAAACGTTCCTGTGCTGTTGGGATCAGTCCTTCAGGGCAGACTGGCTCATTAATTAAAACTCCATGTTGCAGTATGGGCAGGATGCAAACTGTTCTCTTATCTCCTACCTTGTCTCCTCCAGTATTCCTCACTGCAGCTCCACTATCAAACTGTCACACAGCGACAGGACATGTTTCAATTTCCTTTGGAAATTACACTGATTTTAATAGAGTGTGTTGGAGGCAGGAAAGCTCTGCTCCTGCCAAGCTGCTGGAAATTGTTCTGTCCTCAGGTGTGTGCATCACCTGGCAGCTCAGGCGTGTTTGGGCTGCTCCTGGGCAGTGCAGCACGTCCAAATGGTGTTTTAGGGGTTTATTCTTTGTTTGACTGTCTCAGTGAAGTGTCACTGTGCATACACTCACTTCTCCTGGCTTATGTTCAATTTCAGTACAACAGATGTATTTAAACATGAGTGTTTATGTCTATACAAAATCTTGCAACAGAAAACTTTATAAATGTAGATTTTACAGCAAAGCAATTCTGCAATTCACCTTATTTTGTTTTTCTAAGTATTGCAAACTTTATCTTGAAGTCCTTGATAGAAATCTGTCTCTTATGTATTCTCTCTCCTTGCCTGTTAAAATCTGCACTTGGAAGGTGTAAATGCTCCTTTGTATAAGAGATGGTTGTGTCCCTGCCAATGCTCAGTTCTAGCTCTTCTTTCCCTGTCTTGCTCCACCTCTTTTTCAAACCACTTCAGTTCATTTATTTTTTTAAAGTATGTTAGTTTAGGATGTCTTTCCCTGCCTGGTTAATGACTTAAAATGATCATTCAGTAAAAAAACTAAAGCAGCAAAATGCAGAAAGCCTTTAAAATACAGCAGTCTTCTTCCTAATTTCTCCTTTCTGAGCAGTTCCAAGCATGAAGGATTTCACCTAAAGCCTTACTTTGCCAAGCTCTCCTTAAAATCCTGGTCGGGTCCTGTCAGCAGTGTCTGGATATTTCCCTTCTCTTTGCTTTGGGAGCTCATCTGCAGATGTTGGACACAGGGAATTTTGAAGCATTTACCAAACTCCAGCTGTTCACCTTCCTGCCCTCAGCCTGGCTCTAGACATTCCCCATCTTCCCCCAAACTGGGAGTGCACACTTTAGGAAAGGACATAGTGGGTGTTGACTTTTTACTCTTAAGCAAATGTAGTAGTAATCTTTTCCCCACTATTCTTCCTCTTTGCTTAATCTTCACTGTGAGATTGCCTTGTTATTCTTTCCAAACTTAGCTCAGAGTAGAAGAGAGACATTGACTGTAAATAATCTGCTGTGCAATAGCACAGTCAGAAGTGAAGGGATTCAGTGCAGAAACTTCCAGAGTTGTTCTCTTCATGGGTTTCAATCCATGCAAAGTCAGCTCACTCTGAGGTGAAACTGCACTTCTGGAGCTGACAAGTAGTTAATGGTGAGAGTTTGAAACTCTCTTAGATACCTGTGGAAATGTCAGCAGGTTTTAACACTGTTTAAAACTTGTGTGTATTTGCCTGGGACCAGGTCCAGTGAGTGAATTCCTCTCCAGAGTGTACAGGAGGGTGGAAATTCCATCTGCTGATACAGGAAACTCTCCCCTGGCTGCAAGATTTCTGCTTCATCACAATTTACTGCTGATGGTGTTTGCTACCACTCACTAAATAGAAATTGGTGGTTTAGTCTTGTTTCATACCCAAACTATTGTTTCTATTCACTAGCATTCTGTCCCATTTGATATTTGATTTTTTCCTCTCAGATTCCAAGCATCTTGCATTGATCTCTAGTTCTGAGAATGTGTGAGACATTTAGGAGCTGATTAAGGCAAAACCAGTTTGTAATTGTGTCATTAACTGGCAATTGCCTCCCTTCTTTCCTTGGTGTTGGTTGAAGGATTTTGATTTGAACACACTTAAATGTTAATTATGAACCAAATGCTTCAAGAAACAAAAAGAGGTGAAGGAATTTTGCAGCCCTTGCATACAAAATGTGCCATTTGCAAAATCTCATTAGCTATTCACTGTATATCATTTTCTTGGTAATTCATTGTTGTGCTGGGCTTCAGAAAGTGCCACAGTGACTGTGCAGCATTGCTGCATGTGCTGCAGCATTGCATAGCTCCCACTCTTTGAAGTGCATTTGAGAACCAGTGGGAAACATTCAACTCACTGAAATTGTTGCTTTCCACTCAGATTTCATAAAGGTTGTAATGGAAAAATAGCTAAAATTGCCTCTGCTGTCTTCAATTTCAGTTTCTCAAAGTTTCTTCTGGTTTCCTCTACTTGATTTATTTCAGGATGGTCTATCTGTATAGTCTCCTTTATATCTTTATCCCTTTTTACTGAGACAGTTCATGGAACAAACAGGTTTGGAGGGACCTGAAAGACAATCTGTGGATTGTTTAGCTCAGTCACAGTAGGTGTTGTGATGGTTATTCTGTCTCCAGAGGTGCTGTTTACCCTGGCAGGAGGCAGGCCCACTCCTGCTGAGCCCTCTCCAAATGCTGCATTGCTCTTTGGTTCCTCTGCTGAGGGCTGAGTGCTGAGCAAGGTGGAGCAGTCCATGGCCCTGCAGGGGATGGCAGCTGGCCCAGGAGGTGTCAGGAGGGCAGGTGCAGAAACTGTCACTCGTGGCAGGCCTGGAACCTGGGGACAGCCTCAAATGTGCTGTAACTAAACCAGAGTTTGGTCTGTGGTGCTTTCTTTGGTAGTGGTCCAGGTGGCTGTGTTTGGACTGGCACACAGAATCCTGGGATCACAGATGGGTTTGGGTTGGAAGGGACCTTAAAGACCCTTGAAAACTCATTGAACCCCTGTCATGGGCAGGGACACCTTCCTCTATCCCAGGGTGCTCCAAACCCCATCCTGCCTTGCCTGGCACAATTCCAGGGATGGGGCAGTCAGAACTTCTTGGGGCAGCCTGTTCCATGGCCTCACAGGGAAGAGTTTCAAATCCCATCTAACCCTTCCCTCTGGCAGTGGGAAGCCATTCCCTCTTGTGCTGGAGCTCCAGGCCCTTGTCCCCAGTGCCTGTCCAGCTCTCATGGAGCCCTTTGGGCCCTGGGAGGGGCTGTGAGGTCACCCCAGAGCCTTCTCTTTCCAGGCTGAGCATTCCAGCTCTGCCAGCCTGGCTCCACAGGGAAACTGCAGGTGAGGTGTCACAGCTCCATGTGCTCTGTGCAGATCCATGGCAGGTGCAATCCCCAGGAATGAGCTGCCAGCCATCAGCTGAGGTGCTCTTTAATGAGCCCCTTCCTTTGGGGCCCTCCCTCTGCCTTCTGTTGCTTTTCTTAAACTCCCATTGCCAGGGTGACTGCATCCAGCCTTGGAAAGAAAATTCTCATTTTAGTGCTCTGGTGAAGAGCTGCAGTGCTGCAGGAAGTGAGATTTCTGACAGATGTGGGAGGACAGCTGTGCTCCTGTTAAACCTCTGGGAGCTGCCACTTTCTTGGACTCAGGTGCCTTGTATATTAGACCTGGGACTACTGATTTTTTAAGACCTTTTCTTCTATCCTGAGCTGTTTTGAGGGAGTAGCTGAAGTTCTGTTCTTTCACAGGCATCAAAAGATTTCTCTGCCTCCCTGTGCAGCCCAGGGGTTTCCCAGAGGACTGTGTGATAGTGGCTAATTGCCTCCTTTGACTGGGAACAGTTCCCACTGGTTTCCAGTGAAATGCTGAAAATGTCTGTAGGGATGTAGGAGAGCAAACTCCCTTCACATCTCCAGAGCTGGCAGTGAGGCTGGAAATGGGTCTTTTCCCTAGCCCGAGGTATTTCCTGTCTTGTTTGTGAAGTTCAGGGGGAGCCCCCTGATGGCAGCTGCGTTTCAGAGTCAGGTCAGTTTTACACTAGGCTGAGATTCTGCTGAGGAGTGGCTCTGGGTTTTTCTTATGCTGAATGTGGCTATCCAAGTTGGAAATATTAGCCCATATTTTGCAAACTGCCAGGAATTACATTTTTAAGAAGACTCCACAATCCTCAAAGCCCTCGCTCTGATCTTTATCATTGTTTATTTCAATGTTTCATTGATGTTGTGTCTTCCAGTATGTAAATACTGAAACCTTCTGAAATTCTTACTGTTCAAAGTCAGGCTCCTTCATTAAAGCAGTTTTGATTTGCAGTTCTTCTTCTAATGCTCTTCCCCATCAACCTGCTAGTTTCATTTGCAGCATTACCCCTAAAACAGGTGGTCTGCATTAGCAAGAATCTTAATATCACTTTCAATTAAGCTTTAATTTTATTTGCCATTCATGTTTAGTGTAGTTCAGGAAGCATTTGTTTTCCTCCAGAGCTAAATGATGGATGACACTTTGCTGCAGCCAAGGGAAGCTTAGGGGTACCCTTGGCTCCTGCAGGTGAGGAGGGGCCTAGAACAGAGCTGGAGGAAGAGCAGATCTCACCCATTCCCTTTGTTTTAGGCTTTCACCCTCTGTAGGTGGCGTGGTCTTTGCCAGCAGGGATGTTCTCTGCCTTTCCCTCTTTGAGGTTTGCAGCCTGACTAAAGGCTTTGATAATCCATGGAAAAAGAGAGAGTGGAGGAACCATGCCCAGGTGAAAAGCAGGGCCTGAGCTGCCCTGATTCCTCTGGAAGGAGCGTTGGGTGTTTGATGCAGGATAAAAACCCCTGAGGGCTGGGCATGGCCCAGGAGGTGTCCAGCCATTGGCAAACCAGAAGCAGCAGGTTCATGGAGTGAGAGCTCAGTGAGGGCAATGGAGGAGTGTCTTTGTTGCTGGCCAAAGAGAATAAAACACATTCAGATAGGTGGGGATTGCTTTGATAAAATAATTATGTAGGCTTGAAATCAAATCAGTGAGGTTGCTGATCTGGACCAGCTTTCCTGCCAGGTCCTCATGTGCCTCATGTATATTTAACAAGAAAGAGATGTAAGTGCAGAGATAAAATCATCCTCAGCTCTCTGGGACCCTTTATCCCAAAAATGTTCTTTTTTTCTGTTGCGTCTGGAAGCATTGTAATGCCAAAGTTGTTTGCTAATGATGTCCCTTGCCTTTCCTTAGCTGTAACTGCAAGTGCTTTTGAGCCTCTCTCCCTGCATCTCTCTCACCATGTTAGAGGTTTTCTTGAAACCCAACAATGAAACCTAAATCAATTTGTTAATCTGATGAAATTTGCTGTTGAATGTAATTACTTTTGGAGGCATGCAATTGCATGCTGATTTTTCAGAACAGGCAAACTGACATCTTCTGCTGTGGGATGGAAAGATTTAAAACAGAACAGTTAAATGGTCCTTTAAAACATGAAACAGCTGCTGGTGTTTTATCTTCTCCTGCCACCTTATTTTTGGCATCAACTGATGACATTTTTCTCCTTTCAGAAGTTGTTCCCTTTTTGATTAAGTAATATTTTTGTTAGCACCTTCTTAAATCCTTTAAAAGGAGGATTTCTCTCACAGGCAGTTAACCCTTGGCAGGAGGTGGTGCCCCTTCAGTCCATTTTGCAGGAGGTTGTAGCATAAACAATCCTGAAAATTGTTCAGGCCAGATTTTTCCCAGGTGCTGTGTTGGGGGTGGGGGGGTGGATTTTTATCAGGGATTCATGGAATGGTTTGGGTGGAAGGGAGATGAGGGATCATCCCATCCCATCCCCATCCCCATCCCATTATCCCATCCTATCCCTGTCCCATCCCATCCCATCCCCATCCCATTATCCCATCCTATCCCTGTCCCATCCCATCCCATTATCCCATCCCATTATCCCATCCCATTATCCCATCCCATTATCCCATCCCACCCCTGCCATGGCAGGGACACCTCCCACTGCCCCAGGTGCTCCAGCCCCAGTGCCCAGCCTGGCCTTGGCACTGCCAGGGATCCAGGGGCAGCCACAGCTGCTCTGGGCACCTGTGCCAGGGCCTGCCCACCCTGGCAGGGAACAATTCCCAATTCCCAATGTCCCATTCATCCCTGCCCTCTGGCACTGGAGCCATTCCCTGGGTGCTGTCCCTCTGTCCCTTGTCCCCAGTCCCTCTGCAGCTCTCCTGGAGCCCCTCCAGGCCCTGCCAGGGACAATGAATGAAGTCTTGGGGTTTTACATCTGCACCTTGGGATTTCTTGGGATGAGCTGTGGTGATTTGTGTAACTTCTGTGAGGTTTATTGTAATACCTTTCTGCAGCACTGGAAGTCTTTCTGAATGCCTGTTGCAGAACTTCAGCCGCATAAATAAGAAAAGTTATGGGATACCAGAGAGAGACAGTCTGCAATTCAGATTTCATAATACCAGGAGCATTTCTTGGGTTCTGTTTTATTGAGATCTGACAGTGACACATATATTGATTGCCTTAATTTTAAGGAAGCTGATTTTTTTCTCTCTTTTTGAATGCAGGGCTGGAAAATATATAAAAAACTGCAGAATTAATTTTCTGTGGAAGCTAAGTCCGAATCAGGCATTAATTTCTTCTGGGTGAGGCCAGTCCTGGTTGCTTGGAGTTGCTGTATTTCTATGATGAATAACTCTTGAAAATACCATAAGCCACCGGAGAATGTAAATGTAGACCCCCAAATTCAAATATATTTCAAAAATGAGTGCTGTGGGCCATTGCTGAGAAGCTGGAAGAGCGAGATACTTTTCTTTATACAAAAGCTTATTTAAAGAGTCAGAACAGTGAGCAGAGTTAATGAAGGAGAGAAAAGCATATTGTAAAAGTAAAATAGAAGAAGCCACCCACCAAAATGTGACAGTGGATTCAACCTGGCTAAACCACAAGGGAAATTATATCCAGAACTAAGAGAGGGTGTGTTCTGATTTAGGGCAAATTTGGGAGAAAACCTCTGAATTGGGATCCCTCTAGAAAGCAAATTGGGATTCAAATGAGAAAACCTCTGAATTGGGATCCCTCTAGAAAGCAAATTTAAACAGCCCTTCCCCAAACCGGTTCAGGAAAAGATTTCCTTGGAGAAGAGTGGAGAAACCTGTTTATTTATCAGGCAAGGCATTGACCAGCACACAAGAAATGAGCAGTACTGAACAGTAACAGCTCTGACTGGTGTGCAGAGGCCCCACACTCCCAGAGCCCCTCGTGGCTGTGGCTCAGCTCCCTCAGGCTCTGGGCAGTCCCTGGGGCTGGCAGTGCAGCTTGAACAGCTGCAAGGAAGGAGTCAAAGCACAGCCCAGGGAGCTGCTGTGCCTCAGCCAGCTAAACCTAACTAACAGCACAGGAGAGCTCTGTCTGTCTGTCTGTCTGTCTGTCTGTCTGTGTGCAGACAGCCCAGCCCCGGAGCAGGAGTGTGAGGAGCGAGTGCAGTGTCTGAAAACAAACTGAGCCCTGCTTGTCTCCCCTTTGCTCTCAGAACCAGCCTGAAAGGTGCCAAACTCATTTCTGGGCCAAACAGAGCAGTGGGGATGCGAGCATCACGAAGTCAGCCCAGGCCAGGGTGACAAAGCCGAGGGCCTGTGGCTGGTTCAGCTCCCAGACACGGAGCCAGAGACACCAGCACCCCACAGGCAGGAGAAAAATGTCACTGGAATGTCCTGAAAACTTCTTTTTCTCTCATTTATTTTCCTGACTTTGTATTATTAAGATTTTGCCTGTTTTTACTGTATTGGCAAATGTTGCTCCCAGCAATGTTGGCAAGTAAGAGCAGGGGTCAGGGCAGGGTAGTAGTGTCACAGTCCTGTATAGGAATACATTTCTGGCATGACTGGGGATTTCATAGGGTTTTTTTCTTAAAGTGGTTCTCTCTAAAATTATTTTTTTGAGTTATAAATGTCACGTGTAATTACTTCTTCAACCAGTCTGTTTTGCATGTGAGATTAGCACCATTCACCTTCCCACACCTGGACCAAACGTATCAATAAATTACATCAATTAATAGCTTGGCTGGGGATTGAACTAAATTCCATCAATGGATTTGTCACTTCAGTATTTTACTGGGTGAATTACGTGTTCTAGAAATCTTTTAGTGATAGGCAGTGACTGCCTGGTTTTTCTAATGCAAATCTGAGAGCTTATAGAGAAGTTGTTCATTCTGCACCACCCAGCACAGTTATTTTTTTCAGGTTAAGATTTCTTGAACACCAAATCATAGCCAAGGCTCTCAACAGAAAAACCTGTGATGAATAAAACAGCCCAGCCTTATGGTTCTGATTTCATGGCTCTTTAAAACTGATCCTGATGCTATGTGCTTTGTTTAAAGTAAATTTGGGGGGTTTTAATTGCTGCCACTTCAGGTCGTGATGTGATGTTTGAGATGACTTGTGGCTTCAGTGTTGTGTAATAATGTGACAATGTTGTCATTCAAAGATATTTTAATTTGGTTATTTATATAAATGCCTATTTAGTTTGGGGCTGGAACTAGATAATCTTTAAGGTCCCTTCCAACCCAAACCATTCTATGATTCTGAATGTAATATGTATAAATATATATATATATATATACTTACTTTGCTACTTTGTTTTATTAAAGATGAGATTCCTGCAGCTGGCATATTCCAGGATGTTTTCCTACAGGATGATAAACATGTTAAATTTCTCATCCAATATGATCCTTGGAACTCCCAGCTCCTCGGGAAGGAGACAGAGCTTGTTTTCCCCATTAACACTACTGCAACCCTCAGCTCTGTCTTGCATTTTCCCCCCTGTTTTGTCTGGTCAGAGATGATGCAAGACAGAAGGTTCTGCCTGTTTCCATCTGTCAGCTATATAGAACCCTTAAAAAAGAAACTTGCAAATATTGCTTTGGCTGTTTTATACTTTTTATTCTTGGTTCCCTTTTGTGTACTTACATCACCGGCTCTTTAGGAAAACAACTTTTATTCCTTTTAAGCTCACTTGACTATAAAGCTCATTTTTACTGGACTTCAAGGGTCTGAGTGAGAGTTTGAGCTGTTATGTGGTAAAGTTTTCATTTTCTCCACGCTGAACCTCTGCAGCAATAGTCGGCCTGCAGGAACGGAACCGAGGGGCACGGGGTGGGCACGGGGCGGGCACGGGGCGGGCACGGGGCCCTCCCTCCTGCCCAGGTGCCCCGGGATCCCTCCAAGTGCCCCGGGATCCCTCCTGCCCAGGTGCAGTGGGATCCCTCCAAGTGCAACATGGTCCTTCCCAAGTGCAACAGGATCCTTCCAAGTGCAACGTGGTCCTTCCTTCCCTCCTAGGTGCAATGGGATCCTTCCTTCCTGCCTTCCTGCCTGCCTCCCTCCCTCCCTCCCTCCCTCCCCCCGCAAGTGCATTGAGGTCCCCCCTTCCCAAATGGAGGGGGTCCCTTCCCAAATGCACCTGCACTGCAGCAGCTGGGACTGGAGGGAGGTGCTTGAGGAACTGGAACTCAGAGGGTTGGAGTGTTTTCCTACTGGTGACGTGTCTTCTCTCTCATGGTTTAGGATCTTTATTTTTAACCACTTTTTCCAAGTACCTCAGAGCTCCCTTGCCTCCAGAATATTTGTTGCAATTGCAGGATCACAGAATCGTGTATGTTGGAAAACCCTGTAAGACCCTCGAGTGCAGCTGTTCCCCAGCACTGCCAAGGCCAGCACTGCCCCATGTCCCCAGGTGCCACATGTACATGGCTGTTAAATCCCTCCAGGGAGGGGTGCTCCACCACTGCCCTGGGCAGCTGTGCCAGGGCTGCACAGCCCTTTCCCTAATTCCCCACAACCCTTTCCCTAATTCCCCACAGCCCTTTCCCTAATTCCCCACAGCCCTTTCCCTTATTCCCCCATGCCCACCCTGAGCTCCCCTGAGGCCGTTCCCTCTGCTCCTGTCCCTGTTCCCCTCCTGGCAGGAGCTGTGCAGAGCCACAAGGGCCCCCTGAGCCTCCTTTGCTCCAGGCTGAGCCCCTGCCCAGCTCCTCAGGGATTCTGCAGCCCCTGCCCAGCTCCTCAGGGATTCTGCAGCCCCTGCCCAGCTCCTCAGGGATTCTGCAGCCCCTGCCCAGCTCTGTCCCTGCCCTGGCCATGCTCCAGCCCCTCCAGGTCTTTTGTCTTGTAAGTGGCCTGAAAAAAGAACTGAGATGTTCAGAGAATTCAGAAGAATTCTGCATGAGGATTCAGAAGAGTTGAGTTTTTTCTGCCCTGGCCTTGGCTTTCTTGGGGCACGTTTCTGTCCTGTGCAGGTGTGTAGGGTCTGAGCTGAGTTTGCTGTTTCAAGTATGGGACTTTCCAGAATTTTATTTCCTAGTGCACTTTAAATTTAGATGTGCATCACAATTCAGCCGCTGGCTGTTTATTGAACAGATACTTCTCATTTGTCAGATTTGTGTGATAATTTCTGGGATGCTGTGAAATTTGGGACTGCATCTTCAGTGCTATTTTTAATTTAGAGACAGTCGTGCCCGTGTTCGCTCTGCACAACATGAGAGAGTTCACATGGGAAGACAAAACATGTATAATTGGCATTTCTGAGCCAACTGCTGACTGCAGCCAATTAGCTGAGAAGTGACAATTTGTGACTACTGCAGGAAGGCAGCATAGTGTTGGAATGTGAATTGATTTTCATCTCAGAATAAGTCCAGGAGTGAAGCAGGTTTTATATTTGCACGGTAGTGAGTATTTGTGCCATAAAGCTCAATGGCTCAGTTAATATTGCAGCAGGTGAGGAGTCAGTCATTAATCTCTTTCATCCTTCACGCAGGAGCAGAGTGACTTGGAGTAGTAGGTGTGAAAATCAAATTTGAGTGAGGATTAAATTTTTGCTTGTTGTAGAATGCAAATGTGAGCATGGGAACCTCTTCAGCTGCACCAAGTTCTCTCTGACTGGGAAAAGGTGGATTTGATGGGTGAACTGTTCATAGGTGAGGAGCTGGTCCAGAGGAGGCTGTGGAGGTGCTCCAGGGTTGGAGCCTCTCTGCTCTGGAGACAGAATGAGAGCTGGGGGTGTTCAGCCTGGGGAGGAGAAGGCTCAAGGGTGAGCTCAGAGCCCCTCCAGTGCTGCTCCTGATGTCCACACCAAAGCATCAGGTGCATCACAAACTCTCTGGGGTCTCCCACCTCCAATCATGCTCCACTTCAACTTGTCTGTCAGAGTTTTTCAGGTTACCATTAACTCCTGTTATGATCCTTTCTTCTCTGAAACCTAAGGTTTAACTTTCCATTTAGAGAATCTTTCCCTGTGGACCAGGTTAAATTTTCTGCCTGGCCTCCAAATTTGGGTGGAGTTTTGCTGTGCATTTAAAACAAAGATCTGTGGTGCCTCTGCAAGAGAATGTCCTTCTGCTTGCATGGTGTGCTTGGTGTAGGGATTCATCCAAAAGCTTTGGATGGGGCTCGGAGCACCCTGATGCAGTGGGAGCTGAGACAGGCTGGGAGGTCCCTCCAGCCCAGCCCATTCTGTGGCTCTGGAGCAGCAGCTGGAGGCCAGGCAAGGGGTCCCAGGGCAGCTCTGATGGCTTTTACCCCTCCTTAGTCAACAAACGGAGCTGCCAGTGCATCCATGAGACCAAGGGCAAGGATGCACCATGGAAATGGAAACGAACTAAATGTAGGGGTCTAGAAATGTCTTTGTGTGCTTCAGTGTTTACGGGTCTGTTATGGACCTGGTCAGGTAATAGTTTTTGTTATTTATTATCAGGCACCTGCCTTGGTCAGCTGAACCACAGATGAGGTTCCCATGGAGGGTGAAGGGCTGATGGGAATGCCCCTGTGACCCTGGATTTGGATGTCAGTCTGTGTCTGAATGTCCCAAATCCCCCACAGAGGTGAACAAATGCTTCCTCCTGGCAGGTGTTCCTTGGAGCTGACCTTGCTGAGATGGTTTAAGAGCCACCTGCCTGGAAAGGGCTCAGCTCAGGCTGCTGCTGTGTTTGCTCATCCCTCAGTGAGCAGGGTCAGCTCCAAAACCCCAGCTTTGAAGGGTGTTTTTGAAAGGCTTTTTGCCCTTCACTCCTGCGATTAGCTCTCCTCTGCCTTAATGACTTCCATGGCTCATTAAAGATGCTCAGAGAGCACAGGCAGCAGCAGCACGTGGCAGGACTGACACCATGCTCAGGTGGTGCAGCTGGATTGCTGTGTTGGCACATTCTGCCCCAGAAGCTGGCAGCCAGGGCCCTGGAGCTGGCTGAGTGCTCCTCTGGACAGGAGAGCACCAGGGGCTCCCCCAGAGCAGTCCCACGCTGTGGTGTCTCAGGGACAGCTGGAGCAGGCAGTGACTGCTCCTGAGCAGGAGAGGAGTTCCCCAGCATTATTCTCGAGGGCAGGACGAATGTTTGGATGACTTTGGCATCACTCAAGAATACTTAAAGGCCCTTTGTTTTGTAGCAGGTCCTTTGACAAAGGCACAGGCACTCAGCATTCAGACCGGGGCTCCTGTCAGTGTTGTCTGTACTCGCCAAGGTCAGAGTGAATCCTTGCCTCTGACCACAGGAGAGAAGAGACAGGACAGTGGAGTTTGGGGAAAAACAGAGCAGGATGTGCACCAGTGTCACCTGCAGCTTGTTGGGCTTGTGCCTTTCTCTCACTGGAGGCCTGAGGAACTCCCAGCTTTCTGCCTTCCCCTGCTGCTTTTTGTTGGCTAACTTTGGTGCTGGGGCTAGACTGAAATACAAAGCAGCAAACAGCCCAAAACCCTCTCAGTTTCTGTGTGGTCCTGTGGTCCTTTCAAAGCACAAGTGCTGTAGCACTCTCCCACCTGCCAGGTGAGGTTAATGGATGTAGCAGGGGGACCTTTTGATATCTTCTGAATTCACAGCAAGCCCCAGGCTCTGGGAGCTGGATTCACATTGTGCTGTCTCTGTTGGGTCACTCTGCTTTCAGAAGTTAATTACAATTTTATTTTTCTTTCTTACACAGTTCTTTCTATTCTAGGAGCATGTCCTGTGCAAAATATTTTCAATTTCTCATTTTCTCATCCCTGATTGAAATAGGGATGAAAAGGAAGGCACTAGTGGTGGGAATTTAGTCACTTTATATATTTGTGAAGAAAACCAGAAATATAAAGTGTCAATAATCCTGAGTTGTTACCAAGGTAAAAAAGTAGTGGAAATGCTATTTTCTGTGGTTGTTCATGTTTTCTCAAGTGTTTGGAGACCCAAAAGGTACAGAATTATGGTATGAAATTGCCATACTTGAAATATTTCTCAGTACATTCACAGAATCCCAGAATAGTTTGAGTGGGAAATGACCTTAAAGTCCATCCCTGGGCAGGGACACCTCCCACTGCCCCAGGTGCTCCAGCCCCAGTGTCCAGCCTGGCCTTGGGCACTGCCAGGGATCCAGGGGCAGCCCCAGCAAATCTGGGAGTTCCAGCCCAGGCAGGAATTCCTTGCCCAGATCCCAGCCCAATCTCCCCTTTCCCAGTGGGAGCCATTCCCTGGGTGCTGTCCCTCTGTCCCTTGTCCCCAGTCCCTCTGCAGCTCTCCTGGAGCCCCTGCAGGCCCTGCAGGGTCTCCCCAGAGCCTTCTGCAGCATTCCCAGCTCTTACATTTTCAGTTCTTTAGTTCATTTTTGATTAGGGCTGTTAATATTATGTATAATATTGGAAATTTTTTGAGTTTGGAGAAGCTGTGGTCCTAATCCCATTGAGGTGAATAGTTTGGCTTCCTATAAAATATCAGAAACTTCCAGCACACGTGGAAAAAGTTATTCTGTGCTGAATTATCTGTTCATTACAGTAAAATGGGAGGAGTTACTCAAATTTAATTTCTGCTGGATTTAACAAAAAAATTCTACATAATTTCTTATTTGGTTGTGAAGTGATTTTTTTTAGCGGTATGTGAAACTCAATTTGTTTTTAAAAAGTTCAGAACACTTGTAGATCACAAGAGGAGAGGTTTAAGTAATTTTAGGTATTGTTGCACGTACAGGTTTAAGGTGAACTTAGGTCTTAGTTGGTCTACTTTAGTACAAAATTGTTATCTCAAAATTATTTTGTTTTCTCTTGAAGAACAAACTCTGGTGCTTATGCAAACCAAGTCCTGGTATGTAATTGTTCTAATTGGATTTTCAAAATTTCTATCAGCAGCAGGCTGTAGTTTAGCTCCAGCAATATTTTGAGTTTGAAGCACCAACTGTTACTGAAATGTCTGTTGGGTTCAAATATGCTTTTCCTTTGCTTATATTATTTTGTGGCCAAGTCATTGCCATTAACTCCTTTGAAATTTGCGTGTACTGATTTCAAAGCCAGTGCAATTTTTAGATGTTGCCTAGTTAAAGGAAGCCAAATTTTCTTCTTGGCTTCATATTTTATGCTAATCAAATGATAAAAAATGTAAAGCTCTTCATAGAAATTTGTGTTAGTCCATGCAGCCAGCTGCTTCTGGTGTTCTGGAAAGCAGGTGGGTTCTTCTGGTGCTCCAGTGATGTGGCAGCAGGAGCAGCAGACAGGCAGCTGTGCTCTGCAGGGTTCCTCTCCAGAGCAGAGGAGCCCAGGCTGTGCTGTGCTGTGGAGCTGCCCTGCTGAAGTGCTGAGGGTGCCCTGCTCTTCTGAGGACGGGGGTGGCACCTTGGGTGGCTTGGGAGGGGACCTGGGGGGCTCCAGGTGTGCCCAGGGAGAGGTTGAAGGTGCATTTTGGGGGAAATCCCTGCCCAGGAAGGGCAGTCCAGGGCTGGGGTCCCATTCCAGTCCTGCCCCTGCAGGGCTCTCACAGCCCTGTGCAGGTGGCACTTGGGGACATGGGCAGTGCTGGGGGTGGTGGCACTTGGGGACATGGGCAGTGCTGGGGGTGGTGGCACTTGGGGACATGGGGCAGTGCTGGGGGTGGTGGCACTTGGGGACAGGGGCAGTGCTGGGGATGGTGGCACCTGGGGACATGGGCAGTGCTGGCAGTGCTGGGGATGGTGGCATTGGGGACATGGGCAGTGCTGGGGGTGGTGGCACCTGGGGACATGGGGCAGTGCTGGGGGTGGTGGCACTTGGGGACATGGGCAGTGCTGGGGATGGTGGCACTTGGGGACATGGGCAGTGCTGGGGGTGGTGGCACTTGGGGACATGGGGCAGTGCTGGGGGTGGTGGCACTTGGGGACATGGGGCAGTGCTGGCAGTGCTGGGGGTGGTGGCACTTGGGGACATGGGGCAGTGCTGGGGGTGGTGGCACTTGGGGACATGGGGCAGTGCTGGGGGTGGTGGCACTTGGGGACATGGGGCAGTGCTGGCAGTGCTGGGGGTGGTGGCACTTGGGGACATGGGCAGTGCTGGCAGTGCTGGGGGTGGTGGGGATGGTGGCACTTGGGGACGTGGGGCAGTGCTGGGGATGGTGGCATTGGGGACATGGGCAGTGCTGGCAGTGCTGGGGATGGTGGCACTTGGGGACGTGGGGCAGTGCTGGGGGTGGTGGCATTGGGGACATGGGCAGTGCTGGCAGTGCTGGAGATGGTGGCACTTGGGGACATGGGCAGTGCTGGCAGTGCTGGCAGTGCTGGGGGTGGTGGCACTTGGGGACGTGGGGCAGTGCTGGGGGTGGTGGCATTGGGGACATGGGCAGTGCTGGCAGTGCTGGGGGTGGTGGCACTTGGGGACATGGGCAGTGCTGGCAGTGCTGGGGATGGTGGCACTTGGGGACGTGGGGCAGTGCTGGGGGTGGTGGCATTGGGGACATGGGCAGTGCTGGCAGTGCTGGGGGTGGTGGCCCTGGATGAGCCTCAGCCCAGACAGTTCTGGGCCCCTGATGTGAAGTGGGGTTTGGGGGTGCAGCTGAGCTCAGGCTGTGCCCTGTGCCTGGGCAGCCTTGGCAGTGCCCAGCACGGGCCCCTTTCCTGCCCTGAAACTGCTCCAGCCTTTGGTACACAGTGGATAAATGAATCTTCTACTGTCAGCTGAACTTAATTAAAAACCCAGCCTGCTAAGAAATTGGTGCCATATTTTTCATGGATCCAGAATGAACAGCCTACTTTCAACAGCTATTTCTAACCAAACTTTCAATGTAACTGAATTAATTAAGTCCTGGGAACAGATTCTATTAGGGGAAATTAAGCTCTAAGTAAGCAAACCATTAACAATTATGAGACCAAATTGCCTGTGACACAGATTGGTCAGATTTGATGGCACAAAGTATTTTCAGCTTGCGAGGAATAAATTGTAGAAACAACCCAGGCTTTTTAAATCCATGTGTGAGGTACAGGTCCTCAGTTGGGCTTTGTGGGAGAAGAACTACAGCAGGTAGAGAAAATAATCACCACTGCTAAAGCATTTGTAAGGCTTCTGTGTGAAATAAACCTACATTATTTTTTGTTTGTTTTTGTTTTTATTTGTTTCCTGCAGCTGTTATCAAAAACTGAGAAGCCCTTCTCTGCTAACAGTCTCATTAACCTTTCATAGAATCTCTCTTACTTTAAAAACAGCAGTTTCTTGTTTCTTCTAATGGGAGCAAGTTTTGGTTTCCATCACAGAAACTGATCCTGATGGTCATCCACAGGGGACTGGCCTGTCAGTGATTCCTTTATGCTTTTAATTGTCTTTTTCTGCTTAAGAATTGTTGATGCATAACAAGGGCTTTATTTGAAATGCATCTCTCATAATCACTCAGCATCATGGTTATTTTCAGAAATAATGTGAAAAGTTGGGTTTTTTTTTATACTGGCTGTGTTACATGTTTGTATTTTGGGATGAGATATTTCACTAAGGATTATCTTTGCCTTAAATACATTCCAGAGTATTATGTTTATTCCAGAATATAATTTTATGCAAATACTGTACCACTTTAGTTACTAGGCACTGATTTTTTACACAAAAAGTGAAATCTTGCTTGCTGTCTTTTAATAATCAGAAGACTATTGGGAAGCACTTCAGAAGCAAAAATCAACAAGAAACTCTGTGTTTTCTTGTCTGGTGTAGGCAGGACTGCTGAGGTGGCAGCATCTGGTGTGCAGGTTTGGAGTTCACTTCCAGCCACACAGTGCTTGTGAACTGCAGAGGAACTTTCCACTTCAGAATATGTCAATGTATTGATAGGAAGACTGTTTGGGGCAGGTTGTGTGCCAAGTTCCAATGGATGTTTAAAGCAAATACGATCACAGAAAATGTTCCAAAGCCACAGAAACCCAGGCAATGACTCACTTTACACATATTGATGAATTCTGGGATGTGGCTCTTGCTGGGGGGAGGGATTTTTATGTTTATGCTAATACTGCCATAAGTACTGTTTACTAAGGGAAAAAACAACAAATGACACCAGAAATGGATTGAAGCTTTTGTCAGTGCAATTCCACTTTCATTCTGAGTGAGCTCTGTTCCTTCTGCAGGAGTTAATGCTGCTGTGGCACTGAGGGGTGAGAGCAGAGGAAATAGGAGGTACCTGGGCAGGACCTCTGGTCTCACACAGAGTTGATTTTCTCTTGGCTCCTCTCCCTCCACGTTGTTATTTTTACCCAGGCTCCCTAATCTTCCCTTTGCCTCTGACCACCTCCCAGTTTCCTGCTGGCCTCTCCCCCTGGTTTGTCCCAAATGTTCTGTTTTTCCCTGCTCTGCTGGGATTGCAGGGCAGGCAGCTGAGATGAATGCCATTGCTGTTTTCACAGTGTCTGTCATCTTCTGTGTTTCCTGCCTCTTTGCAGCTCTGGGTGTAAGTTCCTTTTTTGAGGAGTTTTTTTTGTCTGGATATTGTTTGAAAAGTAGATATTAAATTTTGGGTTGCTGTGTAAACAATAATTAAAGATTTTCACTTTTAATTAAAGATTATTTGCAGCTCTGTGAAACCTCTGTTGTGAGTTTTTGAAGTAGTGTTTTCTTCAATGTGCACTGAAGAATATTCCTTGGAGCATGGCTGGGAGACAGAGTTCCTTGTTCAGCTTCATTTCTGGGATATATGTTTTCAAAACAATATGAAGTTATAATTTATTTTCTTTTTTCCCTCAGAACATTTCTGTTCTTTTTCAAAAACAGTGTTGAAAAATATGAATTGATCTGAGTAAAGCTGCTTTTCATTGTGATTTTAAATCCTTTTTACATATCTTGAAATATGAATTTTCTTTCCAGTAAGTAACAGAAAGCATTTGCTTTTCTTTTGCAGATTGCATTCTCACAGCACAGCAACTTTATGGACCTGGTGCAGTTCTTTGTGACATTTTTCAGGTACTTCTCATTTAAGACAGCTAAATGTTACTTCTTTAGGTTCTAGGCTTCAGAGTTTGGGTTCTTCTTGGTCTGGCTTTTTTTAACTGGAACATCCTGCTTACAGCACAGCCTAGAAAATGGAAATCTTCACCCTGATTTAAATGTTTAATTAGGAATTGTGTTAAGGAAATGAATTGTCTGTGCATCTTTTCCAATGCATGATGGCAGTGCATGCAGGGAAAGGGAGGATGGGGCTGGCAGAGGCTTTTGGACAAGGAGAATTCCTTTTGAGGGTGCAGAAAACATTGACTTGCCCCAGCTGTGTGTGACTGACTGCAGGCTGTCACACCTTGCCAGGCACCAGCCATAAACCAGGAGAGTTATTTTGCAAAGAGTTAAGTCTGGAGTAATTTCCAGCTCTTCAGGTTTTGATTTTAAACTGAACTCTGCAAGTATGTCAGTGTAAATACAAACGTGTGTTACAGTTCAGTGGAGACAAAGGCCTCTGCTGTTCATGCACAGCTCTGAGTTCATTTCTCAGTGTCAGGTGAGCTGATGGTTCCCTCAGGGTGGGAACCAGCAGAGGCCATTGCAGTACTTGTCTCCATTCCTCCAAAAAACACAAACCTAACAAAGATGTGAAACAGTTCCCAAGCACAGCAGGCCCTCTCTTCAGAGCTTCAAAACCCAGAATATTGGCCTCTGCTTGAGGGACTGCTGATACTCCAGAGCTGGAAACCAATGCCTGATCCATCAGGAGTCCTGCAGGAGGGATGTGCATGGAGCCAACACCACTCCAGTCCTCCAGCCTGTTCTAGAGTAGGCAATGTTATGCCTGGTATAAAATGAGCAGTGGGAGTAATATCTTGCTTTAGATTTCATGCTAAATTTAATTAAAGCAAGAAGCTCCAGACAGACCTTTCAGACAAGTGGTTTATATCAATCTTTTTTCACTGGTGCTTTTAGAGTAAATCTGCTTTAGTTCCTGGGAAGCAGTAGGGTTGATCCCTGGGAGTCAGAACCACCACCTCCTGCCCCTGGAGCAGAGTAGGTGCTTACTCCTGCCTCAGGCTTAATCATTTGTTTTGCTGAATTAATCACAGTCAACATCTTCCCTAAAAATCTTTGTGGCAGGGTAATTGCTTATTAGGAAAATGAAGAGGGAAGCAGTTGGTTCCTTAGTTATTTTCTAATTGTGTAAGATAAATCTGCACTACAAAACCTGTCCAATTAGTGCTTTACAGACCCAGCTGCATCTGCACATGAGGGTTTCAGCTCCTCAGGATGAGGGGTTACTCCAGATTCATTATTTGAAGAGATTCCCAGAGCAGCTGGGGCTGTCCCAGGGTCCCTGGCAGTGCCCAGGCCAGGTTGGGCACTGGGGCTGGAGCACCTGGGACAGTGGGAGGTGTCCCTGCCATGGCAGGGTGGCACTGGGGGGGATTTGAGGTCCCTTCCAAGCCAAATCCTTGCATGGCTCCAGTCCCAGGTCAAAGCAGAAGATCAGTGCTCTGTGTGTCTCACTGAGCAGTGAGCATTCACGTCCAAAGGCTGCAAGTTTCTTTTCCTCCATCACTGTTATCACATGGCTCTCCTTGAGAAGTAATGTTGCAATGTTATTTACCATCCTAACAAGCCAGGGAACAAGAACAGGTGGATTGGGAGAAGACAGTTTACAGGTGTTTTCCACTTAAGCATTTATAATGTGCTAGAAATTCTTTGATTCTTTCACTGCTCCTAAGCTGCTCTCCAGGTGTTTTATTTTACAGTCACCATAACTCCCTAATTAACCAGTGGATTAGAACAGTGTGGTTCATCTCACTGGGTGGAGGGGAAACGATTGAAACATTTGCATTTTTAATGCTCTAGGGCACATTTCATTATTACTGTGGGATCCAAGGCAGACCATAAATAACTAATACCTGAGAGCCCCCTGTGCTGTTAATAAGCAACAGTTGGCTGAGAATTTGCTCCCTAAAATAGAGGCAAGGAAATGCTTTGTGAAAACCTAAAACCAGTTGGTATCATTAACACCAAACTGAAAACCTGGGATATGTATCAATTTCTTAGGTATAATGGAGACCTAAGGAGAACTTCTTCTGGAAAGCAGATGTGTGGAGGCTTTCTGCTTGCACATTGAAGGGTGTTGCTTCATTTTGCTGTTCTGCAGGAAATGCCTGAGTTGCCCAGAGCAGCTGTGGCTGCCCCATCCCTGGAAGTGTCCAAGGCCAGGCTGGATGGGGCTTGGGGCTTTTCTGCTGTGCAGCTGGAGGCATCATCTGTGCCTTGAGCAGTGTGGAGCCCCTGAGAGGGAGCTGGGAGGTTTTCAGTGTCCCTGCTGACATTTGGGGTGAATTAGGTCAGTGCAGTCCTTGCAGAGAGCTGTGGGCTTGCCACAGCCCAGCTCTGCTGAGTTTTGGTATCCCAGGCACTGGCTGGGCTGCCTGTGGGGTGCACAGGGGTGTGGGAGAGCAGGAGCCTGGTCATGGCTTCAGACAGCAGGAGCCTGGTCATGGGAGCCTGATCATGGGAACCTGGTCATGGGAACCTGGTCATGGCTTCAGACAGCAGGAGCCTGGTCATGGGAACCTGGTCATGGGAACCTGGTCATGGCTTCAGACCTGCAGGAACCTGGTCATGGCTTCAGACAGCAGGAACCTGGTCATGGGAGCCTGGTCATGGGAACCTGGTCATGGGAACCTGGTCATGGCTTCAGACCTGCAGGAGCCTGGTCATGGGAGCCTGGTCATGGGAGCCTGGTCATGGGAACCTGGTCATGGCTTCAGACAGCAGGAGCCTGGTCATGGCTTCAGGCAGCAGGAGCCTGGTCATGGGAGCCTGGTCATGGGAGCCTGGTCATGGCTTCAGACCTGCAGGAACCTGGTCATGGGAACCTGGTCATGGGAACCTGGTCATGGCTTCAGACCTGCAGGAACCTGGTCATGGCTTCAGACAACAGGAGCCTGGTCATGGGAGCCTGGTCATGGCTTCAGGCAGCACCAGGCAGTGTGGAGAGGACACAGGACTGGTTTGCTCTTCATTTAGGAGCTGATCCGAGGGCTGTGCCTCACATTTGGAGGGGCTGTTGGACTCCTGGAGATCAGCACCAAGCCAGGCAGGGGGCTGTGTATGGCACAGCCCTGATTTGTACACATGAATCTGTTATTTTAAGCTAAGAAAATGTCAGTGGATAAAGGTTGGGTAGAACGGTGAAGTTCTGCATTATAATCAGAGCCAGAGGAGAAATGGTATTCCAACCATTGTTAACCTTTGCAAAGCTAATGAACTGCAAGGAAACTGGGGTTTCTCTTTCCTCCTCTCTGCTCTTCAGAACACAGCTCTTTCATTTACAGATTGTGCAGCTGTCTTTCAGCACGTAGTTTGAGCTATTTTGACAATTTCTAGTGAACATTTTTTATTCATACCTGTGCTTCCTTACCTTCCAAAAAATTCTGTCTGCCAGCACACCTATCACAGTACTAATCACCAGCATACCTTTACGTACAGAAGATGTAAAAATATTTGTGGCCTTGTAAGCACATATTATTGCCCAATAATCCTTCCCCCTTTTTCTTTCCCCCGTTTTCTTTCTCTTCCCTTCTTCCATTCTTCCCTTTTCCTTTTCTTCCCTTCAACCTTCAGCCTGGAGAGCACTGGAGGCACCTTACTGGGATCTCTACATCCTGAAATGAATGGGATGGACATTCAAGTGGGACCTGTAGGGATGTAACAAAGGATGATGACTTTAAATTGAAACAGGGTCTATTAAGACTCGATCAGGGAAGAAATTTTTTGTGCTGAGGGTGGTGAGACACTGGAGTAGGCTTCCCAGAGCAGGAGTGGATGCCCCATCACTGAAACATTCCACCCAGGCTGGACAGGGCTCTGAGCAATCTGGCCTGCTTGAAGATGTTCCTGCTCACAGCAGAGGGGCTGCACCAGAGGCCTTGTAAGGTCTCTCCAAACCAAATCCTTCCATGATTCCATTCTGTGATCTCATCCTGAGCTTCACTGCATGGGTTTACCAAATACCTCAGGTGTCCTCTGCTGCACTTCTCTGCTGGCTCTCACATGCACAGCTCATTTTGTTCCTTGCCTGCTCTTTGTCTTCATTATTGTCCTTGAGAGGCCCTTCCAAGGGAGTCCAGTGTCTGTCCAGGCTGGGGGAGGTGGTGCTGCCCGTGCCTTGCAGGGTGGTTGAAGCTGCAGATGAGGTCCCTGGCAGCCCAAAGCAGTGAGGGGTTCCTTCCATGCTCCAGCAGTGAGGGGTTCCTTCCATTCTCCAGCAGTGAGGGGTTCCATTCTCCAGCAGTGAGGGGTTCCATGATCCAGCACTGAGGGGTTCCTTCCATGCTCCAGCACTGAGGCGTTCCATGCTCCAGCAGTGAGGGGTTCCATGCTCCAGCAGTGAGGGGTTCCATGCTCCAGCAGTGAGGGGTTCCTTCCATTCTCCAGCAGTGAGGGGTTCCATTCTCCAGCAGTGAGGGGTTCCATGCTCCAGCAGTGAGGGGTTCCATTCTCCAGCAGTGAGGGGTTCCTTCCATGCTCCAGCAGTGAGGGGTTCCATGCTCCAGCAGTGAGGGGTTCCATGTGCAGCAGTGAGGGGTTCCATGCTCCAGCAGTGAGGGGTTCCATGCTCCAGCAGTGAGGGGTTCCTTCCATGCTCCAGCAGTGAGGGGTTCCATGGTGCAGCAGTGAGGGGTTCCATGCTCCAGCAGTGAGGGGTTCCTTCCATGCTCCAGCAGTGAGGGGTTCCTTCCATGCTCCAGCAGTGAGGGGTTCCATGATCCAGCAGTGAGGGGTTCCATGCTCCAGCAGTGAGGGGTTCCATGCTCCAGCAGTGAGGGGTTCCATGATCCAGCAGTGAGGGGTTCCATGCTCCAGCAGTGAGGGGTTCCTTCCATGCTCCAGCAGTGAGGGGTTCCTTCCATGCTCCAGCAGTGAGGGGTTCCATGCTCCAGCAGTGAGGGGTTCCATGCTCCAGCAGTGAGGGGTTCCATGCTCCAGCAGTGAGGGGTTCCATGATCCAGCAGTGAGGGGTTCCTTCCATGCTCCAGCAGTGAGGGGTTCCATGCTCCAGCAGTGAGGGGTTCCTTCCATGCTCCAGCAGTGAGGGGTTCCATGATCCAGCAGTGAGGGGTTCCTTCCATTCTCCAGCAGTGAGGGGTTCCATGATCCAGCACTGAGGGGT
Source organism: Setophaga petechia (assembly GCA_024362935.1). Lineage (NCBI taxonomy): Eukaryota > Metazoa > Chordata > Aves > Passeriformes > Parulidae > Setophaga > Setophaga petechia. The sequence continues at coordinate 1,315,850 of JANCRA010000116.1, read as the reverse complement.
TCCTTCCATTCTCCAGCAGTGAGGGGTTCCATGATCCAGCAGTGAGGGGTTCCATGCTCCAGCAGTGAGGGGTTCCATGGTGCAGCAGTGAGGGGTTCCATGCTCCAGCAGTGAGGGGTTCCATGCTCCAGCAGTGAGGGGTTCCTTCCATGCTCCAGCAGTGAGGGGTTCCATGCTCCAGCAGTGAGGGGTTCCATGGTGCAGCAGTGAGGGGTTCCATGCTCCAGCAGTGAGGGGTTCCTTCCATGCTCCAGCACTGAGGGGTTCCATGTTCCAGCAGTGAGGGGTTCCATGCTCCAGCAGTGAGGGGTTCCATGATCCAGCAGTGAGGGGTTCCTTCCATGCTCCAGCACTGAGGGGTTCCTTCCATGCTCCAGCAGTGAGGGGTTCCATGCTCCAGCAGTGAGGGGTTCCATGGTGCAGCAGTGAGGGGTTCCATTCTCCAGCAGTGAGGGGTTCCATTCTCCAGCACTGAGGGGTTCCATGTTCCAGCAGTGAGGGGTTCCATTCTCCAGCAGTGAGGGGTTCCATGCTCCAGCAGTGAGGGGTTCCATGCTCCAGCAGTGAGGGGTTCCTTCCATGCTCCAGCACTGAGGGGTTCCTTCCATGCTCCAGCAGTGAGGGGTTCCATGCTCCAGCAGTGAGGGGTTCCATTCTCCAGCAGTGAGGGGTTCCTTCCATTCTCCAGCAGTGAGGGGTTCCATGCTCCAGCAGTGAGGGGTTCCATAATCCAGCAGTGTCCCACTGAAGCCTTGCAGTGATTGTTAGAGAAATGGCTGTTATTTCACAAATGGAACAAAAGCTGCAGCTTAGTGTTTTTGTGGTGACACATCAAACCTCGTGTGCCCCATTAGGGTCTGAATATCAAATGGAAATGGTGTGGCTTTAGTTTGATACAAATAATTGCACTTGTTCCTCAGAAAAACTTGAGCAGGAGAACTGCTTGCTCAGTACAAGACTCAGGCAGATGGTTTTATGTGTTGTATATTGTTTTCCCTCAATATATGTATTTTCCCAGTGTTTTCATTAAGTGGGAATGGCCTCCTGCAGTAATTCAAATCTGTAGTTATGCTGCAGATATTTTATTTACTCTTGTTGCTTATTAAATATTTTTTTACTGCAGCATAAATGGCATTATTAAATAGGTGCTTAAAATACAGTCTGAGTCCCTTCTTTTTTTTTTTTTTTTCTTAGAAAAAGGAAGTTTGGGAATATCTTCACATTATTTCTAACAAAATGAAGAAGATTAACAGTTCAGCATCCGTAACTTCCTTTTTTCCATGTTCTCAGCTCTCTTTACTTCATCCTCCATAATCATAGAGTAGAATCATAAGGTCATTGAGGTTGGAAAAGCCCTCAGATCATCAAGTTCAAGCACTCCCCCAGCACTGCCACCACTGCCCCACGTTCCCAGGTGCCACATCCACAGGGCTGTGAAATCCCCCAGGGATGGGGACTCCAGCCCTGCCCTTTCCATGGGGAATGTCCCCAATAATGCACCCTGAGCTCCCCTGAGGCCGTTCCCTCTGCTCCTGTCCCTGTTCCCCTCCTGGCAGGAGCTGTGCAGAGCCACAAGGGCCCCCTGAGCCTCCTTTGCTCCAGGCTGAGCCCCTGCCCAGCTCCTCAGGGATTCTGCAGCCCCTGCCCAGCTCCTCAGGGATTCTGCAGCCCCTTCCCAGCTCCTCAGGGATTCTGCAGCCCCTGCCCAGCCCCTCAGGGATTCTGCAGCCCCTGCCCAGCTCCTCAGGGATTCTGCAGCCCCTGCTCAGCTCCCTCAGGGATTCTGCAGCCCCTGCTCAGCTCCCTCAGCTGCCTCAGACTTGCTGTCCCAGTTCTGGCTGGGGTAGAGTTAATTTCTTCTCAGGAGCTGTTCCAGTGCTGTGTTTTGGGTTCAGAGCCAGAGTAATGTTGATAATACTCTGATGGGTGTTGCTATTTGGGTTTTGCTAAGTTGTGTTTCTCAAAGTTTGTTGGTTTTGTTTTGGTTTTTTCTGTTGCTGTGCCCGTGAGGGTTTCTCAGCCTGGGAGGGATGATAGCAGGGGCAGGTGAGCCCCCCTGGCCTCATGGGTGTTCCAGAGCTCAGAGCTGTGCCATGCCCAGTGTGTGAGCTGGGGGAGTTACCTGCAGGGCTAAATATTTTATTTTGTTTTCCATTATTAAACTGTTCTTCTCTCAGCCTACAAATTTTACATCTGACTCTCCCCTCCACAGCACCAGGGTGGGGGAGAGGAGAAGGGGCTTGAGTGGCTTTGCAGTGCTGCATTTGCAGCTGGGTGTACCCATGGCTGCAGCCCAGCCCTGTGCCAGGTTCAGCAGAGGGCAGAGCTCAGGGCTCTGCCTTGGGGCTGCAGGAGCTGTTTGGCACCAGCCACGTGCGTGTGACACGCTGGTCCCAATTACCTCAAGGATTCATGCATCCAGTACTTTAAAATGTGTCCTGTAGCTCTCTAGCATATTAAAATGTACTGGTGAATAGCACTCAAATAGCTTCTAATTCATCAAAATAACTTGGGCTGTGTTTCTGGTAATCATGGCAGTGCTTTCTGGAATTATGGGGTGACCTGTATATGTTAAAGCACATTAGCAGTGAGGCTGCTGTACATTTTGGTGTTTAAAGCTGCCATTTTTACAGGCAGTTCTGATGTGGATAAACATTGCACGAAGGTTTAATAATTGGGCCCTAACACACCAGGTGGGTTTTCTTCTCCCCTCCTGAGAATGCATCACAGTAAAGTGCTGATGGAGTTTTCCAGACATCTAAAAATGAAAGTGTACTTGTTTGAAAAGCTTTGAGGATACCAGGCGTGGGGAGAATATTCTCTCTGTGGAAAAGGAGATTAAAGTCCAGAATAAAAGCAGTGTGGTTAAGTTCAGGTTTTTGTGTCACTGTGGGAATACCCTGTGGCAGCCTGAGGGCTGATCAGCAGAGGTTCCATGTGTGTGTTGAGGCCAGCTGAGGAGAGATTATTTATAACCACATTGCTCATTTATTGTACTTAAATAATCTAATGAATAATTAAGAACAAGTTATTAAAGCTATTTGCCAAATAGAGTATTCTCCATAAAATTTAAATGTATCTCCTCCCTGCATTGCAATATTTATGCTGTGTAAGCAGAATTTTTTGTAACTGTGTGAGCCATTGGAAGCTCTGCTTGGTAGAACCTGGTTGAAATGGAGTCATGTTCAAATTTCCCTGGATGAGAAACTCTCCAGGGTGTTGGGTGGCTCTTGATGGTTCTTTTTCCTTACAGTCTGGTCCCACACCTGAGTTTGCTGATTTCCTTTTTCTCTGTTGGAAAAATTTAACTGGTCTCAAAATGGACGTGTCACAGGCTGTAGGAAAATGGAAATCCAGCAGTTGACAGAAATACAGAATAGTCTGGGTTGGAGGGAAGCTTGAAGATCCCCTTGTTGGACCCCCTGCCATGGCAGGGACCCCTCCCACTGCCCCAGGCTGCTCCAGCCCCAGTGCCCAGCCTGGCCTGGGCACTGCCAGGGATCCAGGGGCAGCCCCAGCTGCTCTGGGCACCTGTGCCAGGGCCTGCCCACCCTGGCAGGGAACAATTCCCAATTCCCAAGATCCCATCCAGCCCTGCCCCTGGCACTGGAGCCATTCCCTGGGTGCTGTCCCTCTGTCCCTTGTCCCCAGTCCCTGTGCAGCTCTCCTGGAGCCCCTGCAGGCCCTGCCAGGGGCTCTGAGCTCTGCCTGGAGCCGTTTGAGATGGGGAAAGCTGCAGAGAGAAGCCTTGGGTGCAGAGTGGGTTTCTAGGATGAAGGATGCTCGTGGTAGGCTGTTATTTTTGGAGAAAAAAGAGAAGGAGAGGGCAAAGCAAATCCTGCAGTGGATGTTGATTTTGGAGGTCGTTTGTAAGCAGGTGGATATTGATGGCAGAGATGTGTGTGAAGCTGTTGGGAGAGCAGGGCAGAGCACAGCTCTACCCAGGCTGTGCCAGCCTCAGCTCCCACTCCAGATCATTCCCCAGCACCTCTCTTTGCATGCAGCTGCTTCTTTCTGCTCCTTCCATACCTACAAAGTTGCTTTCCAGAGAAGTTGGAAAAAACCCCTCTTCAAAGCTACTGGCACTCACATCAGGTCTTTTAACTCATTTCAGGATGGTTTGGGCTGAGTAACTGCAACAATAGATCTTGACTTTGCTCAACCCCTGGGGCTCTTCCAGCAGGTGATGGACTGCAGTGGGCTCTGCCTTTTAGTTCTCCCCGAGTGCTTCCAAGGGATGTTAGTTCAAGGGGGAAAATATATTTCCTTAGTGATTTTATAGCTTTTGTGGGTATTTGCTGCCTCCTTGTGACAGTACAAAGATGTATGGTGCTGTTCCTTTGAAATACAATGGTACTGTGGCGAGTGTTTTAGGAGAAGTTTTATTAGTCTTTAATTGTTAATTCCTCTCTGTATTTTCTGAAGAAAGTCTTGGCTGTGGTGCCAGAAATGGGCAGGAAACAGAAACCAGTGAAGGGCTCTGGAGTGTGCAGACTTGTGCAGTGTTGCATTTTGGAAAGGGGGTTTAGTGGTAAAGGTGATCCTCTTAGTTCTGCACTCTTTCTTCTCCAAAGGAGTAACTTATATGTAGGGAGACATATTTACAGTGCCACCAAAAATGTGGCATGTGGGGACGTGGTTTAGTGGTGGCCTTGGCAGTGCTGAGTTAATAATGGTTGGACTTGATGATCTTAGAGGTCTTTTCCAACATAGGTTCTGTGATTCTATGAAATCGACCCAAAGTAAGAGGTCCAACAGTTTTCATTGCTGAGGTCACTTTTTTCCTCAGAAGGAGCATTCCTGTGGCAGTTCAGCATGTTGTGATGTGTGCCTGCCATTGGCTGTGTGTGTTTCTGCAGCTGTGATGGACACACGAGGCTGGAGTGGGGTTTGTGTCAAGGTGGAGACCTGACTGGCTTTGTGGCTGAGGGTGCACAGTGCAAGCCCATCTGTATGCCTGAGGAGCTCCTCCTGAGGAACTCCTCCTGAGGAACTCCTCTGACATGGGTAATTTGACAGAGGTGCTTGAGATGAACGCGTTTTTGGCATTGCTAGCATTTCTTCTGCCCTTTGGATTTCCATCTTGTTCACCCAAATAAAGGGGTACTGAGGAGGTAAACACTGGTGAGCCCTGGCAGCAGCTCACATTGCACATAAACTGCATCTGGAACCCTAAGATCATGGGCTGGTTTGTGTTGGAAGGGACCTCAAAGCCCATGCAGTCCCTGGGCAGGGACACCTCCCTCTGTCCCAGGCTGCTCCCAGGGTCCAGCGTGGCCTGGGCACTGCCAGGGATGCAGGGGCTGCTCTGGGCACCTGTGCCAGGGCCATGCAAGTCAAACAAGTGCACATTTTAAAATATTGTATGTCATATGATAGTGAAGCATATTTCTATGCACATCTAAGGCTGAGAAATACAGTCCCATCAGGGCCTGGCTGCCTTTGGGTGTCTGTGCCCCATCCGTGCAGGTTTCGTACCACGCAGTGTGTAGGTGGTGAAATGGCAGGAGGAACTGTCTCCTCACCTTTTCCATTTCTCAGGGAATGGTTCCTGCTGTCTGTCCTGGTGTTTAATTAGGCATTTCCAAGTCATAGTATCACAGAATCGTTTGGGCTGGAAAAGCCCTCTGAGATCAGCAAGCTCAAGCACTGCCCCCAGTGCCCCTGTCCCAGGTGCCACATCCACAGGGCTGTGAGATCCCCCAGGGATGGGGACCCCAGCCCTGCCCGGGGCAGTTGCAAGGCCTGACCCCTTCCCATGGGGGAATTTCCCCCTGGCCGTGCTGGGCTCCCCTGAGGCCGTTGCCTGTGCCCCTGTTCCTGGGCACAGCCCAGTCCCTGTGCCCTCCTGGCAGGGTGCAGTGCTGGGGCAGCCATCCCTGCAGTCCTGGGCAGCTTCTCCCTGGAGACAAAGCCCTGTGGGAGCACCCGTGGCTCTGTGAGTGCTGCAGCTGGGCACGAGTCACCTGCTCTGCTGAATCTTCCTTCCAGGGACCCTTCCCTGTACCTGCCTTACCCATGCTGGGAGCTGGGGAGGCCTTGGAGAGGTTTTCTGTGACCCATCAGTGCAGTCCTTGAGGAAGGAGGCTTCCCCTGGGGCTCAGATTTTAATCTTAGCTCGTGTGCCTTGAAGTTGCTCATTAGGTACTCAGTGTGATAAAATCACATCTGTCAATACAGTCGGTTGTTATTGTAATTATTATAATAATGATTATTATTATTCCTACTACTCTTTTTTATTATATCTGCTTCACGGCATTTTCCCCAGGAATTGATATATTCATTCATCCTTTTCCCCTCCTCCTTTGATGAAGAAAGCCAGTACAGATTTGGGGAAATCAAGAAATGCCTGTGGCTCTGCAGTAGCCTGTCTGCTCTACACTGTATCTTATTTTTGTAATTTGGAAAGGAAATAATAATCAATTTTCTCTACTTCTCTCAAGGCTTTTCTTCTTGGGGGTTATCCTCTCTCTTAAAATATCACCAGAGGCAGGCAATAGTGGCTTTTTAAATCTGATTAAATCAGTCATCCTTGCTGCCATTTAAGGAAGTCAGATAAGGAACTTTGAAACACCTAAATAATGAAAATAAGTGTGTCATTCCTCACTGGGTATCAGAAGCACTGAACTGTGCTGGATTATCTTTCTTCAGTGTATCTCTAATATATGAACTTTTCATTTAACTTTGCATTTCCTAGAGTTTTTCAGCTGCCAGTGTGTTATGAGCAAGAGCAATAAAATATTGTTTTCTGGTTTTTTTCCCTTTCCTTTCCAGTTGTTTCCTGTCATTGCTCCTGGTGGCAGCTGTGGTTTGGAAGATCAAACAAAGTTGCTGGGCATCACGACGGAGAGAGGTGAGAGGGATAAAGTGTTGTCCCTTAAATGACTTTTTAATAGTTGTTCTCTCTAGATGCATATTTATTCACATATGCATCACATTAACCCCAAATTGAAGGCTAAGCTAATTCAGTTAATGCTGCTATTTAGGCCTTTAGTGTATTTTTGATTACAGTTTCAGTGACAAATGATGTTATTTTAGTATCCTGATGCTGCAGTTTCTGTGAAGCACCAGAAAAATAGGGGTGAATATCCTGAATTCCCAGAACTTGTTTCTAGACAGCATAAGTACCAAACCACATAAACTAGGAGATTCTTTATATCTGTTTCAAAATAGGATACAGAAAATAGAAACAGTAGCTCTTGTGTAATACATTAAAAAAATAAGTCAAATCCCCATTTTCAAATTAAATCTTATTCAGGTATTTTGGGTGGTTGGTTTTTTTTCCCCTGGAACATTAGGGGCATAAGAAAAAGGTGGGGAAGGCACCATTAGCTTACTTCTTAAAAATGTGAATTTTAGAGCCAAAGTTTTTTCCTCTTCACCTACCCATGGTCCCAATGAGCTTCACAATTTTTGTGTTTGCATCGTGTGGATAACTTGGTGCTTTACACCCCTGAAATCTGGTTCCTCCTTGTTTATCCCTGATTTATTTTTGTTCACTGCCTTCCTTGCTTGCTTTCCAATGGACCCTGCTGTCCTGCTGTCCTGCTGCCCCCAAAGCACTTGGGGTGACCCAGCTGAGGTGGCCAATGCTGTGGTACAGGGGACACCCTGGGGGTGACCAATGCTGTGGCACACAGGACACACTGGGGGTGGCCAATGCTGTGGCACACAGGACACAGGACACACTGGGGGTGGCCAATGCTGTGGCACACAGGACACACTGAGGTGGCCAATGCTGTGGCACACAGGACACACTGAGGTGGCCAATGCTGTGGCACACAGGACACACTGGGGGTGGCCAATGCTGTGGCACACAGGACACACTGGGGTGACCTGGCTGAGGTGGCCAATGCTGTGGCACACAGGACACACTGAGGTGGCCAATGCTGTGGCACACAGGACACACTGGGGTGACCTGGCTGAGGTGGCCAATGCTGTGGCACACAGGACACACTGAGGTGGCCAATGCTGTGGCACAGGGGACACACTGGGGGTGGCCAATGCTGTGGCACACAGGACACACTGGGGTGACCTGGCTGGGGTGGCCAATGCTGTGGCACACAGGACACAGGACACACTGAGGTGGCCAATGCTGTGGCACACAGGACACACTGGGGTGGCCAATGCTGTGGCACAGGGGACACACTGGGGGTGGCCAATGCTGTGGCACACAGGACACACTGGGGTGACCTGGCTGGGGTGGCCAATGCTGTGGCACACAGGACACACTGGGGTGGCCAATGCTGTGGCACAGGGGACACACTGGGGGTGGCCAATGCTGTGGCACACAGGACACACTGGGGTGACCTGGCTGGGGTGGCCAATGCTGTGGCACACAGGACACACTGGGGTGGCCAATGCTGTGGCACACAGGACACAGGACACACTGGAGGTGGCCAATGCTGTGGCACACAGGACACACTGGGGTGACCTGGCTGAGGTGGCCAATGCTGTGGCACACAGGACGTGTCCCCTGTCCCCCTTTCCCAGCAGCAGTGCCTGTGCACCAGCTGTGCCTGTGGGGCAGGCCTGGGTGCCACAGGCAGCCACCCACAGCCAGGAGGTGCTGGCTGGGGCATGGAACGTGCACTGGCACAGCTCGGGCTGGGCTGCCCCTGCAGTTCTCTTCAGGAGCTTTGCCTTGTGTAAATCTCTTTATTCCTGTGCAAGGTGAGAGCAGCCAGCCGTCACTGCAGGCCGTGTGCAGTTTGTGTTTGCAGTTTCTCTGTCATCACCTGACATTCCCTGAGGAATGGGGGGTGTCTGCCCTGCTTTGGGGTGTTCAGGTGGGATCTGCCATTCCTCTGGCTTTTGCTCCCAGCTGTCCTGCTGGGCTGAAGCTCTTGGCAGCTGCAGCCCCACCCATGTCACTGTTGTGTTCAAGAGTGGTTTGTTCCCATGGAGGGTTGATCAAGAGGATTTGGGGGATTAATTTTTACAGTGTTGGAATTCTTTGCAAGTCCCTGTTTCCTGCATCTCTTCAGAGATCTGTAGCTGGTTGTACTGTGCAGTGCAGTGGTGTGAATAATATGAATTTATTCCATATGAGGAGCTCCTCTCTGGTAATAAAGCAGGATGATGTCTGATAACTCTTCTCCTCTTCTTTCTCTTTCTGCTTCAGATGTTTCTGCTTTTACTGGTGAACTCACTGCAGAATATAATCATTGCTTTTCAAACAGATAACCCTTAATCTTGCAAATAATGGAAGTCTTTGAGGTTTTCTGTATTCTCTGAAGGTAGATAAATTTTTACTAGGGCAACTGTTTTTTTCCTGCTTGCTTTCTTGGCAAGAAACTAAGCTGGAGTCAGCATAACATCCCCTGTGGCTCCTGGGTTAAATGTTATCTAGGAATGTATAAGGAATAGAGACCAAGAAGTTAGCACTGTGCTTTGGAGTTAAAGTATTTGAGTGGTAGCCCAAGTGAAAGTGTCTCTATAAATGAAGTTACAGTCTGATACATGTTTTAAGGAAAAAAAACCAACCCTGGAGTACTGGCAATTTATTGGCATGTTTCAGTCTAAATTCAATGTACATGTGTGGCTGTTTGACAGGCAGTTCATCAGGGTGGTGTTTTCCAGGCACATTCCTGTCTTTTCTGTTCTTTATCTTGCTCTCTCTTTTTATCTAGTGACTTTATCTTGTAATTAATGGATTGCTACTATTCCATTCATTTCTGTTAAAAATGCTTGTAAATCTTGAGGAAACAGTTTAAAATCTTTGTTGTGCCATAATTACACATATTAGTACACTTTCTCTAGAAACAAAAGTCCACCCAATAATTTGTTATCTAAGATGATTTTACAGCTTGAAGGTGGAGGTTTTTTTACTGAATCTCGATGAACCCAAGCAAAGGTCTCTTGAGTAGTTTAAATAATGATCAATGCCCACCCCTGGCAGTGTCCCAGGCCAGGCTGGACAGGGCTTGGAGCAGCCTGGGGTAGGGGAAGGTGTCCCTGCCATGGCAGGGGTTGGAACTAGAAGATCTTCAAGGTCCCTTCCAACCCAGAGTGCTCCATGATTCTCCAGAACGCTGCAGCCCTGAAGGAAGATCTCCCTCTGGTTTGGGCTGTGTTTGTAGCAGTAGCCAGGTTACAATGAACTGTTTCTCATGTCTGTGGTGGCCCTGTGGTACCTTCCCAGGTGTGTGGTGCCTCTGTGGTGTCAGCCCAGGCAGTGAGCTGGGATGCAGGGTGTTCCCAGCTGCCCATCCCCTGTGCCAGCAGCAGGAGCACTGCAGGGACCCAAATCCCCCTGGCAGTGCTGAGTGGAAAGCTGATGGCTGAGGCTCGTTCTGAGAAATGTGCAGGGCAGGAAGGGAGGGTGCTGCCAGGTTTGGTGGCCAGGGTTACACAGCCAGGGTTGCCTGGGCAGTGTGCTGGGAGGAGGCACACAGCTGTGCCTGGTGTGGCTGGGGAGTGGAACACAGCAGCATCATTTGATTGAAACCAAGTTTGCTTTGCTCCTTATGGAGAAGGCAGCATGCTACAAATCCAAAGGCTCCATCAGGATCTTGTAGAGCACACATGATTCTCCTGATTTCCTTCCCTGTATTTCAGCTCAACCTCTCTGCCCAGCTGCTTGCAGGTGTCTGTCAGTGCTTCTCAGCCTCCAGCTCTGTGGGGTGGGCAGACACAGCCAACGTGGGCTTGTAGGAAAATGAGTTTGGAACACTGAGCTGAAGTTCAGGCCTTGCAAATAGTAAAACTTGACCTGCAGTAAAAACGGGAGCGATTTGTGTCATACCAGGCATTCAGGAGATGGAACTGTAAACTGTGTGTTTATTCCCCTGTGTTTGAGTATCTTCAGACATCTTAAAAAAGGGAAAATAGAAATAAAAAGGCAGCTTTTATAGGAGGCTTAGAATGAGGTGAATGACATTAGGAAATAGGGATAGGAAACCTCTCTGTCTTGTCTGTGGAAAATGACATATTAAAGGAATCACAGTGGTAGTAGACAATAATGCACAAAGTATGAGCATAATGTTCTAATTTCAATATGCTCATCTGCTGTCAGGGATTTTCTGTCCTATTGTTCTGTTTTTGCATCCAAGTCCTCTTCCCCCTCAGTGTTCTTTGTTTCCTTCACTGGGAGCAAGGAGAAGCTCCCTCCCAGCAAAGGGAGCGTGGCTGGCCCGGGTGGGGAGGGTCAGCTGGGTCACTGCCTGTGCCTCTTTGGCATGTGGGGGGAGTATCAGTAGCAGGCACCTACAGAGGTAATTGAATTTGGGTGTCTAGAGCTCCATTTCAAAACATTCCCTTAACAAAATGATCTGTGTTTTGCCTCCTTTCTTGCCAAGGCTATATAAGACTGACTATTTGTACTCTGCAATTCAGGAGGGGGTTTGTGTATTGATTTGCTGCAGGAATTATCCTTCTCTGTCTCGTTGCTGAAACCTTTTTCCCTCCCAAGTGTATTCAAAACTTAGTTGTGCTTCAGTTTGCACTGGCATCCTCTGCTGTAGCAGCCCTGCACACAGACTGCCACGCAGGCAAGCCAGATCCCTGTTTTTTACAGCAAAGATGTTGCAAGGGATCTGTGCTGTGTGTTATTTAGTGCCCTGCCTTCCTTTTCTTCCCCTTCTGCTGTCATTCCTTTGTATTTCATTCATCTCTTAGGTTTTCACTCTTAAAAGGTGATTAAAGACATCCCTGGTCAAGGAAAAAGCTTTAGATTTGGAATATTTTCATTTAACTGCAATTTGGGATCTTCATTGTTGTTTAGAGTCTTCAGTGGTGTTTTGGACCAGGATGTGCTCCAGAGGATTTGGTATCAAACTTATGCAGAAATATTAAAAGGTCTGGCAACAAATTTCTCTAGATTTGGGCAGTCCCAGGTGCTTTGGAGGGTTTAGTGGTGCATTCTCCAAGCTCCCAGCAGTCATTTGCCACATAGATCTTGTTCTGCAGCACTGACAGCACTGTTTGGTGTCTATCAGCAAAAAGAAAATATTAAGCTTGGGTTTGGGGTGGTTTGTAGGGAAAACAAGAATTGGAGGAGGGAGAAATCACAGCCAGCAGGTGACTGAGGAGGTTGAGTCATGTGGTAAGCACAAGAATTTCTCCCATTACAGTGGGAAACATGACCCTGAGTATCTTTTTTATGCACTGAAGGTGGGTTTACTTCCCAGAATAGCTGTTCCCAGGACAATGGACTGAGGTAACGGTGGCTGTGGTGTTTTAAAAGCTGAATGTGAATTTCCATTTCCTGCATTTATGAGTAGTACAATAAGAACTCAGGGTTACTATTAGGTGTAACTGGTTATTGGAGTACTGTGTCCCCACCACTCAGAAATGTTTTGGGTGTTGCAGATGGTGGAGAACAACACTGCAAGGTTAATTTGTTACCTGGAAGATAAGCAACAGTTCAAAGCGTCACAAATTCTTCATTTTCTCCAAGGAAAAACAAACTGAGGTTTGGGGATGCAAATCAGTGGCTGCGGAAAGGAATCATGGAAAAGGGCTTTGGGTTTGCAGAGAATTTTTAGAGTTTGATGGAAGGCTTATATAGAATCATAGAGGATTCATGATGGGATGAGGATCTTCGAAGGGATCAGCCACAAGTTTAAACAGTATGTCCCTGGCCATGGCAGGGGACTGGAGCTAGATGAACTGTGGGTCCTTTCCAAACCAAACCAGTCTGTAACACCCCATGTCTGCAGCTGGGGGTAAAAAAGTCAGAAACTGTTCTGTGTTTCTCCCGTTTGTAATGGTGAGAGTGGCAATGCCAGTAATTTCTGTGTTTGGAGACAGGGCTCTGAGAATGAGGGCTTTTGGAAGGACCTTTTCTAGGTCAGTCTCACGGTGCAGTGCAGTGACTCGTGCTGGGCAGGAGGTCAGATCAAATCATCGTAACTTTCCACTCTCCCTAAATTTAAAATCCATGAATGGGAACCAGCTCATAGTGCCAGGAGGCTTTTTCCGAAGTGCAGGCACTGTGTGCTCTGCAGTGATCCATGTGGCTTTGGTCACCAGTTGAGGGAAATTGCAGCAGAAATAAGAGATGCCCTGAAGAGGAAAAGCATCCCAAAATATTAGTGCTGACAGGAGATTCCTGCTTGGGGAGGCCATTGATGGTCTGGTTTGGTTTGAACATGCTCCTGTCACTTCTGTGCCCAGTGCAGCTCCTCTTGGGGGCCTTGCACATGGCCAGGTCCAGCTGGATCCCCAACCTCTCTGTAGGACTCCATCACATGGAGCTGGCAGCCACAGCCATGGAGCCCTTGTGACAGACTCTCAGGGCACTTGGTGCCAGAGAGTTCAGTTGGGTTTATGTCCCACAGAAGGGCTGGGAAGCGAAGATGAAGCTGGAGTATCAAATCAGATGAGGCTGGAGTATCAAATCAGATGAGGCTGGAGTATCAAATCAGATGAAGCTGGAGTATCAAATCAGATGAGGCTGGAGTATCAAATCAGATGAGGCTGGAGTATCAAATCAGATGAGGCTGGAGTATCAAATCAGATGAGGCTGGAGTATCATGCTTGGAATACCAGCCCCTTGGGTCAAACCTTCTGTTTGGCAGGGGCTGGAACTGGTTTCTGGGTCCCTTCCAACCTAAGCCATTTCATGATTTTATGATTTTATCAAGCCCAGCTCTAGGAGAGTTCAACCTTATTTTAAAAAAAGCCCGCTGCTGGTCTATTGCAGCTGTTCTTGTTTCAGACTCCAAGCTCTCTTTCTGAGGTAGGCATCAGCTGCCATCACAGGTATCTAATTTAGTTATTTGGAAAAATCAGGGAGAGATTGTGTAATTATTTCAGAAGAGCTCCACTCAGTCAAAGCTTCATTGTGCTATTGTGTAATTATCGGGTATTGGTGTATATTTTAGTCTGCATGGACTAGATCCTTCTGGTCTTTTAAAAATGATCTCATTCTTCTTATTAAAGGTCAGGATTTCTATGCCCTCCTACTGGGCATGATTGTGATGAATAACCTGCTTATCTTAATCAGCCCTGAATTAAATATCTTCTGTCATTTCAGCATGAGGCAACTTCCCAGCAGCTTTGCTTTGTGGTTTGTTATAGTTTTGAAGTGTGGAAATGCCTGTTGAGAAGGATTTGAACATTAATTCTCTCCTCCTCTCTCTTTCAACACAGCCTGCAAAGTCAGTTACAAAACTAATTAGCTAACATTAATATATGCACTGCTCTAGGGGCTTAAAAACTAAATTTTCAGTGATGATGAAAGCATCAGAGAAAATTGTTTGTTTGTTGACTTATATGGTAGTTAGTGTAATTGTAGTTAAATACTTTAAATCACTTAGTTCTGAGACATTTGTGGCTCATCTTCATGGAATATTTATGACTTGTATGTTTATTTTTTGCCGATGGCAGTTTTTATTTTGGAAGGTAACTCCCTTTCCCCCAGGGTCACCAAGTTATGATGACATAAAGCAAATGTTCCTAAAGCAGGATCTATATGTTACTTCCAAGTAATGTACAGTGATTCTCCTCTGGAGCCAGGCTGGCAGAGCTGGGAATGTTCCCCTGGAGAAGGGAAGGCTCCAGGCAGAGCTCAGAGCCCCTGGCAGGGCCTGCAGGGGCTCCAGGAGAGCTGCAGAGGGACTGGGGACAAGGGACAGAGGGACAGCACCCAGGGAATGGCTCCCACTGGGAAAGGACAGGGCTGGATGGGACACTGGGAATTGGGAATTGTTCCTGGCAGGGGGTGAGGCCCTGGCACAGGGAGCTGGGGCTGCTGCAGGCCGCTCGCAGGCCTGTGGGGGGGACCCGCCCTCAGGGGCTCCCAAGGACCACGGAAGGTTCCAGGCCTGGTGGCAGTGGCAGGCTGGGGCATCTGCACGTCTGCAGGGCCAGCTCCAGCAGCTGCCCAGGCCCCATGGAATGGTGCACTGGTTTAGGTTGGCAGAGACCACAGAGACCATCTCATCCCACCCCTGCCATGGGCAGGGACACCTCCCTCTGTGCCAGGGTGCCCCAGGCTGTCCTGGGGCACTGCCAGGGATCCAGGGGCAGCCCCAGCTGTTCTGGGCACCTGTGCCAGTACTTCATTATTGTCCTCCTTGAGTTCCTACTGTTTTCCTTCCTGGTGTGATTTCCTTCTTAAAAAAAAAAAAAAAAAAAAAAGGGAAAATTGCTCATGTAGATACTGGAGTTCCTTACAAGTTCTAGATCACTGTTTCGATAAGCTTGTTTTTAAGGCCATTCTCCATAAGGAGCAAATAAAATCCAGGATATTTGACTTTCTTCTGGAAAAATCACTGTTATTTCATGGCTGAAAATACCAGAGCCCCATCCCCAAAACTGCTGCGGCCCTGTGCTCAGGAAGCAGTCTCTGCAGGGGCACTTGCTGAGATGGATACAAGCAGGATGGTTATATGGAGCCTCGTGGCTGCTTTATGCTGGGAATAAAATGTCCAGGCTTTTCCTGTCAGGAAACACAGCGTAGGTTCTGTTAGTCAATTAACCTGGTAACCTGAACAGCTGTTTGTCTTCTCTGAGAGAGCCTGCACTGCTGCCTGGCAAGGCTTTCCTCACTTCCCAGGGAGGTTTTTCTCCCATCAATAACACACTCTTCATTTTAGATTGTCCATTACTCAATGTGTGAGAATTAAAAATATTCCTGGTGGGAATCACTTTATTTGAAGGGCTTCAGGCTGCATTAGACTGGGCTTGGAGCAGCCTGGTCTAGTGGAAGGTTGTCCTGGTTTAGGGCAAATTTGGGAGAAAACCTCTGAATTGGGATCCCTCTAGAAAGCAAATTGGGATTCAAATGAGAAAACCTCTGAATTGGGATCCCTCTAGAAAGCAAATTTAAACAGCCCTTCCCCAAACCGGTTCAGGAAAAGATTTCCTTGGAGAAGAGTGGGAAAACCTGTTTATTTATCAGGCAAGGCATTGACCAGCACACAAGAAATGAGCAGTACTGAACAGTAACAGCTCTGACTGGTGTGCAGAGGCCCCACACTCCCAGAGCCCCTCGTGGCTGTGGCTCAGCTCCCTCAGGCTCTGGGCAGTCCCTGGGGCTGGCAGTGCAGCTTGAACAGCTGCAAGGAAGGAGTCAAAGCACAGCCCAGGGAGCTGCTGTGCCTCAGCCAGCTAAACCTAACTAACAGCACAGGAGAGCTCTGTCTGTCTGTCTGTCTGTCTGTGTGTCTGTGTGCAGACAGCCCAGCCCCGGAGCAGGAGTGTGAGGAGCGAGTGCAGTGTCTGAAAACAAACTGAGCCCTGCTTGTCTCCCCTTTGCTCTCAGAACCAGCCTGAAAGGTGCCAAACTCATTTCTGGGCCAAACAGAGCAGTGGGGATGCGAGCATCACGAAGTCAGCCCAGGCCAGGGTGACAAAGCCAAGGGCCTGTGGCTGGTTCAGCTCCCAGACACGGAGCCAGAGACACCAGCACCCCACAGGCAGGAGAAAAATGTCACTGGAATGTCCTGAAAACTTCTTTTTCTCTCATTTATTTTCCTGACTTTGTATTATTAAGATTTTGCCTGTTTTTACTGTATTGGCAAATGTTGCTCCCAGCAATGTTGGCAAGTAAGAGCAGGGGTCAGGGCAGGGTAGTAGTGTCACAGTCCTGTATAGGAATACATTTCTGGCATGACTGGGGATTTCATAGGGTTTTTTTCTTAAAGTGGTTCTCTCTAAAATTATTTTTTTGAGTTATAAATGTCATGTGTAATTACTTCTTCAACCAGTCTGTTTTGCATGTGAGATTAGCACCATTCACCTTCCCACACCTGGACCAAAAGTATCAATAAATTACATCAATTAATAGCTTGGCTGGGGATTGAACTAAATTCCATCAATGGATTTGTCACTTCAGTATTTTACTGGGTGAATTACGTGTTCTAGAAATCTTTTAGTGATAGGCAGTGACTGCCTGGTTTCTCTAATGCAAAAGGTGGAGCAGAGCAGGGGGTGGAACAGGATGGTCTCTAAGGTGTCTTCCAGCCCAAACCATTCCATAATTCTGTGATGCGGAAAAAAAATCACACTGAATGCAAATGAAAGGTGTGCACATTCTCACAGTTTGCAGTTACATGAATATTGAAGGCCAGAGGTGTATTCCAAGACAGGCTTTTTGATGTGATTTCTTTGTGAGGCTGTCAAACACTTTGCCTTTAAAATCCTCTTTGTGCCTAAGTGATTTAAAATATTCCCAGGTTGTCCTATTAATCATGTCATCTGGAAAACTAGGGTTTGCTTGAAAGTGTATTGAGGTTCATTATCTGAAATCTCAGAAAGCCCATCTTTAGGAGTGAGAGAAAGGCAGATTCTGGAGTATCTAGATGTTAACAGCTGCCGACTTGTAAAGCTGCACTCAGCCTCTTGACTGGAGAAAAATCACATTTTCTCCCTTACAGCATCATAAAATCTTTTAATTAAAATTTTGACACACCAAACAAATACTGAAGGATTGATACGTGTCTGGGTTAAACAGGCATGGTGCAAGCCTTGGGGGAAACTGTGACATTAAAGTTATAGAACAATTATTTCTTGAATTAGTTCTTAATTTTTATGGGGAACTTTGTAACATGACTTGTGCTAGACCGGGAGCTGGTGCTAGAGGAAGGATGTTCCCTGAGGCATTTGCTGCTTTGCTTGCATCCTGGACCTCTGATTTCACCTGCTTTGGGCATTTTTGTGCTCAGGTGAGAGCCCACCTGCAGAGCTGCCCCAGCCCTGGCTGATGGCACAGGCAAGGTGGGAATGGTGTCCCTGTGCCCTCCCTCAGGTGAGAGCCCACCTGCAGAGCTGCCCCAGCCCTGGCTGATGGCAAAGGCAAGGTGGGAATGGTGTCCCTGTGCCCTCCCTCAGGTGAGAGCCCACCTGCAGAGCTGCCCCAGCCCTGGGCCAACAGCAGGAGGACGTGGAGCTGCTGGAGAGAGCCCAGAGGAGGCCCCAGAGCTGCTGCAGGGCTGGAGCCCCTCTGCTCTGGAGCCAGGCTGGCAGAGCTGGGAATGTTCCCCTGGAGAAGGGAAGGCTCCAGGCAGAGCTCAGAGCCCCTGGCAGGGCCTGCAGGGCCTCCAGGAGAGCTGCACAGGGACTGGGGACAAGGGACAGAGGGACAGCACCCAGGGAATGGCTCCCACTGCCAGAGGGCAGGGCTGGATGGGATCTTGGGAATTGGGAATTGTTTCCTGGCAGGGTGGGCAGGCCCTGGCACAGGTGCCCAGAGCAACTGTGTCATTCCCATCCCTGAAGTCATTCAGGACCAGCCTGGACAGGGCTGGGAGCCCCCTGGGATGGGGAAGGTGTCTCTGTCTGTGGCTGGGGGTAGAACTGGATAAACTTTGGGATCCCTTCCATTCCAAACCACCCTGTGGTTCTGTGTTCTCAGAGCTACTTTTGACTTCAGTAGGAGTCATGTTGCCAAATTGCACATTTTCTTTAGTGAAATAACTTCCTTTGAAGAACTAATAGCTTTTAGTTCGTCAGTCTCTTGGACATCTTCATCAGGACAGCTTGTTCATTGATTTTATAGCCATTAAACAAAGCACTCTGTGATAGCTGAAGGGGACAATTACAGGAACAACAACCCAGCAATCTGTTTCACACTTGCTTTCGTCTGCAATCTGCTGGTGTGCTTTAAATACCCGAGCACTCCTCGTGTCCTTTCTCCCAAGTGTGAGTTACACACAGGTTTGCTTACGAACACTCCATTTGTGTGGATTTGTTGGGTTTTTGCTTTGTGACAGTATCTACAATCTGCTCAAAGTGCCTTTTCCCCACCCTTTCTTTTTTTCTTCCAAGAATTAAGGAAAACTTTACCACATGCCTTTTATGGCAGTAAAATGTTACAGGTTTTTTAGCTAGACTGAGAGCCATGGAGGCTCCTACACCCCCCAGCTCATCTGCATTGACCTCATCGTGCCCTGCCTGCACCCCAAGTTCCAGAGACAGCCCTCTGCAGTGAGAGAGTCTCAGGATTAATGGTGATCTGCCAAAGCAAAGACCATAGAAGGTTCCAGAGGGTGGCAATGAGTGGCACAGGGTCTGGTTGGAGGCCTGTCTCCAGTGGTGTCTCCCGAGGTTCTGTGCTGGGCCCAGAGCTGTTGGGTCCATCAGTGATGTGGGTGAGGGCTGGGGGGCTCCTGGGCAGTTCCCAGTGACACAGAGGTGACAGGAGCCCCTCTGTGGCTGCCCCTCGGATGGACCTGACAGCTGGGAGGGATGGGCACAGAGCAGCCTGCTGAGATTGCACAGGGACAAATGCAGGGTCCTGCACCTGGGCCGGGGCAGCCAGCAGGTCCTGGGGGACAGCCAGCAGTGCCCTGGGGGCAAGGAGCCACTGGGACCTGGGGGCAGCAGGAAGGGCAGTGCCAGCAGGGCGGGGGGATCCTGCTCCTGTGCCCAGCCCTGGGGACAGCTCTGGAGTGACCCTGCCCCTGTGCCCAGCCCTGGGGGCACCTCTGGAGTGACCCTCCCCCTGTGGCCAGCCCTGGGAGCATCTCTGGAGTGACCCTGCCCCTGTGCCCAGCCCTGGGGTCAGCTCTGGAGTGACCCTCCCCCTGTGGCCAGCCCTGGGAGCATCTCTGGAGTGACCCTGCCCCTGTGGCCGGCCCTGGGGACAGCTCTGGAGTGAGCCTGCCCCTGTGCTCGGCCCTGGGGACAGCTCTGGAGTGAGCCTGCCCCTGTGCCCAGCCCTGGGTGCTCCTCTGGAGTGACCCTGGCCCTGTGCCCGGCTCTGGGGGCTGTGTCCAGCTGTGGATCCTCAGCAGGGAGGGAGGCTATGGATGCCCTGGAGCAGGGCCAGCAGGGCCAGCCGGGGCTGCACAGCTGGGCAGGGCCTGGAGCACCCCCATGCCCAGGAAGGGCTGAGGGAGCTGGGGCTGCTCAGCTGGAGAGGAGCCCAGGGAGAGAGAGGGGCCTCAGCCCTGGCTGCCCCTGCGTGTCCCTGGGTGTCCATGTCTGTCTCTGTCCCCCCCAGTGTGTCCCTGTGTCCCCCAGTCTGTGTGTCCCAGTGTCCCCCAGTGTGTCCCTGTCTGTCCCAGTGTCCCCAGTGTCCCCCAGTGTGCAGGGCTCAGAGCAGGCCCAGGCTCTGTTCCAGACCCTGTTCCGGGCTCAGAGCAGGCCCAGGCTCTGTTCCAGGCCCTGTTCTGGGCTCAGAGCAGGCCCAGGCCCTGTTCCAGGCCCTGTTCCGGGCTCAGAGCAGGCCCAGGCTCTGTTCCAGGCCCTGTTCCAGGCTCAGAGCAGGCCCAGGCTCTGTTCCAGGCCCTGTTCCAGGCTCAGAGCAGGCCCAGGCTCTGTTTCAGGCCCTGTTCCGGGCTCAGAGCAGGCCCAGGCCCTGTTCCAGGCCCTGTTCCAGGCTCAGAGCAGGCCCAGGCTCTGTTCCAGGCCCTGTTCCAGGCTCAGAGCAGGCCCAGGCCCTGTTCCAGGCCCTGTTCCAGGCTCAGAGCAGGCCCAGGCTCTGTTCCAGGCCCTGTTCCGGGCTCAGAGCAGGCCCAGGCTCTGTTCCAGGCCCTGTTCCGGGCTCAGAGCAGGCCCAGGCCCTGTTCCAGGCCCTGTTCCAGGCTCAGAGCAGGCCCAGGCTCTGTTCCAGGCCCTGTTCCAGGCTCAGAGCAGGCCCAGGCTCTGTTCCAGGCCCTGTTCCGGGCTCAGAGCAGGCCCAGGCTCTGTTCCAGGCCCTGTTCCGGGCTCCGCTCCAGGCCCAGCCATGGCCGCAGGGCCGCGGGCAGGGCCCGAGCCCGGGGAGGGGATGGCTCTGGGTGGCCCCTGAGGTCCCTTCACCCCAAACCATTGGGCACTGGGTGATTCTGGGAGTCAGCTCCGAACCATGCTGTTGGAGAACAGCACCTTCCTTTCGCCCTCTTCTGTGCGCCATGGGGGAACTGGGGCCTGATGCGTTTCGTGGGGTTTTCTGTGGGGTTTCTGAGTGCTGTAAATGATCACTTTGGGCTTGGAGTGCCAGATTGCCCAGAATTAATCAGAAAATGCAGGTGGCAATGGTGAGAGTTCTGGAGAGCATTTGGCGGTGCCTCAGTCCAGCTTAAAAATAGAGGAAAACTGATATTGCTGTAGTAAGTAGTGATGGTAAATGTGTAAATCTGTGTCACAGCATTGGGCACTTCCTGCATTTAAGGATAAGAGCACTGGGTTTTCTCATGCTGCACTAAGTCTTTGCCTTTTCTCTTATTAAATAGAGACACTGAGTCCCATTGGACCCCTTGCCTCATGGAATTCTGGCTCCTGCCTCCCCGTCAGGCTGTGTTGTCACTATCAGACATTAGTTACTGGAGCCAACAAGAAGTGTGTCCGCAGCTCAGCTAAAACTGAAATGCTGTTTCCAGCCCAGCTGTGTAGAAAGTGTCTGGGTTTTGTGTGTTAAAGAGGGGGAAGCTGCATCGAAATGCTTAGAAGGGCTTAAGAGCACAATAAAGAGATGTCTTGTGTCATGAGGGGTTGTGGGGATTTGCCCAGGAAAAGGTTTTTTATTTTAATAAAACATTTTGCAATAAGGTCATGTTTGCCATTTTCTGTATTCAGCAAGGTAATAATAAAAAAGGGGATTATTCAATAGAAACCTGACAGTGTTTTGATGGTGCTGTTATAAAAAATAGCAACTTCATTCTTACAGTAGTTACATACTGCTGCTAGTTTAATTTTAAAATGATTCCCACAAATCCTGTGGAATGGGAATCAGACAGGTGATGACAAACAACATCTAAAAAAGTAAATAACTGCTTTATGGAGACTCAGTGAGATCCTTCTCCCTTCCAGACGTGTCAGGCTCACATTGTGCATTCAGCTTTACTCCAATACCTTGTTAAATTGTGGTAAAGTGAATATTTACCATTATCTGTATTCTTAAGGCCATTAAAGCCCCTGGAGGTTATTTTTGCGTATTCATTGATGTCCCTTTGTATCGGGCAAAACCTTTTAGATGCATTTGTCTTTCATCTTTGTGTCAGAACGATGTGATGATAATATTTTTCTGTTTAATAAATCAGCAACTCCTGCGCGAGATGCAGCAGATGGCAAGTCGCCCCTTCGCCTCCATCAACGTTGCCTTAGAAACAGATGAGGAGCCACCAGATCTCATCGGGGGAAGCATAAAGGTGAGAGCTGGGCTTTGGGAAGGTCCTCACCACGATTAACCAGGGGTGCTTCACACAGCAATCCCAAATCCTCTCATTTTTGTATATACCTGCAAGAAACTCTTATGTCCAGGAGATCCAACAGGTACCATTTTAATTTGCTTTTATCCCTTCAGATATTCACTTAGAACTCTTGGGCTGGTTCAGATTAATGTTCTACTGGTGCTGGGTTTGAAGTGTTGGGTTTGCCTTGTTAGTTTTTATGCTTTGAAATAGAGAAGAATTTCAGCTTTACACCAGTGAGCAGTGGGCTGGAAATAGTTGTAGGTGCTGCAAATAGAAACCCTTCCCTGTGATATCTCAAGACAAGTGTGAATATAATCATGTCTGTGTACTGGGTAATGTTAACCTATTTCTGATAACAAATATATATTCCAATATATCTTGTGATTAGCAAATAGGAGCATGAAGAAATCATGGTCATACACCGGGCTGGCACATTCTTACAGACAACATGTTGAATTTTTAGTAAAAGCATATTTAAGAGGTCATGAATTAATTCAAAGGTCCTTTTGATGTGGTGCTTTGACCAGGATGGACTTTTATACAAAAAGAAAAAATTAAGAACCTGAAAACACTGATTATTTTTCCTTTTCACCAGCTGTATTGTTTTGTTTTATTTGGACTGAAGTTCTTTGGAAATTTTTCTCATTAGGCTTTAAGGTTGAGATGGGCAGACATGGATTAGATGTTAGGAAAAAATTCTCTGTGAGGGTGGGCAAGCCCTGGAACAGGTGCCCAGATTTGCTGTGGCTGCCCCTGGATCCCTGGCAGTGCCCCAGGCCAGGTTGGACACTGGGGCTGGAGCACCTGGGACAGTGGGAGGTGTCCCTGCCATGGCAGGGGTGGCTCTGGGTGGGCTTTATGGTCCCTTCCCACCCAAACCACTCTGAGATTCTATGATTAGTCCAGGTACTAAGTTTCTCACACTCTCTTACTGTAACAAGAGAGCTCATTCTTTAAAAAAAACCCAAAAACCTAAAGCACATGAAAGCAGTCAGACCCCAAAACTTCTGTTTGGTGAGGAATAATTTTTAAGTCTTGGCCTAAGTACAGGCATGTAGGCTGCCTGTATATCTTGAACTCTTCCTTATTTGTGTGTAAATATGTCTGGCATGGCAACTTTTAATACTTTTCCATGTGACTGGTGTCCTGCACCACCTTCTGGGTGGGCACTGTGCAGAAGCAGCTTTTCAATGTATTGAATCACAGAATGGTTAAGGTTGGAAAATCCCTCTGAGACCACTGAGTCCAAGCACTCCCCCAGCCCTGCCAGGGCCAGCACTGCCCCATGCCCACACAAGTGCCACAGCCCCAGGGTGTTCAGATCCCTGCAGGGATGGGCACTGGAGGGCTGGGCAGCCCTTTCTGGGAAGGCATTTTCCCTGATTTCCAGTCTAAACCTCTCCTGGTGCAGCATTAGGCTGTTTCCTCTCATCCTGTCTTGTACCTATTTTGGAGCATAGTGGAAGTAAAGTAAAATTTGCAAAGGCCCTCAGTAATTCAGGTGATTGAGTATCTGGACCTCTCCTTGGATGCTCTGACTGGTTCTCCTCCCCACTGACTTTCTTTTGACTCCAGATCCTCAGATTTTCTGATTTTTTATAATTTCCCTGCTTCTGTCATGAGGCTGGTACTGGGAATCATTACCTCTAACAGCTCACCAAGACTTGGGAATCCACCCTTGCAAAATCAAATTGTTACTCACCAAATCAGACTGAACCTTGATTTCATTGCTCATTAAAAAGGCTGTGGGATGTGGGTGTTCATGGGGCTGGGGGCAGATCTGGGAGGATGTAGCCTGGCTGCTGATGGTTTTGGGTTGCAGTCTGTCTGTCTGGGGCCCTTCATCTTCTTCTGTTGTCTGGAAGTAGCTAAAAGCACCTCTCTTGTGGGATCAGGCCAGAACAAAGCTGATCTAAACTTTTTGATCTCTGACAAATTGTCTGCACTCAGACTACAGAGAGGATAAGCTCTGGATCCCTTCAGTTCTGATGAGTGTGTTATTCCTCTCTTGTTCTGCTGCCCTCCTCTTGTCTGGCCTCCTTGGGTTCCTCTGGAATGGATGGAGAAGCTGCTTTGAAGCACAGTAAGACAGACTGTGGGGAAATATCCTATTTTAGACCCAGAAATCCTTAGGAACTGGTAATTGCCTCTGTGCTGATAACTCAGATACATGTTTCTGAATCAGTTTTGGGCACAGATGAGGTGGTCTGATCATGCAACAGCACAAACCCTGGACAGTGATCTGGAGCTGAGGAGATGAACGTGCACCTGAAATGTTGTGCCAATGGCAACTCCATAAAATCAATGTTTTGGGCTGGAGGGGAGCTTGAAGATCGTCCCTTTCCAGCTCTCTGCCATCATCTGCTGGCAGGGGTGGCTGCAGAACAAGGGTGCCTCTACATGGCAAGAAGTGTCACTAGGTTTGATGGGGTTTATATGGTTTTTTCTCATCTTGGAGAACTTGGTTAGGGCATAAAAGTAGTCATAAAAGGCCAGAGTGTTTCACAAAAGGAGAGGAGGCTCGGGAAGGTTGTGGGTTGGAAGCAACTTGGGGGATGATGCTTCTGAGATGGTCTGACCTGTTGGTCCCTGCATGGAAATGGATTTAAATTGAAATGAAAAACCAGTCTGAATATACATGGGGTGTTGTGGTTTAACACTAGCCAGCAGCTTGGGCTTTTCTGCTCATCCCTTTTGCACCTGCATGGGAAAAAGCTCTTGGCAGGAGGGAGCTGCAGGAGGATGGGCTGGGGCAGCACAGAATTGGACAACTGTGCTTCTCTTTGTGGTCTGGCTGTTCTTGAGCTCTTAGCCAAGAAAAGAGGGAAATGTTACTGTGGTGCTGGATGCTGTACCTGCCCTCCAGTTCCTCTGCCATCCACTTTGTCAAAATTGGAGTCTTCATTTTAATTGCAAGAAAGCCAGACTTGCATTATCATGAATTCAGTGATGCTTTTCTTTCCCCATGGGAATCAAAGCTGTTGGTTAATGACGAGTTGATTTGAAGGTTACAAAGGAGAAGTGGAAAATGGTGTGTCTTGTCTGCAAAAGATTAATTTCCTATTCCATTGTCCATAGCCAGTTGGCAGCCAGTGTCAAGCTAGTTCCATCCTAAGCTAATGTTTTCCAGCTGGACACTATTAGAACTGTGTTTTCAATTAGTAGTTTTCCTGGGGTACTTAGGAGTAATAGAAAGTGATTTACCTGCAGGGAGGCAATTCCTATTAGAGGCTGCAGCTAGGCAACACGTAACTAGCTGCTTTGGTTTATTTGCCACTCAACAAATACCCACTGAATCACAAATCTACCACTGAATTTGCTTAGTTATTACAAAATCTGTTGGCTTCTCTCTGCACTCTTTGTGCGTTCAGACGTGCTGAATATTGCAATTATTTTTCTAAGTGTGTTTAACTTCCTTGGGTGCCTGGGACTCATCCAAGTGTCTGAACTGGTATTGCTGTAGCTCAGGATTTTTTAGGGCTTGTTATCGGATTAATCTAAGTCTTGTAATCCTCTGCAGCCATGCTTAGAAGCTTTCCCGAAAGAATTTGGGAAGTTTATAATTTTGACATTGATTTCCACCTATCTTGAAGTTGCTGAAGGCAAGAAGTTACCTTGGAAAAAACATGCACAGCCTAGCAAGCAAGTGCTGAGGTTGAGCAAAGCACTTACGGGGTCAACAAGAAAATGGTTGCATTGGGAAAGAATGATCCTCAAATTGGAAAAAAATGATTTTGGAATCTTTTAGAGGAGAGCTGGAGCAGTCTTTGCTGTGCTGTGTTCAGGGATCCAGCACGTGCAGCCAGTGCTAAGTGTTATCTTTGCACCCATGATCTTTAGTTTCCTAAAGACAAAGGGAGAAGCATTTGGTGAGCAAAATCCTTATGAAGTTCATTTAGTGTGTTCTGAACCATTGTACCAATGTGCATTTAATTCTGCTGTTTGAGGGCTTCACTGCAAATCCTGAATCAGACAGCGAGCTGATTCCTTAAAAATAGCAGATAAATAGATGGGAAATAGCATCTTATTCTAGTAATTAGTTTGCTTTGTTATGGGAGAAAGTGCTTTTGAGTGGTTTAAAGGCTGCCAGAAGATCCCATCTGTTCGTGAAGTGCAGAGCTAAAGTGATGAGCTGATTTGGGAGTGGGTAGGGGGGTACCACAGATTAATTAAAATATTTTCAGTCTATTTGTATTTTGCATCTGAGCGATACCCTTGTTAAATTCCTTTTATATTGCAATGAAGTGGCAACCAGCAGTAAAGGAGCAGAGAAATGAGTAGTAAGTCCTGTGCCACAGGGTGCAGGGTTTGGGGAAGCTGCAGGGTGAGGAATGATCTGAAATGAAGCATCTGCCAGCCCCAGCACTTCTACAGAGTGACTTCATGTTCATTTTGACATGTGGCTTGATTTGGGCTGTTCATGCAGCTGGAGTTCAGTGAAGGACCAAAGGCCAAGGAACTGATGGTTTTTACAGCTCTTATCCTGTTCTGGTTGTCACTCTTGATGAGTCACTTTCCCCTTTACTTCTCGTGTTGCTGACCTGCTTTTGGTCCATCAGATTTGCTGATGGCCCAGCTTTTGTGACATCTCCCAACCTACTCCCCTTCAGTGAGCTGGGTCAGTGTCAGCATGGCAAGGACAGCTGCAGCCAGCTGAGGCTGGGGCTCCTGTGCAACAGGAGGATTTGGAGGGAGGCCAGGCCTGAGGTGTGGTGCACAAAAGCCTCATCAAGCAGAAATGACCAGGCTGTGTCAAATCATAGAATTGGTAAGGCTGGAAAAGGCTTTTAAATCCCCACGTGCATTCATGGACACAGCCCCACCATCATGTTCACCACTAAACTGCCTTCAGGTACCACATCCACAAGGTTATGGAGCATTTCCTTGGGTGGTGATGCCCATTTCCCTGGGCAGCTTGTGCAGTGCTTCACAACTCTTTCCATGAAGAAATTTTCCCTAATATCCAGTCTAAACCTCCCGAGGCACAACTTGAACCACTTTCTGTTTGTCTGATGGAGATGTGTTAGAGGGGGACAGAGCAGCTGAGGGTTTGTCAAGGATGATACAAATAGGCTGAAAGTCATTGCTGTCCTCAGAAGGATAATAGTTGCAGCAAGGGGATGAAATTGAGGGATGGGGGGAAATAAAGGGGATAATCCTGATCTGCTGTGGCACTTGCTGGAGATGATCAGATGCAGCCTTTGAGGCCAGAAAGGCCAGTGTGGTTCTGCCTGACCTGGCTAAGGTAGGCTCTGGGTTTCTCAACTTCCCTTTGGAAAGGCTGTTTAATTTCTAAAATCTTATTTCTGGGCTTTCTGGCAGTTCCTGGTTTTAGGAGCTTTGCCATACGTTAACACAGAGGAGTTCCAAGGCTGTCTGTGTGTAGCTGTCTCTTTGTCTTCAGCAAAGCCACTTCCACTCTTTAGGCTCCCTCCTGGAGCATCGAGGTGACAAAGGAATACACAGGCAGGACACCCCAGCTCCTACTTTCTGTTTGGTGTTTATTCCTCATATGCTGGCCCACTTTAGGGCATGGCAAAGTGTGGGATCTCCTTTGAAGGAATGCCAGGGGTAGGAAGGGAGCGTTCCCTGGGCAGATGAGGTGTGTGAAGTGGATTAGCTGCACTAGAATTCCATAGAGGCTGGCTGTGATTCCTCCTACCAAAACAGCAACAAAAATACCTGATAAAACCTTCACCTAATGAATTATTTCCAGTAAACAAGTGCCCAGTGTTTTGTTTTGAATTCTATTGCAAAATTAGGGAAAAAAAAAAAAACCAGGGGAAACTTTTTCTACTCCCATGATATAATATGGAATATAGATCTTTGGAAAGGAGCTGTCATGAGATCAGCAGGCATATCTGTTAAGCCTGCCTTGTATTTAGGGAACATTTGGCTGATAAGTGATTTTAACTAGTTTTAGGTTTGAAGAGTGTATAAACATTTCCGCAGGTTGGACCCTGATTTTAGCTGATAAGGAGGAATTTGCTGGAAGGAGAGGAAGGAGCATGAAGCTTCCCACAGGAGAAGGATTTTCTAAGTTCATTTTTTCCCTCTAACGAGCATCTCTCTGATTGAAGTACTAATAACACCAGCAGCTTCTCAACAGCATTATCAAGGACTTATTTGCATTCATTTATGCCAAGTAGTTGTTTTGTGTGTTGTGTTTGCAATCTTCATCCAGCTGTCCCATTTTGTTGGGTTTTTTTACTTTGTTTTCCAGTGCAAAAACCAGCTGAGTGCTTGAAAAGAATTGTAAAGGTCCTGCCCCTTCACCTGAACAAAATCAAAATAAATACTCAGCACTGCCCATATATATGCACATAGCTCCCAGTTTGCTCCCCATGGCCTCATCCATCCCTCCCTGGGAAGTGAAGGAGAAGGATGAGTGTTGGCATCTCTGGGTGGCCAGGCTGAAACTGTGACACGAGATTTGGTCATTTCAGGGGAGCTGCCTTGGAGATCCAAATTCAGCTCCCCAGTGTCTGCCCTGCACCCTGAGCTGGTGCCCTTGGAGATCCAAATTCAGCTCCCCAGTGTCTGCCCTGCACCCTGAGCTGGTGCCCTTGGGGATCCAAATTCAGCTCCCCAGTGTCTGCCCTGC
Organism: Setophaga petechia; assembly: GCA_024362935.1. Classification (NCBI taxonomy): domain Eukaryota; kingdom Metazoa; phylum Chordata; class Aves; order Passeriformes; family Parulidae; genus Setophaga; species Setophaga petechia. The sequence goes on along the minus strand of JANCRA010000116.1, from coordinate 1,287,179 downwards.
ACCCTGAGCTGGTGCCCATGGGGATCCAAATTCACCTCCCCAATCCCTGCCCTGCACCCTGAGCTGGTGCCCTTGGGGATCCAAATTCACCTCCCCAATCCCTGCCCTGCACCCTGAGCTGGTGCCCTTGGAGATCCAAATTCAGCTCCCCAAATTCACCTCAGGGGAGCCTTGGGCAGCCCAGAGCAGTTGTTAATAAGGGGGAGCAGTTGTTAATAAGGGGAGCAGTTGTTAATAGAGGGAGCAGTTGTTAATAGGGGGAGCAGTTGTTAATAAGGGGAGCAGTTGTTAATAGAGGGAGCAGTTGTTAATAAGGGGGAGCAGTTGTTAATAAGGGGAGCAGTTGTTAATAGGGGGAGCAGTTGTTGATAAGGGGGAGCAGTTGTTAATAGGGGGAGCAGTTGTTTATAAGGGGGAGCAGTTGTTAATAGGGGGAGCAGTTGTTAATAAGGGGGAGCAGTTGTTTATAAGGGGGAGCAGTTGTTAATAGGGGGAGCAGTTGTTAATAAGGGGGAGCAGTTGTTAATAAGGGGAGCAGTTGTTAATAAGGGGAGCAGTTGTTAATAAGGGGGAGCAGTTGTTTATAAGGGGGAGCAGTTGTTTATAAGGGGGAGCAGTTGTTAATAGGGGGAGCAGTTGTTAATAAGGGGGAGCAGTTGTTAATAAGGGGAGCAGTTGTTAATAGGGGGAGCAGTTGTTAATAAGGGGGAGCAGTTGTTAATAAGGGGGAGCAGTTGTTTATAAGGGGAGCAGTTGTTAATAGAGGGAGCAGTTGTTAATAAGGGGAGCAGTTGTTAATAAGGGGGAGCAGTTGTTAATAAGGGGAGCAGTTGTTTATAAGGGGGAGCAGTTGTTGATAAGGGGGAGCAGTTGTTAATAGGGGGAGCAGTTGTTGATAAGGGGAGCAGTTGTTAATAAGGGGAGCAGTTGTTGATAAGGGGGAGCAGTTGTTAATAAGGGGGAGCAGTTGTTAATAGAGGGAGCAGTTGTTAATAGAGGGAGCAGTTGTTAATAAGGGGGAGCAGTTGTTGATAAGGGGAGCAGTTGTTAATAGGGGGAGCAGTTGTTGATAAGGGGAGCAGTTGTTAATAAGGGGAGCAGTTGTTGATAAGGGGGAGCAGTTGTTAATAAGGGGAGCAGTTGTTGATAAGGGGGAGCAGTTGTTAATAAGGAGAGCAGTTGTTAATAGGGGGAGCAGTTGTTAATAAGGGGGAGCAGTTGTTAATAGGGGGAGCAGTTGTTTATAGGGGGAGCAGTTGTTAATAGGGGGGAGCAGTTGTTAATAAGGGGGAGCAGTTGTTAATAAGGGGGAGCAGTTGTTGATAAGGGGAGCAGTTGTTGATAAGGGGGAGCAGTTGTTGATTAGGGGAGCAGTTGTTAATAGGGGGAGCAGTTGTTGATAAGGGGAGCAGTTGTTAATAGGGGGAGCAGTTGTTTATAAGGGGGAGCAGTTGTTAATAAGGGGAGCAGTTGTTGATAAGGGGAGCAGTTGTTAATAAGGGGGAGCAGTTGTTAATAAGGGGGAGCAGTTGTTGATAAGGGGGAGCAGTTGTTAATAAGGGGAGCAGTTGTTAATAAGGGGAGCAGTTGTTAATAAGGGGAGCAGTTGTTAATAAGGGGGAGCAGTTGTTAATAAGGGGAGCAGTTGTTAATAGGGGGAGCAGTTGTTAATAGAGGGAGCAGTTGTTAATAAGGGGAGCAGTTGTTAATAAGGGGGAGCAGTTGTTAATAGAGGGAGCAGTTGTTAATAGAGGGAGCAGTTGTTAATAAGGGGAGCAGTTGTTAATAAGGGGAGCAGTTGTTAATAAGGGGGAGCAGTTGTTGATAAGGGGAGCAGTTGTTAACAGGGGGAGCAGTTGTTAATAGGGGGAGCAGTTGTTAATAAGGGGGAGCAGTTGTTAATAAGGGGAGCAGTTGTTTATAGGGGGAGCAGTTGTTAATAGGGGGAGCAGTTGTTAATAAGGGGAGCAGTTGTTAATAAGGGGGAGCAGTTGTTAATAGGGGGAGCAGTTGTTAATAAGGGGGAGCAGTTGTTAATAAGGGGGAGCAGTTGTTAATAGGGGGAGCAGTTGTTAATAAGGGGGAGCAGTTGTTTATAGGGGGAGCAGTTGTTAATAAGGGGAGCAGTTGTTAATAAGGGGAGCAGTTGTTAATAAGGGGGAGCAGTTGTTTATAGGGGGAGCAGTTGTTGATAAGGGGAGCAGTTGTTAATAGGGGGAGCAGTTGTTGATAAGGGGAGCAGTTGTTAATAAGGGGAGCAGTTGTTAATAGGGGGAGCAGTTGTTAATAGGGGGAGCAGCCTGGGGGTCCCGTGGGGCTGGTGGCTCAAGGGCTGCAGCTCTGGGGTGCTCAGATCTGTGTTCCCATTTCAGGCTGCTGACATCCAGCTGCTGTGTCCATGAATGTCATTTTTATTAGTTTCTCTCATGTACCAACCCAGTTCTGGGACCAAGTCAGTTCATTCCCCAGCCCCTCTAAAATTCCAAGGTAGCTATCAGAGACAAGGTAAATGTAAATTTTTAATCTAAACTCATTTACTGTGAATTATTGCTAGAAGTTCATTCATCTCTATCTTGCAGGACACACATACTACCCTGAGAATATAATTTTTAAAGCTTAATAATCTATTTTAATAGGAAATTGCTTGTAACTTGTTTTGCAAATGTTCACTCAGATTTTAATGGCACAATTTAAAAACTTGCAAATGGAATTTGACCCTTTTTCTACAGAGTGAAATCACCTGAACAAGTGGAATCAAGTAATAAAATTGAACTGTTTGGGTAATGTTCCTTTTCTCATCCACCACCATAAGATTTTTCCTTTATTTTAATTTCCTTCCTGGAAATTGAAAACCATGTAAGACTTATTTGATCGAACGACAGAAACATGCTTTCTTGTTAAGGAAAAAAAATTCTCCATGGTATTTTTTTTTAATACATTTTGAAATGCAACACGCTGGCAGTGTATCACAGAACCTAAATAGAACTGATGTTGGGTTTGTGAAATTATACAGAATATTTATTGTTCTGGCCATTAGTTTTTTGTGACACATTATTAACTTTTTGAATTTGTCAAGTACAAGCAGCATAAATAGAAATAATGAGATGAAATAAAAGTGTTTAGGTTGAGCATCACACAATTCAGCCCACTTGGGGAAAGTATTTGGCTGTGAAGTTGACTCCCAAGGGAACTGGTGGTGTATTCCACATCTGGGTCCCCTAGAAATAGCCCAGACAAATTCCTGGGAAAGGCCCTGTTCACATGGAAAATCCTGCTGGACAAGCTGGACTAATGAAATCACCTCATCTGCCTCTTACTGCTTTTAATGTCTATAGTGGTTTACACTTTATGCATGCTAAATACACATCAAAACTCAGAAACTACTGGAATTACTTGGCTTTTAGTGCTGCTATGGGCCAGAAAAATCATCTGTGGAGAGCAGCTGAGAGCAGCTGCTGCTGCCTCTGGGGACACGGGGCTGTGTCACCCCTGCAGCACCCTGAGCTGCCTGTCCCAGACAGCAGGGCCTGGCTGCTTTGAGCTGTTCCTTTGCCATTTGTCCATTCTGATTCTTCCTGGGTTCTTCCCATCCTGTCACTGATTGTTGCTTTGCTGTGGAGGAGCACAGAAAGCCCCTGGCAGGGAAGGGTTCAGGTGGTTGAGTGCAGGGGAGGGGACTCTGAGAGCCCACCTGCAGAGCTGCCCCAGCCCTGGCTGATGGCAAAGGCAAGGTGGGAATGGTGTCCCTGTGCCCTCCCTCAGGTGAGAGCCCACCTGCAGAGCTGCCCCTGCCCTGGCTGATGGCAAAGGCAAGGTGGGAATGGTGTCCCTGTGCCCTCCCTCAGGTGAGAGCCCACCTGCAGAGCTGCCCCAGCCCTGGGCCAACAGCAGGAGGACGTGGAGCTGCTGGAGAGAGCCCAGAGGAGGCCCCGGAGCTGCTGCAGGGCTGGAGCCCCTCTGCTCTGGAGCCAGGCTGGCAGAGCTGGGAATGTTCCCCTGGAGAAGGGAAGGCTCCAGGCAGAGCTCAGAGCCCCTGGCAGGGCCTGCAGGGCCTCCAGGAGAGCTGCACAGGGACTGGGGACAAGGGACAGAGGGACAGCACCCAGGGAATGGCTCCCACTGGGAAAGGGGAGATTGGGCTGGGATCTGGGCAAGGAATTCCTGGCTGGCAGGGTGGGCAGGGGCTGGGCTGGAATTCCCAGATTTGCTGTGGCTGCCCCTGGATCCCTGGCAGTGCCCAAGGCCAGGTTGGACATTGGGGCTGGAGCACCTGGGGCAGTGGGAGGTGTCCCTGCCATGGCTTTAAGATGAGTTTTAAGGTCCCTTCCAGCTCAAAGCATTCCATGGTTCTGTGATCAGCTCCATGAACTTGTCTCTCCTGTGTTCTGGGGCACAGCTGTCCATATTTCTTGGAGGCCCAGAGGTGCCCCAGGGCAGGGCCTGCTGGCTCAGCCAGCCCAGCTCTGTCCATGGCATTGCCTGTGGCCTTTGCCCACCCACTCGAGCTCCAGGGCTTTGTTCTCCCCTCTGTATCTGCTCCCACGATGGGACTCTGCTGTTCAGGCACCTCTCAAAGCAGTCCTCTGGTGCTGAGTGTGTGAGAGATGCACCTTATTTGAATAGATTTGAATAATGTCTCCTTTATTGTGCCATTAAGCCTTCAGTAAAAAAGAATCACTTCTATAATTCAACAATGGGTTTATCAAAACCTCTGAATAGAAGTTGCTGGCAGAGGCAGGTTTTAAGCATCTGATAGAGATTGTTACAAAATTTGGAAATACACCTATTTTATGTCCCTTTTTAAAGTTTACCTTTAAGAGCCATCTCTCACATCTGATCTCTGCTTTCCAAGTTCACTCAAAATCCTCATGCAGGAGAATGGCTTGGATCTGCAACGAAAGAGGCTGTGGAGCTGTGTCAGGAGAGGTTTAGGTGGAGGTCAGGAAAGGTTCATCCCCAGAGGTGCTGGCACTGCCCAGGGAATGGGCACAGCACCGAGGCTGCCCGAGCTCCAGGAGCCTTTGGGCAGAGCTCCAGGGATGCCCAGGTGGGATTTGGGGGTCTGGGCAGGGCCAGGGGCTGGGCTGGGTGATCCTGTGGGTCCCATTCAGCTCAGAGGATTCCATAACCTGTGATGAGAGCACTCAGAAAATACTGGAGTGGACAGAGAAAGGAGACCTGAGCTCTTGAGGTCTGCCCACCAAAATGCCCTTGGTGAAGCCAGCCAGCTGCTCCTTGGGGTCCTGGTGACACCAGCCTAGGTCACAGCAGGTGACAGGCAGGGCAGGGTGGTGCAGGGTGAGGTCTCCAGTGCAGGTCACAGTGAAGCTGCTGAAATGTCACATTTTGCTCCCTGAGTGCAGATCCTGGGCCCTGGCTCCAGCACTGGCTCTGCCTTGTCCTTCACTCCGACCTCCCTGCTCAGATTCCACACTCCTCATCCTGTCACTCAGCTCACTCCTGACCTCCCTGCTCAGATTCCACACTCCTCATCCTGTCACTCAGCTCACTCCTGACCTCCCTGCTCAGATTCCACACTCCTCATCCCTCCCTGCTCTGAGTCATTCCCTCCTGAGCAGCACTCAGAGATGCACAATGAGTCACAGTTCAGAAAACAGGTGCCTGAACTGGGGCTGTCAAAAATAAATGTGCAGGACTTGATTCTTCAGGCGAGTTTTTGTTGTTATTAACTGCAGCCTGTCTCAGGAAAAGCTGGATTGATGGACAATAGGCCATTTTCCCCCTTTTAGTTTTAAGATGGAGCTTAGCTGCAGCAAAGTGATGTCGTGCTTAATTCCTTCCAAATGAGTTTGCAGCTGCCTGACAGATTTTGGGTGCATCATTGTCCTTGCTGTGCATGGTTGAGAGAAGTAAGGATCCCCACGCAGGGAAATATTAACAATACTTTACCAACCCTCATCTTTTTTGGGATTGTTCAGCCTGGAAAATAAAAGGGTTTGGGTTGACCTAATTGTTGCCTTTCAGTATCTGAAGGGCCCACCAGGAAAGATGGAGAGAGATTTTACAAGGGACAGAGGGACAGGAGCCAGGGAATGGCTCCCAGTGCCAGAGAGCAGGGCTGGATGGGATCTTGGGAATTGGGAATTGTTCCCTGGCAGGGTGGGCAGGCCCTGGCACAGGTGCCCAGAGCAGCTGGGGCTGCCCCTGCATCCCTGGCAGTGCCAAGGCCAGGCTGGACACTGGGGCTGGAGCACCTGGGGCAGTGGGAGGTGTCCCTGCTCCCTGCAGGGTGTCAGATGAACTTTAAGGTCCCTTCCAACCCAAAGCATTCCATGGTTCTGATTGTTTTCTGGGCAGGTTGACAGTGGAAGGAAGGAGGCTCAGGGCTCCATCCTGTCCCAGCTGTCAGTGCTGGGAGCCAGGAGAGCAGAGAGGAGCAGGATGGGTGACCTTGAGGACAAAAATAAAAATTCCATGGAAAGGGAAGATTGTGCCCACAGGGACTCATAACGAGAGTTTCTGCTGCACACTCAGGGTTCATTAGTTGGAAAGGGCAGAGGAGGAGAGAGGGTCTTGCCTGGGGCTGAGAGTTGAGCTAAATTCCTCTCCAAGTCCCTTCAGCTCTGAGACTGAGAGCTATATAATGAACAGCTTCTGTTTGTTTCTATTTTATGACGTGCAGGAGACTCAGGGTGATTTGGGGACCATCACAGAGGCACTGCCAGAGCCTGAAACGGCTCTCAGGTGGTGGAGAACGAGGAGCAGAGAGGGCTCCTGGAGAACTGCAGGAGCAGTGCTTGTGCTCAGGGAAGGAATTCAGAGTGTTGCTCTTCCACTTGATCCAAAAGAGGGCTGAGCTGTACAGCAGGGTAAAGCCCAGGGAGAGGGTTAAGGCACAGAAGAACCTGAGGCAGATGAATAAATTGAAGTGTGAACGATTTGAGGTTAAAGGAAAGTTTCTGGTGGCAGAGTGGTGAGATCCAGACCAGGGGATCTGGAAAGGTCTCCCAGAGGTGATGGCACAGGCTGAAGGTGTAACTGCTCCTAAAGCAGAGAATTGTGCTTTTATGTGCTGTTGCCTGTGTTAGGGGAAGGCTGGGTTTGGTGACCCCTCAGATGGATTCTCCAGCCTCCTGTTTCTGCAGGTTGGCTGGAGGATGGTGAATGTGCTGCTGAGCATCCTCAGGGGTTGGGAGGGGCTCTAAAGGTCATCTTTCCATGGTCTGCCATGGGCAGGGACACCTGCCACTGTCCCAGGGTGCTCCAGCCCCAATGTCCAACCTGGCCTTGGGCACTGCCAGGGATCCAGGGGCAGCCCCAGCTGCTCTGGGAATTCCAGCCCAGGCAGGAATTCCTTGCCCAGATCCCAGCCCAATCTCCCCTTTCCCAGTGGGAGCCATTCCCTGGGTGCTGTCCCTCTGTCCCTTGTCCCCAGTCCCTGTGCAGCTCTCCTGGAGGCCCTGCAGGCCCTGCCAGGGGCTCTGAGCTCTGCCTGGAGCCTTCCCTTCTCCAGGGGAACATTCCCAGCTCTGCCAGCCTGGCTCCAGAGCAGAGGGGCTCCAGCCCTGCAGCAGCTCCGGGGCCATTAATGCATTGAAAACAAATACATTAAAAAGTATTAAAAAAATGCAGTCTGTTATTCAGTTGCTCCTTCACTGTCCCCCCTCCATCACTTCTCTGCAGGGTCCTTGCTGCCCGTTCTGCTCCGTGCTGAGGGTGAGCACAGCAGCTCTCTGGAACCCAAGTGCCATCCTCCCAGCTCTGGAATTCAGCAGAACTGTTTGATTAACACTAGAATAAGTAAAATACTTGAGTCTCTCCAGAAGAAAATCAGCTTTGTGCTGTGTCCCTGCTCCCCCCTAGAGCAGAAGTCCGTGGGCTCTGTTCCTGCGGTTCCTTCTCCGAGCTCCCTCCACTGCCCCAGCAGCTGAGTGTCTGGGCTCCAGCACCAGGTGTGCTTGTTTCCTTCTGGGAAAAGCTTTGCTCTGACTTGGGTCCCTTTGTTGGGGGTGGGGAGATGAAGAAGCTGCTGTCATAAGCCAGGCAGGCAGCAGCTTCCATCACCCAGCCTGTGCAGCGTGTGTTTATCTGCCTGGCACAGACCAGCAAACGCTGCTGCAATCATTGCAGTAAATGGGAGATATGGAAAGTCTTAAGTTTCATTTTGCTTGCTGTTGTCTCCTTTTGTCTTTTTTATTGACCAGCAGTCATTTAACAGCATGTTTGACTCCTGTTCAGGCTTTTTCATGGCTTGCATTGCATTGAGTTTCTGTTGAATACTTGAGTACTGTGGTGTAGTTTGATGCCTGATGGAAAAAGAACTAATTATTTCATTAACAGCAGAGTGGAATTTGTCCTTACTAAAGAACAAAACAGAAAGCATCCAGTGTATTGGGTAAAATTGTGTTTCTCAGCTTTTTTAGCTGGTGTGGAACAAAAGAAGAAAGTCTCCTGAACCTGTGCTCATTGGTGAACACTTGCATCCTAATCTGACTGTTGCTGCAGCCCACAGTAGCACTGATCCTGTGTACTTGTGGGTGGGGCTGGGGCCCAACTGAGAACATACTCTAGTTCCTGGGCTGGGCTGTTGCATTTTGGCTTTCTGATGACATTCTGAAGCTGGCTGTTGATCATTCAGGTAAAACCTTCACAAGAGTGCAGTGGGAGATGGTCACAGACAGTGAGGGTCAGCAAGGGATCCAGTCCTCTGCTCCTCCAGGGAGAAAGCTGACCACCTATTACACATGAGAATCACAGACTGAAAGGGCCCTTAAAGCCCATCTAATTCCCCCTGCCACACCTTCCACCAGACCAGGTTGCTTCAAGCTCCATCCAGCCTGGCCTTGAGCACTTCTTTTTGTTCCTGGGAAAATGTTCTTTACTCTGTTAATGCACAGAGTGCTGTTAAGGTGGTGCATGGACTTTGGTTGTGGAAATGGAATTTGGAGTATGGAATGGCCGTGGTGGCGTGTGCTGGTATCAGTGACAGGCTGCTGCTGGGGTCGGTGAACACAGCCCTCAGTCCTGTTGGTTACATAGGCTGCTCCTTTGTTATTGAATTTAGGGAGAAATACAAGCCTTGTGTAGTGCTTGACTTTTTAATAGCCTGACTTTTATTAAGTGAATGTGTTTTCTGGTGATGACTCGTGTTTTGATTGTTGCTGACAGTGGTTTTAGCTTTGCTGGCTGTGTGCTGGAAATCTGCCCAGCACAGCAGTGTGGTTCATGGTGGTTCATGCCCTGGGGCTTGCAGGAGGTGGAGGAGCGATGCTGGGGGAGGAGGGAGGGTGTAAGATGCTGTGTAACATTTGTGTAAGATGCTGTGTAAGATGCTGTGTAAGATGCTGTGTAACATTTGTGTAACATTTGTGTAAGATGCTGTGTAACATTTGTGTAACGTGCTGTGTAACATGCTGTGTAACATGCTCTGTAAGATGCTGTGTAACATTTGTGTAACATTTGTGTGACATTTGTGTAACATTTGTGTAACATTTGTGTACATTTGTGTAACATCTGTGTAACATTTGTGTAACATTTGTGTACATTTGTGTAACATCTGTGTAACATTTGTGTACCATTTGTTCTGCCCTGCCCTGCTGCAGACCGTACCAAAGCCCATCGCGCTGGAGCCCTGCTTTGGGAACAGAGCCGCCGTTCTCTCCGTCTTCGTGAGGCTGCCTCGAGGCCTCGGGGGTATTCCTCCACCAGGACAGTCAGGTGAGCATGGCTGTTGTCTCTGGTGGCTTGGAATTATGTCTGGACTCCTTCCCCAGCCTTACAGGTTCACCTTTCCTGATCCCACAGCCTCTGCTGTAGCCACAGTTCAGCTTGGGATGTGCTCGAGGTATTTTAGGCTCCCTGGTCTGGGCCCTGCTGGCTTCCAACATGAGTTTTGAGTTAATTACTAAGGCCAGTTGATGGATGAACATTTGATATTGCACTATGCTTTAATTAACAGCTGGGTGGGGGAAAGAGGGATCTGGTACAGCCACGTTTGCAGTAGCTACCTGTGAAGGTAACTTGTCACTTGGCCTATCCAGCTCAGTTCCCAGCTCCATTTGCAGGGGAACATCAAGTCACAGAAGCATGGAAAGATTTGGGTTTGAAGGGACCTTAAAGATCATCCAGTTCCACCCCCTGCCATGGCAGGGACACCTTCCACTGTCCCAGGTTGCTGCAAACCACAGAGCAGCCTCCCCCACCTCCCAGGGAACAATATCCCACCTAACCCTGTCCACTGTCAGTCTGAAACCATTCCCCTTGTCCTGTCACTACAAGTCCTTGCAGAGCATCTCTGCCCTCCTCTCAGGAGCTCTGCACAAAGAGCTTTTCCCCATCCAGTCTTGTTCTCAACCCCTTCAGACCCAAACCTGGTGTCAGGGCGCTGGGACATCATCTCCCGGGCAGTGTGGGACTTAAGTGGGGTTCCCCAGTGCCCAGTGAGCTTGGGGAAGCAAAGGCTTTGGAGAAAGAGTTAGCAGGGTTTGAATTGGGTGGTTTGGTGTTGAGCTGGGTTGAGCTAAGTCCCAGATGTGGTTTGTCTGTGAATAGAGCAGGGAGGCCCTGGCATGGGGTGCCCAGAGCAGCTGTGGCTGCCCCATCTCTAGAATTTTCCAGGCCAGGTTGGACAGGGCTTGGAGCACCCTGGGCCAGTGGAAGGTGTCCCTGCCCATGGCAGGGAGTGGAACTGGATGGGCTTTAGGGTGCCTGTGAACCCAAAGCATTCCATGACTCCCTGATCTGCCGTGAGGAGGTAGCAGAGGTGATGGATCCAGGGGAAGGGCAGTGAAACCTCCGTGCACATTTGCTTTCAGGTTTATTGTAGTCCATCTACTGACACAGAGAAAGACACCTTCAATATTATGCCTCATTCTTTGAGGCTTCCACATTTAGAGTTTTACATCCACTAATACCCACTCTTATTGTGTCTTTTCCTCCTGCTGTTGCTTCTAATTAAACATGCAGTATTTCAGCTCCTTTCGGAATATTGGCTGGAGCTTAATTCTTGGGCCACAACTCTTGTCTAGTTTATTAAAATAATTCGACACCCTTTGTGGCCTGGAGGGGTTTTCTCAGCTTTGTGCAGGTTTGTTGCTGTGGCTGTGTGGTGACGTTTGTTGTGTGCCAGGTCTCGCCGTGGCCAGTGCTCTGGTGGACATTTCCCAGCAGATGCCAATTGCCTACAAAGAGAAGTCGGGCGCCGTCCGAAATCGGAAGCAGCAGCCCCCTGCACAGCCAGGAACCTGTATTTGATGCATGGACATCAGAAACTGTCTAGGGTTTTAAACACAATGGAAAAGTAATACCAAGGAGGAGGAAGATTTCCAAGTTGTGTCCCAAGAGACTAGAAGCACCCGGAAAAAACCACAACTTCTTGAACCCAGTTTTTTTCTCTCATCTACGTGCTAGTTGGCTTTATTTGACAACTGCTCCACTTAAGTTTTACTGACACATGGCTTCAGGTTGCTCCTTTGTTTTCTTCAAGTTTAAAGCAGAATGGTTTGGTTGCAGGTGCGGTGAGTCCGGCGCCCCACTCCTGGTCAGTGTAAATACAACAGTAGTCCAACGAATGACACTCAGGTTTCTACATGGAAAGTGCTTTGTAGTTCATGTATTTATCAAACTGTACAAAAAGAAAATGATCCAGTGTTTACAGGTGTCAGCTCTCAACACATAAACACTACTATTAATCTTCAAAGCATCTTCATTCTTTGTTTTTATTTAGTATTTAATTGTTCCCTCATTATTTCAGTGGAACTCTCTTCCAGGCACAGCCTTTTTGTAGTCATCACGGTCCAGGAATGCAAAAGCTGGGATGGTTTAAAGGTTGATGTTGCTCAGAGCACATGAAATAACTGGAAAGTTGGATGTTGCTTTGGAAAGACTCAGTGTTTACATAGTCTTAACCTGCTTGGAGTACACCACACACAAGTGCCTAGGCGTGAACAGATCTAGGGAGTGAGGAGACTGCTACCCACGCTGCTTTTTAACATAATTAAATTCCTTTAAAGGTATGTGTACTCACATCTAGAGTCACCCAAGGCACTCTGTGTCCTCAGTCCCGTGCAGTCAGAGGAAAATCACATTTTCCTGACCAACCAAATGCTCACCCAGGTGCAAATACCTGGAAGGCACGTAGAGTTTCAGTGTCCCATAAGAGAACTCCCAGTTTCACCAGCATTTTCATAGAAGCAGTCTGTGTTCCAGGTCAGACACATCACATTTTTCTGATTTTGGCCTCTTTCCTCCCCCTTCCCTCCCGCCGTCCTCTGGATGAGAGCTGAGCTTGGAGGCGTTGCTCCCCAGTGGTTGTGGTTTGCTCCATCTTCTTACAGGGTGTAAAAAGCAACGCTCCGGGTGCCAGGGCAAGTGAAGTGAAAAAAGAACTTTAAATAAAAGTCAAGCAGAGCAGCTTTGTTTTGCCACAGGTTTGAGTTCTACACGATCAGATCCTGGTATTTCCTGTGTGGCTTGAGCTCTGTGAGAGATTGAAGAAGTTGCTGGTTGGTGAAAGGATGAGACTTGCAAACAGCAAAGGAAGGTTTGGTGTTTGGGGATGCATCAAACCAAATGAACTGCTCTGCCAGGCTGGGATTGTGGTTTGAGGCTCAAGGTTGGACTGAGCCCACTCATCTGTGTGTGGTGGTGTCCATGTGTCCCTGGAATGTGGCACAGGGCCCGGGGGCTGCAGTGCTGGAAGGTGGCAGTGGAGGTGCCAGGTGAGGTCTGTGGTTATGGCTCCATCAGTCAGCGTGGGCTCACCCAGGTCACTGAGCTGCTGTTTGATAATGGGGAATGCACATGGAAGGGAAGTGCTCTTGGGTCTGGCCAGGCTGCACCTTTCCAAACTGAATCCCAAACGCTGCTCCTTTTTTGTGCTGAGCAGTCACATGTCAGCCTTTCATTTCTGGGGTGGTTTTTTCCTGACCATGTGTTTTGAAGAAGCTCTTTGGAGCCTGGCAGCATTGCAATAAAGAGGTGAATTGCTGTGTGTGTCCAGACAGTGGTGATGGGAACAGCCTGATGGCTTAAGGACTGTGGGGGATGATAATTCTGATTTAGTGTGTCATTTAACAAGTGCAATGGGACTGCAAAAAAATATTGGGACTGCAGAAAAATATTGGGAAAAAATGCATTTTATATATAAATATATATAAATGCATCTGTTTCTAAACTAGAAGTTTCAATGCTCTGTGGGAAGAAGGAATTATGATCAGAAAAGGGTTGAGATTTGTCTTAGAATGAAGGGATTTAGGCTTAAAACTTAAATTTAAGTTTTATCTGATGCACGGATTACCTCAGACAGATTCATCTCCTGATAATGTTTTCTAACTTGCTCAGTGATAGGGTTAATCTGAACTGGAGAAATAAGACTGGACTAAAATCCCTCCCCTGTTACTGTGTATTTTCAGCCACGATGCACATCCTGGTGTTTGCAGATTTCTTCCTGCTGTTTTTGGGAGGAGAGCTGCCAGCCTGGATGCTGAAAGCCTCTGTGCTTGAGTTTCCCTCTCCAGGACAGCTCTTGGGCAGGTGCTTAAAGTTGTTGGGTTTTCCTGATCACAAACAGCTTTCAGAGCCGTAGGCCTAGAGGGGTGATAGATTTTTACATTAATAAAAAGACATGAATACAGAGTTTGGGACATTTTCTCACTCCTGGAGAGCTGGGCTGTCTGGTCTGCAAAGCCTGCAGTGTGCCAGGAGTGTGGCCAAAATGAGGTGTCAGATTCTGAAAAAATGAGCAAAAATGATCAAAGTCAAGGTGTATCAGAACCAAAAAATGTAAATAGAGCAACAAGAGTTACTCACATAACTAAAAGGAACTGGCTCCTTTAGGGTGTAGCTCTACCCTGCATCTGATCTCCATCCTGATGAGGGAGAAGAGAATTCTCATACATAGCTCTGCTGCAGTTTCATCCCAGCTTAGAGGTAAACAGGGAAAAACATGGGAAGGGCTTGGGGAAGGAGGAATTGCTGGCAGTTTATCACCAGGCCAGTATCCAAAGTGAAGGAATTTTGGGTTTATTTGATTTGGAGGTGAGTTGGGGGAGAAAGAACAACCTTATTTCGTGGGAGAATCTGTAAATAAATGACAAATGGCACATAGATTTTGCACTTGTACATAAACTCTACAGTAACGTGCAGAATGTGGAGAGATTTAAAGTGTATATAAACCAGAAAAAATATTGAATGTATTTTTGATGATTTTAAATTATGTATGAGTTTTGTCTTAATAACTCCTTCATCTGATCAGTAGTAGATAACTTTCCAGAGCTTTAAACACCAGATTATCTCATGATATCTTGCAAAGCAGGGAGGCATAACTTGACTTTTGTGTGTTCAAATGTATTTCACTTAAATGTAGAAATGAAATTAAATAATGTTTTTTCCATTTGAAAGGGGGAAAAGCAACATTTGGATACAAGTAATAAAGGTCCTCAAAGTGGTCACTATGTGGAGGATTAAATCAGTAGTTTAAGGCCTTTGTTACTAAAATTGTGGCAGTATTTCCATTCAAAATCACTATTTTCAGGTGTTTATGACTGGCTGAAATTCAGCATTTGACATCTCGACCCTCGGAAGATTTTTATTCTCTGAGAGGAACCTTTAAAAACATTAGTAATGAAATTTCAGAACTGTTGGGGCCCTTTTCTTCGAGAAAACAATGGTACCAGTGGATCTCCAAATAAGACCTTTTTTTTTAATTCACCATTTTCCGTGGTTTTTAGCCCAGAATTTTCTCTGGGCAGGTGTTGCATGACCTTGCCACGCTCTGGTTCAGTATTTTGGATACAAGAATATTTATGAGCCACAACTTTTCAGTTGTTACTATCCCTTTCCCTGGGCTTAAAACGCATTGTAGTGAAGTTGCCAACATAAAGCCATTTATGATGGGAAATGCCTGTGGTGAACATCAAGCCATGGCATGTAATGTCCCAAATTCAGTGCTGCGGAACCATGGACAGCCTCTGCCGGCAGGTCCACCCTCCTGAGGGTGCTTTGCGTGCTGGAGGTGCCAGGAGCTGCAGCTCTGTGCAGGAAACGTGCCCGAGGTGCCCAGGCCCTGCTGGGGTTGGTGGGTGCTGTAAATGGCGCTCAGCCTGCTCGGCCCTGCGTCAGCAAAAAGGGGGCTTGAGGATGAAACCAGTCCTGGGGCCTTTCCTGTACCCCTGGGGCCTTTTCCATACCCCTGGGCCTTTTCCATACCCCTGGGGCCTTTCCTGTACCCCTGGGGCCTTTTCCATACCCCTGGGCCTTTTCCATACCCCTGGGGCCTTTCCCGTATCCCTGGGGCCTTTCCTGTATCCCTGGGGCCTTTCCCGTACCCCTGGGGCCTCTCCCATATCCCTGGGGCCTTTCCTGTACCCCTGGGCCTTTCCTGTACCCCTGGGCCTTTCCCGTACCCCTGGGCCTTTCCTGTACCCCTGGGCCTTTCCCATACCCCTGGGCCTTTCCCATACCCCTGGGCCTTTCCTGTACCCCTGGGGCCTTTCCCGTACCCCTGGGCCTTTCCTGTACCCCTGGGGCCTCTCCCATATCCCTGGGGCCTTTCCCGTACCCCTGGGGCCTTTCCCATATCCCTGGGCCTTTTCCATACCTCTGGGGCCTTTCCCGTACCCCTGGGCCTTTCCTGTACCCCTGGGGCCTTTCCTGTACCCCTGGGGCCTTTCCCATACCCCTGGGCCTTTCCTGTACCCCTGGGCCTTTCCTGTACCCCTGGGGCTCCAGTGCCATGGGCTGGGCTGCCCCCCATCCTTTGCTGCTCCAGCTGTTCCAGCTGCTTTTCCTTCTCCAAGAGACCCTGGGCTGGGGACAGGCACCAGCTGCATCCAGAGCCCTCAGCCCCTTCCCACGGGAAACTGGGATCTATTTATAATTACTGGGATTTATTGATACTAACTGGGATTTATTGATAATTACTGGGATTTATTGATACTAACTGGGATTTATTGATACTGAGCTGTGTGTGAGACAGCAGCCAGCAGACTCTGTGTGCCCAGGGCAGCCCCTGCTGAGCCCCTCCCGGTTTTCCCCATCTGGGAACACCCAGGGGAGGGAGAAGGGGCTGCCCTGGCAGAGCCCCCTGGAGCTGCAGGACAGGGGGACAGGGCTGTGCTGGGAAGGGAGGGAAGGGATGGCTCGGGGTGTGCTCCTCATTTTTGGGTGTCTTCTTTGCAATTTTAGACAAATTCCTGCTTTTTCTGTTGGTAGCTGCTGAAAGGAGCTGAGTTTCCATGCCAGGACTACTACAGTATGTGTATCTGCTGATTTTTCTGCTTCAGGGCAGGTTTTGTTCAGTCTATTTCTTTGTTCACACAGACGATTTGTGTGGGTCTTCCAGGTACTAGAATTCTTTAGACATTTCCTCTCCATTTAGTATTGATTCCACAAACCTCACCAGTAGAAAAAAAGAGAAAAATAACAATTGTCGCAGAGTGTATCACATGTCAGTCCATTAAAAAAAAAAGAAAAAAAAGAAAAGAAAAAAAAGAGTTTTGTATTACTCTGAAATTTGTGCACAATAAATGTTCTTTAAACTAAGATCCTTGAATTAATTGTATTCTGGATTTTTTTCCCTCTTTGTTCTGTAATTATTTATGATTCTGATCTGTGTTCAGACTTGAGCTTAGTTTGTTAATATGTATAATTTAGCATTTATTGCATTCATATGTAAATAGGAGCAAGTATTGTAAACTATTTCATTGCTGGGGTTGTGGGTGTTATACATACACACATTTAGGATTGCAGTTTTTTGGTATAATTTTTTGTATTGTAAAATAACAGCTAATTTAAAGCCGGAACGAGAAAATTCTTGGGCGGTCTGTGCATTTTAAATACAAATGTGAAGTACATGTATATAAATAAAAGTAAATAATGCAAATCTTTCCTCTGAAATAAAAGGTAGATGATCTGGTTAAAATTTCCCTCTTATTTATTTTCTTAAAAGGAGAGGGGAGCGGGAAATAATTTAAAGTGTTTTGAAGGCTCCTGGCTGAGGTGAAGGTGAGTTTCTGTTGTGCTGGGGGTATCAGTGGGCTCCTGGCAGGTGCTGGATTTGGGAGGAGAAAGGAGGGACGTGTCCTCTGGATGGGGGATGGATGGATGTAATTCAAGGAGTTAAATCTGTAGGTTTTTAAGACAGAGACAGTCATTAAATCGGTTCCATTTCTAGCCTCAGGTTCACTTTCCCCCAGGTGCCCCTCAGGGGAAGAACCTTTCCTGGCCTCCAGCCTGGCCCTGCTCCAGGTGTTTCCTGGCCCTGTCCCAGAGAGCAGAGGTCAGAGCTGCTCCTGCACTGCCCCTCCTGACGTGACCCCCACATCAAATCTCAGCCCCTTCCCTTTTTACTCTCACTAATAATTTTTTCCAGTAAATTTCCTGTTTAAATCCAAAGAGAAAAAGCTCTCTCCCATGGAAACTGTATCACCAATTTTGCTGATGATTTATCAGGTGTTGGCATCAGCTGCTGTTCCAGACACACACAACGGCTGGAGAGGGAGGCAGAGGTGGCTGCTCCTCTCCCACCCCTGTGCATCAGGACATCTTCCACCACAGGGACTTCCTGTGCTTTGGTAGCTGCTGCAAGGCTTCTGCCCTTCACAAAAACTTGCAGTTTGCTGAAATAACTCACTAAAGGCTGCCTGTCTCGTTATTCAGGCACTGGGGAAGTGACACTACTAGTGACAATAAACATCTTGCTGTGGAAAGATCAGCTGGAATTTTTGACTGACAGACACTCCACTTTACAAACTACAAAAGCTACACCAAACTTTCACAAAGCAAAAGTCTTCTGCACATTCCCTAGAAATCTGTGGGGCTTCTCCCCTAAGCTGGGACATCAATTTTGTGGTTCCTCTCTCGAGGGCTGAGTGCAAGGACTCTGCACTCTATGGCTGGTAAGTTCCACTGACTCCTGTTCTCTACTGTGCCTTTGCTAGCTTTAATGTATATAACTATAATATATAACAATATATATTTAATATATAACAATAACCTCAATGTTGTGCACTGTTTTATGTAATCTCTCAGCAGCTCTCTTATTTTGTACTGTGCAGGAACTGTTGAAGGCCTTTTGTCTGTTACCCCCTGTCTGCTGGATAAATAACACATTTTATAATAGCCCTGATCAGCAGCCTTAGGATCTCTGGAGCCAGAGGGATTGAGGTGCAGGTCACCTAAGCAGAGCTGCTGCCAGAAGCCTGTGCCCGAGGCAGGGCTTGTCTCGAGCTGTCACTCGATCTGTGACACCCCGGCAGCCGCGCTCGAGCCCTGCCGGGACGCAATCCGCTGCTCCCCATTTATTTTTATGTCACTCTCCAACTTTGGAATTAAGCACTGCTGGGATGAAGCAGAGTTGAACCTGACATTTATGAGCCATGAGGGTTTCAGCCACAGTCGCCTCCGAAGGCTGTTGTGCTGCTTCATTCCATGGCATTAAACTGGGATGCAGGAGCCCAATTCCAGCAATTGCTGCAGAGCTGAGCAGGGGATGCCAGGCTGGCAGCACAGCGTGGGGTGTCCAGACTTGAAATGAAATGGGCAGGGGGTAGTGGTTTTAGAGCTGCTTTAAATTTATTTTGGACAGCAGGAAAAACCACAGAGGGCTGGAGCCATTTTTCATCGCTGCTCTGATTTTTCTTGTGTTGTAACAAAGAAAAGAGGCTGGAAGAGAAGAGAACGTGGAGGTTTTCCAAGGCTTTTGTCCATCCAGGATGATGGTCTTTGTCTTCAGCTGTCATTAATGAATGGTTTTGAGTAAGGAGCCAGAGAGGAATTTGAGATCCAGTTTTCTTTCCACAAACCTTAAATATCAACCACTCACAGCAAGAAGGGACTTGAAGTGTTTTTGAAACCCAATTTAACTCCCCCAGAAATCCTGGAGTGGAGGCTGGGTGGAAGAAACCCCCAGGAAAAGGTGGGGCTTGGGGCAGCTCTTGGGTAGTTCCACATGGCTGGTTGGTGATAAATCATCCACAACATGGCAGAAACACCAACATTTCCTTTTCCCCATTGATGGGAAGAGAGGAGGAAGAGAGTTGTACAAAAGAGCCAGAGTTCCATAGCCAATCGCCATTGGGATAAAGAGTTAGCAGATTCTTGAATTTCTCCCTGGGGTTTTTGGTTTCTGAGCTAATCAAGCAGCAAAGCAGGGATTGCAGGGACAGAGTGGAACCACTGAGGTCTTGCCAAAGGCATGAGGTGGGGGGAGATTTTCTAATGAGGTGAGAGCAGCTGCTGGTGATGTTCCTGGCTGGTAATGAGGCTGCTGGACCCAGGTGTCAGCATCCCTGGAGGTGGGCTGAGCTCCTCACGTTCCCCATTGCAGGGTGGGAACAGCAGCACATCCCCAGACTGTGTCAGAGTCCCAACACCCTTGGCCACAGGATTTGGGGACACCATTGTCACCCTATGGGAGCTCTGAGGTAAGGTACCTCATGTCCTACAGGCAGCTCTTCTCCTTGGTGACTCCTGAGACTCAGTGACAAGTTTGGGACTTGGGTCTGCACTAGAGATGTCTCAGAAGAGAGAAATCTTCCCCACAAACAAAGAACAAGATCTCAGGGCTCAAACTGCATTGGAATTGATGTTTTTCATTGGCATGTAGGGCTGGGACAAGGGAGAATGGCTCCCACTGCCAAAGGGCAGGGCTGGATGGGATATTGGGAATTGGGAATTGTCCCCTGGCAGGGTGGGCAGCCCTGGCACAGGTGCCCAGAGCAGCTGTGGTGCCCCTGGATCCCTGGCAGTGCCCAAGGCCAGGCTGGACACTGGGGCTGGAGCGCCCTGGGGCAGTGGGAGGTGCCCCTGCCATGGCAGGGGTGGATTAGATGGTCTTTACAGCCCCTTCAAACTCAAACTATTCCATGAGTCTGTGACCAGCTGCAGGATCAGACCCTTCCTTCCCCCTCTTCTCTGTGTTCCTGGGCCGCATGCTGACGAGAAGCCCAGGTGCAGCTCCACAACCCTGTGAGGGCAGGGGCTGTTTCTGATCTTCCCCCAGCCATGGTGAACAGCAGTGCCATGGGAGGATGGGATTTAGTCTCTCTTGGTCCTCATGCTGATCCCTGAATTCAGTTTGGAAGCAGAACTTCACTGGGTAGGTCTGGATTGTGGTGGTGACCATGAGGTACTGTCTGGATGGGGAACTGGAGCAGAGCATGGACATATCTGGGGTATCCATCCATCCATCATCCATCCCTCCATCCATCCATCATCCATCCATCCATCCATCCATCATCCATCCATCCATCCATCCATCCATCCATCATCCATCCATCCATCATCCATCCATCATCCATCCATCCATCCATCCATCCATCCATCCATCCATCCATCCATCCATCCATCCATCCATCATCCATCCATCCATCATCCATCATCCATCCATCCATCATCCATCCATCCATCCATCCATCCATCCATCCATCCATCCATCCATCCATCATCCACCCATCCATCATCCATCCATCCATCATCCATCATCCATCCATCATCCATCCATCCATCCATCATCCATCCATCCATCCATCCATCCATCATCCATCCATCCATCATCCATCCATCCATCATCCATCCATCCATCCATCATCCATCCATCATCCATCCATCCATCATCCATCCATCCATCATCCATCCATCCATCCATCATCCATCCATCCATCCATCCATCCATCCATCCATCCATCCATCATCCATCCATCCATCCATCCATCATCCATCATCCATCCATCATCCATCCATCCATCCATCCATCCATCCATCCATCCATCCATCATCCAGCCAGGGTGCAGCACCAGCCCTTCCCAGTTGTTGCCACTCTGTGGGACACTGGTGACATCCTGGCACCAGTGGCTCCACAGGCCCCCAACTGCAGGGGCAATTCTTCCCATCCCTGCTGTATCTTGCACTGCTTCCCTCCTCCTGTGCTGGCCCCAGCTTTGAGCCAATCCTGCCCAGGCCACACAAACAGCCCCAGGACTGGTGTGGGGACTCGTGTCTCCTTCCCTGGTGACACTGGTGGCTCTCCATCCATCCCAGCAGAGCTGCTTTGCACCTGTCACCCCTCCTTGCTGGGAGACACGGGACTGGGGCTGGGATTGGCTTTGAGGTTGGGGCTGGAATTGGGGGTGGGTTTGGGACTGGGGCTGGGACTGGGGCTGGGATTGGGGCTGGGACTGGGTTTGGGATTGGGGCTGGGATTGGGGCTGGGATTGGAGCCCTCAGAGCTGTCTGCAGCTCTGATCTCTGCTCTCTGGGAGCGGGGACAAGACCTGGGCTGGGCCAGGGCAGCTCAGGCTGGATTTCAGGGAAAGGTTCATCCCCAGAGGTGCTGGCACTGCCCAGGGAATGGGCACAGCCCCGAGGCTGCCAGAGCTGCAGGAGCCTTTGGGCAGAGCTCCAGGGATGCCCAGGGTGGGATTTGGGGGTCTGGGCAGGGCCTGGGGTTGGACTGGGTGATCCTGTGGGTCCCTCCCAGCTGAGGATACTCTGGGGTTCCATGATTCCAGCCAGGCACAGCTCACCTGAGCCCACCACTCTTCCAGCCCCCAGAGAATTCTTCATTCCCCAGTTTCTCCCAGCTGCCCTTCCAGCACGGAGCCCAGCTCAGCAGCACCCAGGACAGGCTGGCATGGCAGGCAGGAGGGAGGGTCAGGAAAATGCGTGTGTGCTTTATTGATGGATATGATCGAATATTGACATGTACAGAAAGGTCAGTACCAGTTTGATCCCAGCGTGGGCTGGCCCCCACCAGCCTCCCCTGCAGCAGGGGCACACAGGGGGCTCCTGCCCCAGCACCATCTCCCAGCCCCGGGTCCCCCTCCCAGCTCCTGCTCCCGCCTGGACACTGCTGGACACGACAGGACAGGACAGGCACAAGAACACACACAACATCTCACAGGCTCTCAGGGCTGCCAGCCACTGGGAGTAGTGCTGTGCAGCCAGAAAAATAGAGTTCAGTGGCTACAGAAAGTCTGGCTGGTTCTTTAACTGTGGTTTTTTTCCTTTATTTTTCCCATGACTCTTCTTTGTGCTTATGGAAGTTGTCAGGAATGGAGTAATTCCTAAAAAAAATCGTCTCCCTTTCTGTCTCTTGGCCCACTCAGTCTTTTGCCTTTACAAGCAGCTGCTATGACTTCTGTGGTTAATCAAGAGACTTAAAAATGAAGATCCATGGTTCACTTCACAGATTTCAGCAGAGATGGAATTTCATCCAAAAAAATTACTGACTTTTCACAAGGAAAAAGCAGTGGTCTGTGCACACATGTTGGTGGGTGGGAGGAGAGTCGTCATGTTTGCTTCCTCCAGCAGAAAGGTTCAAAAGTCATCTTTTTTTGCACAGTTTGATTCATGAGCAGGCTTGGAGGGAGAATCAACATTAAATTTTGGTGAAAAGAGTAAAATAATCAGAACAAAGCCATGAAAGTTTGAGGATATTTTTTTTTTTGTTAATTCCCACTCCCCAGCTCGTTCCTGCTGGGTGAGGGGCTCCTTGCCCTGTGCCTCATTCATTTCATCCCAGAGCATCCCTGGACCCCAAGCAACCCCAGGAGGGCAGGACCTGGCCTGGGGCAGGGGAACTGAGCATCTGCAGTGAGACAAGGAACATCTGCAGAGCCTTAGAGCAGGTCAGCCCTGGAAGTGGCTGGATCTAGTGGCAGTGACCCTGCTCATGGCAGGGGGCTGGAACAGGATGGGCTCTAAGGTCCCACCTGACCCATTTCATGTCCTGTGGTGTAGATCCTGGGGAGATGATGGTGTCACACTGAAATCACTGAAGTAGGTGCTGATGTGGGACACGGTGCTGGGATGAGGTAACCTCTGGAGGTCTCCTCCAGCCCATCCCATCCTGGAGTAGGATTCTCCACACCTCTGTTTACAGCAGACCAGTCTGGAGGGAGAGGTGAGGCATCCTGAGCACCCAGGAGAACTCTTTCTCTGCTGAATGAGAAGGACATGGCAAAGTGGCACCTCACCATCACTGGCACTGCCTGTGAGAGACAGGGGAGGGTGCTCCTGGGAGGAGCTGACACCTGCACCCCATCCTGGGCAGATCTGAGCCTGGCACCACTGAGAGCTGCTGGGGACTGGTTTGATGTGTGAGAAGCAGGGCATGGCTGGAAAGGGGCAGAAGGGGGCAGCTCCAGCAGGACCTCGTGGTGCTGAGGTAGTTCCTTGCCTGAAGGGCTGAGCTGTCAGGGCTGACCCCTCTCCACTGCAGCTGACAGGACACAGGCACAGACACTGTTGTGGCACAGGCACTGCTGTCCTGGCTGAAGGGGAGACCTCCCAGCAGCTCTGTGCACGGCTGGGGTCTCTGAAAGGATTTCCTGCCTGCAGCTCTCCTCCTGCTCACAGGGAGCCCCTTGGCCACGACGTTGTCCCCCACAGCCTTTGGCTCAGGGTGTGCCCTGTCACCCTGCACACGAGCCTTGGGGCTGGGTGTGCTCCCTTGCACAGCCTGGGATCAGGAAAAGCAGCTGCTACAGCCCTGGGCACCTCAAGGAGCAGCACTGTGGACAGGACACAGCAGCAGGAGCATTTCTGCTCGTGTCAGACACATCCACAGGTGTTCAGCTGAAAACCAGAGTGGTTTCTTGTTGGAGCAAAAGCCAAAGAATTTGCTGTGGTTTCTTAGAAAACCTGAAGCAATAAGCAATGGGAGAGGTTTTGCAGGAAATGGGAATAAAAAGCAATGGACTTTGCTGTGTCAGATGCTTCCTAAGCCTTTCCATGCATTCAAATGCCAAGGAATTAATGATATTTATTATAGGAATAAATGGACTGCTGCAAAGGCCAGGCCTAAACACCCTCAGGAGGATTCTGGGGCTATTGCTCTTCCTCCCACAGCACTCAGCCTGGGTAAGCATTTATCCTGGGAAACCTTCCCACTCTTCCTTTCCATCTTCTTTCCTGGCTCTGGTAAAGGGGTTCAGCCCCCCAGGAGGGCACTGGGACTCCTCAGCTCACCTCCTGGAGGAAAGATGGTGTGCTCAGGTAGTCCAGGGTCACACACCTGGATAAAGGTGCCCCAAGACACCCCAGAGACTTTGATCCTCATTTTCCTCCCCTGGGCTCTGGCTGTGGCTCAGGAGAAAGGGTCACTTCAGCAGCCCTTGCTTGAATGACCCCTCACTGGAAACAGGAGCAGGCAGGAGGCACAGCCCTGGGCCTGCTCACCTGGACAGGGGGTTGCCTCTGCCAGTTTTTCAAGGAGGGGAAACTGTAGCAATCCAGTCCCTACCCATGATATAATTCATGACACGGCCTTTCTTGGCTGGGTATTTCTGTCTTCAGGGTGGTTCCTAGCAAACCTCTCCTATCCTTTCTCTTCCCAGGAAAAAGAATTAAATCCCTTGGCTGGGAACCCTGTGCCTGAGAGACCAGAGGACGAGCAGGTGAGAGTGGGATGTGCTGGGCTCACGTCAAACCCTGCCCATGGCTCACACATTGGCCCCTGGTGGAGAAAGGGCAGCCTGGAGTGGGACAATATTGGCCTCTGGTTGTTTGGATGTGACAAAAATGCCCCAAAACACTGAACAGGACCAGTGGATAGAGGTGTTTGGGTTGGGACACAAAAATTCAGCCATAAACAAAATGCAACACACATGTTTCTTCCTGAATGCCATCAATACAGGACACAGGTTTCCCTAAGAGGGAGGGCTGAGGGGAGGTGGGACGTGGATGCTGGTTGCACTCTGGCCATGGTTTCCAGAGAGTGGACAATCCCTGCCAGCCAGTTCAGAGTGTGGTTACTTGGCCCTCCCCAGAGGTGTTCAGGCTCCTCTCCAGTGAACAAAACCAACCACCTTCCCAGCAGTCCTCTGGTTTCTTCAGTCTGAAGGAACCAGGTGTGTTGTCCTTCAGGTCCTGAGGAACCGTGCAGACAGTCTGAACTCCACAGGTCCTGCCCAGAGCCCCTCAGTGTGGGCTTCAGGAAACCTCCTGACAGCTCATCCAGTCATCCATCCATCCAAGTCTTTCCCCTCTTGGCTGGGGCAGGAAAAAGCATTTCCTCTGCAGCTCTCATTTCTTGGATCACCCCTCTCCTTCATCTTTTCCAAGGGAATTGTCCATGGCTTCAGCCCTATCCATAGAGAGCTGGAGAAACAACAACCAAGCTGTGGTGTGGAAAGGTGGCCGGGACCAGGAATGAGCTGCTTGTCAACAAGGCTGATCATATAAAATCAAACAAACGGGCAGACAGACGAGAGGAGGAAGGGATGCCCAACACTCACCTTGCCTTCCCTTCCCCTCCCTTCTCCCTGCTCTCCTCCTGAAAAAGTCACTGGTCTGGTTGTTGAGTACAGGAACCAACACAAATCCAGTCTCTGTGGTGGTGCCAGCCCCGCTCACATCACGGGAGGCTCAGCACAGCAGGGCCCAGGAGAAGCCACAGCAGAGAGGCTGCCCAGCACGGAGGGGCTGCGGGGCTGGGGCTGCCTGAGGACAAACGAGTGGAGCCACGCAGGAGCCGCTCCTCTCCAGCCACCTGAGGAGAAAGGGGACAGCGTGGGGTGAGAGCTCTGCCTCATCATGGAACCGTGGCATGGTTTGGGTTGGAAGGAACCTTAAACACCATCCAATTCCAGTGCCCTGCCATGGGCAGGGACACCTTCACTGTGCCAGGCTGCCCTAAGCCCTGTCCAACCTGGCCTGGGACAGCTTCCCAGGGCAGCCACAGCTCCTCTGGGCACCCTGTGCTAGGACCTTCCCTCCCTCCCAGCCAAGAATTCAGTCCCAGTATCCCACCTAACCCTGTCCTCGGCAGTGGGAAGCCATTCCCCTTTCCTCTCATTCCAGCCCTTGTCTCCCGTGCCTCTCCAGCTCTCTTGGAGCCCCTTCAGGCACTGGAAGGCCACAATTAAATCACCCTGAAGCTTCTCTTCTCCAGGCTGAACAATTCCAATTCTCTATTTTTCCTCACAGGAGAGG
The DNA here is from genome assembly GCA_024362935.1 of Setophaga petechia. Taxonomy (NCBI): domain Eukaryota; kingdom Metazoa; phylum Chordata; class Aves; order Passeriformes; family Parulidae; genus Setophaga; species Setophaga petechia. Next base: position 1,261,283 of record JANCRA010000116.1, on the reverse strand, counting down.
GGCTCCATGTCTCTATCCAAACTGGTGTCCCTCCTTGGTGCCTCAGAGGACCTGGGGCTCAGGGCCTGTGCAGCCCCAAGTGTGTGCATGTGCAGAGGGGCCAGGGCTGATTTCAGCACCCAAACTCTGGCCTGGAGGTCAGCACAGCCCTTTGGCTGTTGGTGAAGGTGGTGCCACAGCAGCAGAGCCCTTTGTGGGCACAGCACTTGCTTGGACACTGGCTGGAGGTGTCTGAGTGAGGTGGGTGCCTGGCTGCCCTCTCAGGTCAGCGGCCATCCAGGTATCTCATGGAGCCACTGCTGGCCAGTGGTTTGACCTGGTGACCTTAAAGGTGGGTCTGGAATATACCTCCATGGTGCTGGGAGACATTTCACCAGCTTTCCCCCTCAGGTCCAGAGGTGCCAACCTCAGTAAACGTTGAACAGGATCTGGATTTGAAGCTGAGTCCAGAGTCAAGACCCAAATCTCTGGTTTCCAGCAGGGACCACGCTCCAGCAGCACTCACAGCCCAGAGGAGGGATGTGCTGCTGCCACAAGGAGGTTGGAGATGTGGCAGGGCCATCCTCCACTGCAGCTGCTTTTTCCAGCTTCCCACTTGCTGTTGGGAATACTGTCCTGGTCACAGACAGGTCACAGCTTCTCCTTCACTTCCAGGATGAAGTTCTCAGTGCTAAGTCTGGACTTGAGGCCATTACTTGGATTTTCTAAGATTTGGGGAGCACCAGCTGGAGGGAAAGCCTCCAGGTCTGTTGGGTGCCAAGCTTTTGGCCTGGTGAAGGGGTCCCTGTGCCCTGCAACATTGCCACCCGTGCTCTGGAGAGCACTGAGGGAACCTGAGGCCACTCTTCTCCAGCTCCCAGCCTGCTGCTGACTGATGCAGGATGACCCCATTCCAGCTGGGGAACAACGTGCAGCGACTCCATGATTCAGAAGGCTGAACAATTGCTTTATTGATCTATACTGAATTATATTAGTACATACTAGATATACAGTATATATGTACTACATACTATACTATACTAAACTACACAACAGAAAAAGCCATGACCCTTACAGTCACGACACAGCTTTGACCTAATTACTCAATCAATCAAAACAACCTTCACTGGTGTCCAATTAACAAATCACTTTGGGTAAACAATCTCCATAGCACATTCCACGTGTGCCAAACAACAGGAGCAGCAAATAGAGATAAGAATTGTTTTCTCTTCTTTTTCTGAGCCTTCTCACTGCCTTCCCCAGGAGAAATCCTGGGCAGGTTGTGCCTGCTGCTCTCTGTGAAGAGAGCTGTGGCCACAGCTGCTCAGTGAACACAGGGTGCAGAGAGGTGAATCGGGTGTTTTCCCAGCAAAAGAAACAGTGATTAACCTTAAAATAACCCACACTTGGAAGTTCTGAAGGTATCAGTCAGCCCAGTGCAAAGCTCAGTCCTTGGAGTCTAGTTAAAACTGACAGCTTCTGTAACCTGAACGTTCAGCAAATCAGGGTCACTGTTAATTATTCAATAGGAAAATAATTGAATCTGAAAATTACTCTGGTGTGGCAAGTCAAGGTCATTTTGTTTTATTTAAAAATAAAATATTTAATGTCTATCACAGCCATCATCAGTAAATGAACATGTTATTTGTTTTAAAATAATTTTAATTAAATATTATTTTGATAGTAATAATTTACTGATGATCAGAACCTTTCCTTTCAAATTTTCCAATGCTTAGCAAACCTTAAACCCCTGCATTATGACCTCTAGAATCCTCATCTAACAAGGGAGGAACTTGTGTCCTGGGAAGCTGAAATCCTTGTCTGAAGCTGAACTGACGCTCTGAAGGATGGTGAGGAGCCAAGCCAGGTGAAAACCCCATGGATTTCCCAGTAGTTCAAATGAAACAGATCTCTGAATAATGGGAAGGGAAGGGAAGGGGAAGGGAAGGGGAAGGGGAAGGGAGATCAGGCCTCAGGAGATGGAGGGTAGGTTGGATGCCTGCTCGTGACAGAGGTGGAAGAAGCAGTTGAGGTGAGGCGGCTGCAGGAGGCACAGACATGGCTGACCACCTCCCCGGGCCAGGCCTGACCTCTCCTACCTTGGTGGGCTGCAGGTGCTCCAAGCTGTTCTCTCTGAGGGTCGCCACAGCTCTGTTGGCATTTCTGTCCTGCTTGTACATCTGTGTGGTGGGGGGGATGGACGGGGCCGCGGCTGTGTTCAGGTGAGTGCCATTGCCAAAGGCCTGGATGGCGTTTTCTTGGTGTGGGAAAGATGGAGAAAAGGCTGGTCAGGGCCGGGGAGGCCTCCCTTTCCCAGCCTCTTTCTCTGCACCACCCAAGGGACGCCTGAGGCTCTGCAGAGCCCCTTGGTGGGTAACACGGGAGCCGGGCACCCGCAGAGCCCAGAGCCCGTGGCATGCCCCGTGCCCAGGCCCAAGGCCCAGCGGGCAGCAGCGGCGCTTACGGAGGCAGATGTTGTTGGTGAAGAGCTGCAGGAAGCTCTGGCACTCGTCCTGCCGGTTCCCGCTGGCGTTGCAGGTGCACCAGGGAGCGATGCTGGACGTGGAGTTGTCGATGTAGTTGGGGGTGATGGGGCTGCCTGCCGGGACAGATGGACAATGTCACTGCAGGGCAGAGACCCCTGGGAGGGGCAGGGACATCCCCCTGGGCTCCTCTCCTGGGTGACTGCCTCAGCCCAGCCCCCCATGACAGCAGCAGAACCCTTCAGGTGCTGATGGCATGGCTCTGGTTTGCTCCCAGGGAAGAGAAGAGGAGCACTCACAACCATTTTGGTCACATCACCATCACCAAAGCCTTTGGTCAATTAAAAAGTGCTTTCAGTCCAAGGAATGGGCAGTTTGTGGGAATTCAGGTTCCCTAATTACATTCAGAGAATAATGGAATGGTTTGGGTTGGAAGGCACCTTAAATCCCACCCAGTGCCACCCCTGCCATGGCAGGGACACCTCCCACTGTCCCAGGCTGCTCCAGCCCCAGTGTCCAACCTGGCCTTGGGCACTGCCAGGGATCCAGGAGCAGCCACAGCTGCTCTGGGCACCTGTGCCAGGGCCTCAGCATCCTCCCAGCCAGGAATTCCTTCCCAATAGCCCATCTGATCCTGCCCTCTGGCAATGGAAAGCCATTCCCCTTGTCCTGGCACTCCAGGCTCTTGTCTGAAGTCCCTCTCCAGCTCTCTTGGAGCCACTTTAGCCACCCCCGGGGGTGGGGGTCTAAGGTCTTCCTGAAGCCTTTTATTCTGCAGGCTGAGCATTCAAAAACTGCATGTGAACATGTATAAATATTTTCATGCTGTCATTGAAAAAGCCAATCTCAATCTCCAGAATGAAGGATTAAAATGGAATGAAATGTTGGCCCAAAAATGTCAGTCTGTCTCATCTGTCAGGACAGATCTGGTCCAAAGGCCACTGGCACTTCTCTTTGGACTCCTGTCTGTGCCTGTGCCAGCTGCTGCTAGCTGGGCTCTGCAGTATCTGAAACCCCCATCTGTCACCCTTTGAGGAATGGCAGTGCATGGTGATTTCCAGTGGCATCATGGTGATGGCATCTGGGAATCCCTGGCAGAGCAGGCACCCAGGGACAGCCCGTCTATTTCCGCCAGAGAGAGATGCTCTGATCTGTCAGTAGCCCGTGGTTTTTGTCCCTCCACTGCAGCCATCCTAAAGTTACCCCATACCCATGGCTTAGTCACATCACTGAAGGGAGAAAGACCAGCACCAAGGCTGGATGTGGCTCGGAGCAACCTGCTCTGGAGCAAGGTGTCCCTGGCCATGGCAGAGCGCTGGAATGAGATGGGCTGCCCAGATCCCTTCCAGCCTCAACCATTCCATGACTCTGTGATGTCCTGGAGAGTTCAGCTCTCACCTTACTGTCTTCATAGCCAGAGTAAGAGGAGACACATTTCCCACCTGGAGGAGAGGTTTCCCACCCAGAGGAGACGTTCCCCACCTGGAGGAGAGGATTCCCACCCAGAGGAGAGGATTCCCACCCAGAGGAGAGGACTCCCACCCAGAGGAGACGTTTCTCTCCCACAGGAGACATTTCCCCCCCAGAGGAGACCTTTCCCGCCCAGAGGAGAAGTTTCCCACCCAAAGGAGAGGTTTCCCACCCAGAGAAGAGGTTTCTCTCCCACAGGAGACATTTCCCTCCCAGAGGAGAGGTTTCCCACCCAAAGGAGAGGTTTCCTGCCCACAGGAGATGTTTCCGCCCCAGAGGAGAGTTTTCCCCCTCAGAGGAACAGATTTCCCACCTGGAGGAGATGTTTCCGCCCCAGAGGAGACATTTCCCCCCCAGAAGAGACATTTCCCTCCCAGAGGAGACGTTTCCCTCCCAGAGGAGGTGTTTCCCTCCCAGAGGAGGTGTTTCCCTCCCCAAGGAGACGTTTCCCTCCCCGAGGAGACGTTTCCCTCCCAGAGGAGACGTTTCCCTCCCAGAGGAGGTGTTTCCCTCCCAGAGGAGGTGTTTCCCTCCCAGAGGAGACATTTCCCTCCCAGAGGAGGTGTTTCCCTCCCAGAGGAGGCGTTTCCCTCCCAGAGGAGGTGTTTCCCTCCCCAAGGAGACGTTTCCCTCCCCAAGGAGACATTTCCCTCCCCAAGGAGACGTTTCCCCCGGGCAGAGAGCAGTGCTGACCGATGATGCCGGTGTAGGCCAGCAGGCAGGCGGCGTAGCTGTCCCTGCGGCAGCCGCTGGCGGCCTGTGGGGACGGCTGGCAGTTGAACTGGAACTCTGCGTAGCGCGACCTGATGGAGGCAGAGCACAAACGGGACAGGTCACCACAGGTAACTGTGGGAAAGGGGATGTAGCAGCACATCACGGTGTTCACAGAGGGGAGCACGTTTGCAAAATGCTGCTGTAGGTGTTCTTCAAACAGATGGAGCAGATGTCCTCTCACAATCTCCTGCCTACCCCATCAAACCCAGGAGGAGGTTTTGAACAGGTTCTGCAGTCAATGTTTTACAGGCTTCCTCCAGGACTGCAAGATAAGTCCAGTCTCGGAAGAAATGTTTGCTTTCTGTTGTGTGAGGTTGGTTTTTGAGGGAAGAGCTGTTGCCAGGAAGGAAATCAGTCTGTGTTGCCATTTTCTATCTTTTGGGTAATAACTTTGCCTAAACACCCCAGCTTTCATTTTTAGTCTGATTGGATGAAAGAGATAATTGCTCTGGTCCAGTTTCTTTCTCTAAAGACTCTAAATGTCACCTCAGATCAAGGGTCCAGAGGTTCAGACATGAGATGTCCTACCCATGGCCAGGGCTGCTGCAGATGCCCATTCTCAGGAGAAGGACTCTCTGGAGCCTGTGGAGCAGGCAAATCACTCTGCCAAGCAGGTATCTGCCACCAAACTCCTTAGGCGTGAGTCAGCTCTTGGCACGTGGTGATGCAGATTGTAGGATATCTGAGCCATCAGCACAGGGCTTTCAGGCAGGACACAGCAACAGCTGGAGACCCAGACCCATCTCAACATTCGTTCTGTGGCCGGGCAGGAAGGGATTTCACGGGGCATCTGAGCTGCTTTGGAAACTCAAGCAAGCGCCAGCACTGGCAGCACCTGAAGGGAGGGTTCAGGTGACAACCTGCACTGTCTGAGCTGAGAACTGAGAACTCAAATGTTTACCCTGCTGGGCAATCTCAGAAAAACTGAGCATGTTGCTCCTCCCAGACATCCTCTCTATTCCAGACACGTTGCTCTTGCTCCTGGTCAGTGTCAGCAGTCCAGTTTGCACTTTCCAGCCCACTTCTCCCCTACGCCCTTCTTTTTTCTCATCTTTGTTCCCATGTTTGCCCCTTATCAACCCTTTCCTCCTCTAACATGGACAGGCAAAATCTTCTTTCCCAAAACTTGCTGAATTGTTTGGAGATTTAGAGAAGAGAGATAGTGACTGCAGATTTGATATAATCCATCTTAGAACCCACCCCTGTGAGCTGGGAAGTTCAAAGGGCTAGAGCTGTGCAGGAGCGGCAGGGTGAGACTTGGAGTGCTTCACTCCACTTCTCTATGATTTATTCCTGGCTCTCCTTGTGGATTCTGCACTGCTGGCTTTGACCAGGTCACATGTTAACCTCTTGCTCCCTTTGTGTCTCTAGAGATATTTTATGTTATATATTCAGAGACCAAGGGACCAGATAATTAACGGCTGTGCTGCTTGCAGGAAATAGTTTCCAGTCTCCTGGGGTATAACATTCTCCCCTTTGAACCTCTTCCTCCCCACTGGGCCCTCTTGTCATGTTAGGGAGAGGGTGGAATCTGTCCATCTGGGATTCCCTGGGTAGCCAGGGGACAACATCTGAGCAGAGCCTGGTCAGCCCAGGAGCTTTGCATCTCTCAGAGTCTGCTTCTGCACAGTTCAGTCCTTCTCCTGCCTCCATGTTTCTGGGGTGCACAGTGCTGAGGGTATTTGTACTTTCATGCTTCCAAGAGGATGCTGCTGCTCTCACCTTCCTTTGTGAAAATACATAATATTTTTATTGTAATTAAAAGATGCTGTGCTGGTAGGGGATGGCTGCTGGAAGTTCAGCTCAGGAAGTCCCAAACCCCACAGCAATTAGAGACTGAGACAATACAGGGAGGTGTGTCCTACACTTGTTCTTGTGCTCTACCCCAGGTGTCTGCTCAGGGCCCAGCTGCACGCAGGGCACCGGGCTGGGCCACCGTGGGGCTGGTTTTGCCTTACATCCCTCACTGCCAGCTGGGCTCTGCTCCCGAGAGCTCTGTGTGCATTAACCTTCTGCAATATCAAAGACTTTTTGAGAAACAGGGAGGGGAAAATAGTGCAGATGAAGGAAAAGTGCTGAAGGGGTTCTGCTGTCAGTGTGCACATGGGATGGGGGTGTGTGTGTGTGACTGGGGCTGGATGGAAACAGAGGAGCAAACCAGGCTGGCCACAGACTGTGCTGTGGACCTGGAATGACACCGGGACTCTGAGACTCCTGGTGCAATCACCAAAACACAGAATCACAGAATCACAAATGGTTTGGGCTGGAAAAGACCTAAAAATAATTTCATTCCACCACCTGCCATGGCAGGGACACATTCCACTGCCCCAGGTGCTCCAAGCCCCAATATCCAGCCTGGCCTTGGGCACTGCCAGGGATCTAGGGGCAGCCACAGCAAACCTGGGCACCTGTGCCAGGGCCTCACACCCTCACAGCCAAGAATTCCTTCCCAATATCTCATCTAAATCTAATATCCTTCAGTTTCCAGCCATTCCCCCTCGTGCTGTCACTCCTTCCTCTTGTCCAAAGTCTCCTGCTCTCCTGTAGGCTCCTTCTCGGTATTAGAAGGTGCTATAAGGTCTTGCCAACACTTAGCCTCACAGTAGAAGGGTGTATTTTTTACAAATATAGATTAATTTTTCTAATTAAACAAGCAAACAAACAAACAAACATGGCTTTAAGGCCTTCACAAGTGCCTGTGGCTGTCAGGATACCTTGGGTGCTCCTTGAGGATGCTCTGGGCTGGGGAAGAGGAGCAGTGAGGGAGATGGATTGGTGAAAGTGGCTGTAAGGACCCCTGCCCCATACCCCTGCTCAGCCTGCACCTTCCTGGAACTGTTCCCATAACAGGTCTTTCTGTAGAACCAAAGCAAAAAATCCACAGAAAATGTCTAAACAGCTTCAGGGGGATCACGTCCCATCCCGTTCTGTCTGTGAACAGGTTCTGTGGGACACAGGGACAGGGCCCAGCGAGGCGCGGCCCGTCCCGGCCGTGTGGGGCGGGGCCCCAGGAGCACCGGCGGTGGCTCGGGGCTGGCCCCGGGCCCTGGCCGAGGGAGGGCTCTCCACGGGGACGGCGCTGCGCGTGAGCCTCACCTGCAGACGTAGTTGTCCCGGCAGGAGTCCAGGGGCGCCAGGCAGTTGGGCTTGTCCTTGGACTCGTAGGAGCAGGCGGGGACGATGGTCTGGCGCCGGCGCTCGGCGCAGGCCGTGTCCTCGCAGGGGCAGAAGAGCAGCTCGTGGGTGTACTCGGGGGGCACGCGGTCGAAGAACTTGCGCAGGGCCTTGTGGCACTTGGAGCGGTTGCAGGCGTCGGCCCGCGCCAGGCGGCGGATGCAGAAGGACACGTACTCCGTGCGCAGCCGCTGGCACATCTCGTCCACGTTGCAGGCCTTGGCGGCGTCCAGGCACCGGTTCACCTGCGTCACCTCGTTCTCTGAGCCTGCGGGGTGGTGGGACACGGTGAGGGGGCTCTGTGCTGACCTCCCCACCTGCAGCACCGCCCCTGAGGCCTTCATCCCCCTCTCCCATCCATGGCCATCTGGTGACACCACACATGAGGTGGTTCTGCACTGACCTCCCCACCTGCAGCACCGCCCCTGAGGCCCTCATCCTCCTCTCCCATCCATGGCCACCTGGTGACACCACACCTGCTCCACGGCCAGGGTGAAGTGCGGGTTTGCTCTGTGGGTCCTGGTAGGACCAAATCCCCTTTCCACATTCATCTTTTCCCAAGAAGTGTCACAGTCACATACCAGACTGCACCCCCAGAGCTCACTTCACCAAGCTTGTATATTTAATAAAATGAGTTTTGCTTTAATCTGGGTATCTGGTAACACTTTACTAATGCAGATTAACCAGCCTGAGGCCTGGAAGACAGCAGGCATTAGAAAGTGCATCTACTTATGGCCATGAGTGTGTGATATACAAAGCTGTGTTTCGTGTCAGGTACAAACAGGCGATGTGTGTATTTGTGATTGCGAAATGTGTGGAAATCGACAGTGGGAGAGCTGTGAATTCTAATAACTGAGGAAAATAAGACATGGAAAAAGGCCTTTGGATCTACTTTTTTGTTGTTTTCAACCCTGGTTGATTAAGGAGCATTGGAATTTAAGCGTTAAGGAAATTAATGCGTTAAGGATGTTGCTTTTTTTGCTTATAGTTAATCCATAAAGAGCTCTGCAATAATAACCGTTTGAAGTATAATTTTAGAATATTACTTGTATCCTTGAAACTATAGCCTTGGAATATATATAGGAAATATGCTTATCTCATACCCTATTGAAGCAAAGAAAAACAGCTTGAGAAAAGAAGATGACCACCACTTCAATGATTTATGGGTTCGACCAAGGGAAGCTGGACATCACTGTTATTAGATTTATAGTCTCTGCAATTAACAAGTTGGACCTACATCTGAGGAGCTGGACTCTACCAGATGGGGATTCGTCTTTCTTCTGTCGGAAACTGGACCACCACCATCTGGGGATACTCCTTTAAAAACACATCCTGAGAAAAATTAAATCACAATAGTGTATAGAATTGTGATGTAATAATTTGGAAATAGAAACTGCTGAAAAATAATGAGGAGTACCCCTATAAATACTTGTAATCCTCAATTATCGATGTGCAGTTGGAGGGAAAACTTCCCCCACTGTACCCAGCGCTGTATTGCTCATACTTTACCATATTAAATAATAAATTGATTGCTGCTTGAATATTGGCCTAGTCAAGCTTCTTATTTATAACAATTTTGGTGCGTTGGCCGGGAAATTTCCAAATCCATTGAGGGAGACTCCTGATCTCAGGGAGGCGCCCCACCTTGGAGGCTTTTGCCTCCGGTGGCCCTGAGTGACGGGGGAATCTCTCAGGGAAGAGGAAATTCATAAGGTAAATTATGAGCAAAGAATTTTGAGCTCCCGTAGTAGACTGCAGTGAATTCACCTGTAATAACTCGTGCACGAAGACCCAGGCGAGAAAAGGAGGCTGTAAGTATCGCTTGGTTAGGTGGGATAAGAACGGGTGTAGGTGTGTAAGAGTGTGAATGGTGTGTGTATGAGACGTGACCTGGTCACGACACGAGAGCGGAGTTCTTCTAACCTCGGTTCCGCTACCCCGCGAGGGGGGCGGCAGGTGAAGGAACAAAGCGTGTGGAGGAGGATTTTCTGTATATAAAAGGTCGGGGGGGGGTGAGATAAGATAACAGTACGGGGAAGATTTTTTTTCTTTTCCTTGTAAAAATCAGAGGCAGGCAGGAGCTGTTAGAAGGGACTTTTTATTAAGGAAATTCCTGACAAGAAGGGACTAAGGTCTGAGCAAGTGAGGGAACACCTGTTCGGGAAAATGGGTAAATGCCAAAGCAAAAACCCAGGAGCTGGTATAAACCAGCAGGAAAATAAAGGTACTGAAGGTACTGGAAAAAGAGGGAGCATTTTGCCAGATATACCCCAGGACAGCCCCCTTGGGGTAATGTTAAAATCGTGGGATAAATGTGAATCCAGAAGAGGAAAAAGTAAGGAGAAAATGATTCAGTATTGTATGGTAGAATGGACTAGGGAAATGATCCGACCTGATAATTTATACTGGCCAATGTACGGGTCATCTGAAGGGTGGATCTGTAAGGCCTTGAATGCCTATGTAAACAAAAAGGACCCTATTAATCGAGAAGAAAGCGATTATGCTGCTTTATGGCATGGGTCCTGGCCTACTCCCTTGTATGCATTGAAAACCAAAAAAAGAAAAGAATCAGTGGGACCCCTTAGATAACCTTCCCCCCCCTTATCTACCACAACCAGCTGCACTGGTAGAGGGGCCTCATCTAGCACCCAATCCAGCACCCCTCGCACCACAAGCCCCGGTGGCTCCGCTCACACTACCACAAGCCCCGGGGACTCCACTCCCACTACCACAAGCCCCGGTGGCTCCACTCACACTACCCCAAGCCCCGGTGGCTCCGCTCTCGGTACTTGATTCACCACCAGCACACAGAACGAGAAGCCAGGAAAAGGCACGAGCAGAAAGCAGTGGGGATGGCAATAAAGAAGGGAAGGGGGGGCAGCTGTACCCATTAAGGGAAGTACCATTAGTTGGAAATCAAGGGGGACCAGTAATTGGTTATGTGTCAGCACCCCTGAACACTGGAGATGTAAGAGCTTTTAAAAAAGAAATGGGAAGGTTACTTGAAGATCCTCTGGGGGTGTCTGAAAGGTTAGATCAGTTTCTGGGACCCAGCATTTACACCTGGGTGGAGATTCAGTCAATTTTAAGTATTTTATTTACAGCAGAAGAGAGGCAGCTGATAAGACAGGCTGGCATGAGAATTTGGGATAGGGACCATCAGCAGGGACCTTTAGGAGAAATAAAATGGCCCCTGGCAGCCCCTAACTGGGACCACAACAATGACCAGGATAGGCAGAATATGATGGATCTCAGGAATATAATTATTCAGGGAATTCGAGAAGCAGTCCCCAGAGGGCAAAATATTAGCAAGGCCCTGAATGAACGCCAAGGGAAAGATGAGTCACCCATAGATTGGTTAGAAAGAATAAGAAAGAGTATACAAATGTATTCAGGATTAGATCCTGATACAGCAGTGGGGGAAGCATTAATCAAAACTCAGTTTGTGGCTAAGTCCTGGGAGGATATAAGAAGGAAACTGGAAAAGTTAGACGGCTGGCAGGAGAGAGGTTTGCAAGAATTGTTAAGGGAAGCACAGAGAGTTTATGTCCGCAGAGACGAAGAAAAGGCCAAAGCTAAAGCTAAGGTTTTCGTGGCTGCGGTAAAGGAGGTTCAGAATGGTGGTGCATCTTCAGGAAAGGCAAAAACCACGAGAAAAATAGCAGGTGAGGGTTCTAAAAGACCTACCTGCTTTTACTGTGGTATGGAAGGACATGTTAAAAGGGTTTGCAAAAAACGGGAGGCAGATCAAAAACTGTTTGTAGAGGATTAATGGGGTCAGGGGCTCTATTTATTAGGGACCAGACCATCACAAGAGCCCTTGATAAAATTAAAAATAGGTCCCCAAGGTGAAGAAGTCACCTTTTTAGTAGATACAGGTGCTGAAAGATCAACAGTGCAAAAATTACCAAAAGGATGCAAAATCAGTAAGAAAACAGCTCAAGTAATTGGAGCAAAAGGGGAGGCCTTTAAGGTTCCCATTATTGAACAAGTACTAATTGAAGCAGAGGGAAAAGTAGATGTTAGTGATCTATTACTAGTTTCAGAAGCAGAATGCAATCTTTTGGGGAGAGATCTGATTCTGTCGTTAAAAATTGGTATTCAACCCCAAAATGATCAACTAATGGTACAGTTGTACAAACTGACAGACCAGGATGAGAGTAAAATATGTCCTGATGTCTGGTCCACTCCTGGGGAGATCGGTAAATTGGATATAGAACCCTTAAAAATCACCATTGTAAATCCTGAGTTTCCTATAAGGGTAAAACAATACCCTATTCCCCTAGATGGCAGGCGAGGGTTGAAGCCGGTAATTGAAGAACTCTTAGGGCAGGGCAAGTTAGAAGAATGTATGTCACCCCATAATACACCTATAATCCCTGTGAAGAAAAGTGATGGCAGCTACCGTTTAGTCCAAGACCTAAGGGCTGTCAATCAACGAACAGCCACAAGGTTTCCTGTAGTAGCTAACCCGTATACATTATTAAGTCAAGTTTCCTCGGACTATACTTGGTATAGTGTAGTGGATTTAAAAGATGCCTTTTGGTCCTGTCCTTTAGAGGAGGGATGCCGGGACTATTTTGCCTTTGAGTGGCAAGATCCAGACACAGGGAGAAAACAACAATTAAGGTGGTCCGTACTTCCCCAGGGATTTACTGAATCTCCAAATCTTTTTGGCCAGGCTTTAGAAAGAGTTTTACAGGACTTTGTAAGACCGGAAGGAACTAAACTAATACAATATGTAGATGATTTATTAATTGCAGGAAAGAATCAGGAGCAAGTGAGAGAAGCCACAATTAGTCTGTTGAATTTCCTGGGAAAGAAAGGCCTAAAGGTTTCAAGGGCTAAGTTACAATTTGCTGAAGAAGAAGTGAAATATCTAGGTCACTGGCTGTGTAAAGGAACAAAGAAATTGGATCCTGAAAGAATATCGGGGATACTGAGTCTACCTTCCCCTAATACCAAAAGGGAAGTACGACAACTGTTAGGATTATTGGGATATTGTAGACAATGGATAGAGGGATATAGTCAAAAGGTGAAATTTTTGTATGAAAAACTAACAGTCAATACAGTGAAATGGAACCAGGAAGATGACAAACAGTTTAAGAGTTTGAAAGACGCTCTAATTCAAGCCCCAGTACTCAGCCTACCAAACTTAGATAAACCTTTTCAATTATTTGTAAATACTGCTGAGCAAACTGCTTATGGAGTGCTTACCCAGGACTGGGGAGGAGACAAAAAGCCAGTGGGGTATTATTCAAAGTTACTGGACCCTGTTAGTCGGGGATGGCCAATATGTTTACAAGCTATTGTAGCAACTGCTCTTCTGGTAGAAGAAGCCAAGAAAGTTACATTTGGAGCTCCCTTAGTAGTGTATACACCCCACAATGTTAGAAGCATATTGCATCAAAAAGCAGAGAAGTGGCTCACTGATAGCCGGATTTTAAAGTATGAAGCTATCTTGATACATTCCCCTGAATTGGAACTTAAGATCACTCCGGCTCAGAACCCTGCTCAATTTCTCTATGGGGAGCCAGTTGAAGAACTTGCTCATAACTGTGTGGAGTTAATTGAATTACAAACAAAGGTGAGACCAGATTTAAGTGAAACAGAGCTATCTAGTGGGGAAAAATATTTTATCGATGGCTCATCAAGGGTGATAGAAGGGAAAAGAAATTCAGGATATGCTATTGTAGAAGGAGAAAATATGTCTGTGATAGAGAGAGGAAAAATAAGTTCTAGCTGGTCAGCTCAGGCTTGTGAATTATTTGCTTTATACCGAGCTTTAGAACTTTTAAAAGATAAGGTGGGGACTATTTACACAGACTCAAAATATGCTTTTGGAATTGTGCACACATTTGGAAAAATCTGGATGGAAAGAGGTTTGATAAACACTCAAGGGAAGAAACTGATCCATCAGGAGTTAATAATCAGAGTGCTTGAAGCCCTGAAAGGACCTAAGAGAATAGCTGTAGTACATGTAAGAGGTCATCAGCGGGGGTCAAGCTACTTAGTGAGAGGAAACAACACAGCTGATCAAGCTGCAAAGGAGGCAGCATGTACACTAAGAGAAACTATCCAGCTGAACACTATAGCGGAAATTCGAGAGGAGCTGCCAAAAAGCTATAGTATTCAAGAGGAGGAAGCTATAAAAAGATTAGAAGTTAAGAAAGAACTGGGAAAGTGGGTTTTATCAGATGGGAGAGAGATTTTACCTAAGGCTTACGCTAGAAGAATTCTAAGCCAGTTACACCAGCGTACTCATTGGGGAACAAGAGCCTTATGTGATCATTTTCTAAAATATTATGGATGCATTGGAATTTTTGAGATAGCAAAACAAATAACACAGGGGTGTTTGACATGTCAAAAGGTTAACAAAAAAGTAATGAGACAAGCTCCAACTGGTGGTAGAAAAATTGCCTATAGACCATTCGAAAGGGTTCAGGTAGATTATACCGAATTACCAAGGGTGGGCAGATGGAAATACTTGTTGGTATTAGTAGATCAATTAACTCATTGGGTGGAGGCCTACCCGGCTGCCCGAGCCACAGCAAAGTTTGTAGTTAAAATATTGTTGGAACAAATCATTCCTCGATTCGGGGTTATCAGAGCCATCGATTCTGATCAGGGCTCCCACTTTACTTCCAGCATTATAAAAGGAGTAACACAGGCTGTGGGTATTTCCTGGGAATATCACACCCCTTGGCACCCCCAGAGCTCTGGGAGGGTGGAAAGAATGAACCAGACTATAAAACAACAATTAACAAAATTAATGATTGAGACCCAAATGTCATGGGTAAAATGTTTACCTTTAGCATTGCTTAATATAAGGACACTTCCAAATGCAGATACAGGACTTTCTGCATATGAGATGCTTTATGGAATGCCTTATTCCCAAGAAATACCCCAAACATCAGTAGTCATAGCTGATATGACTATTCAAAAATACATCCAGAAGATGGGACAACATGTCCTAGAACTAAGGGAAAAAGGGGTAATTGCTCAATCAGCCCCTCTTGGATTTAGTATACACCAAATAAAACCGGGTGACTGGGTACTGATTAAAAGCTGGAAAGAAGAAAGTTTGTCTCCTAGGTGGGAAGGTCCATATTTAACTTTGCTGACCACTGATACAGCTGTCCGAACTGCGGAAAAAGGCTGGACCCACGCGTCGCGGGTCAAAGGACCAGCAGAACCACCGACAGAGACAGAACCATTGACAGAGACGCCTGCTGAATCCCAGTGGAGAATTGCATCTACCCCTGGAGAACTGAAAATCAAGTTAAAAAAAGACTGATGTATGTCACGAAAACGCTCCTACCTTAGGCTGCAACCCCAAGTGTACTCACGAGAAGTAGAATGTTCTACTCCAAACTGTAAGTGTTATCCATGGGGTTGTTTTAAGTGTATAGAGTGTGAAGAATTTTGGTATACAAACCTACCAAGGGGACAGATCCCTAATGCTCTCTGCTGTAATTGTAGAAAAGAAATAGAAAAAGAAACTGATAAAACTTTGTGGACTGCAGTAAGGAAAGGATATATTAAAACAGGTGATAAAGATTGGTGGAGAACTTGGGTACACGGAACAAGAGCAGGAATTGATTTGCAAGAAATACCGAAGGCAAAATTAGAAAAAGTAGAGTGTGACAGGGGTAATTGGATACCGGACGAATATCAAATTAAAGCAAAAGAGTGGCAGGAAGCCAAGTATCACTGGAAGAGAGGGAGGCACATACACCAACCCTATTATAGTCGCACATCCCCTGAACTTAGGGGTCAATTAGCCTAAATTAAAACGAATCGGGCCACAACCAGGATAAATATCTGAAGGCTCGTGAGGCCAAAGGCAAAAATGAAACGAAATATATCAGTGACTAAATCCCAAGGTATAAACTCTGCTACCGAGAAGATCTACATCTCGGCCCTTGGATGCAACCCAAGGGGCCTTGAGAGAGGTAGAGAGTTGAACCCACTGAGGATTATTTTCACTGTATTGATCATTGCATCTCAGGGAATGGGCCTTAATAGCCTCACTCCTGAGCTCCACATAATCCATGAGCGAGCTGCAGGATCAGAGCCTATTGCTCCGGCTGTCTGTGACAAATGCAATCATACTGTCTGGATTGGGGGAAAAATGGAATTGATGTTCATGGCACATTCCCATGTTAGTGAAGTGTGCTATGACCACAACAAATTAAAGATGTGCACTATGGGTGGTAAATTATACTGGGTAGGAGAAAATTTAAAACATGGACTGAAAGTTTCTCCCAAGGATGGGCCCGTGTTAACCAACCTTCTGAAAGATGATGATGAACGAATTTGTCTGCGATACTCAAAATTCTTTTGTTTAGCAAGGGACAGAGAAGGGAGAGACCCAGAGAGTAAAATAAAACAAATTACTCAAAAACTACAAAAGCAAGAATCCGAGGTAAAAAGGAAAAGAGTGGAACAAGAAAGGCTAAAGAAATTAAGTGAACAATACAAACAGCTAGAACAGCAGTATGGGGATTGGGGATTTCTGACTTCAAATAGGAACCTTTTTGTAGATCTAATGCAAGAAATTGCCACAGAATTAGAGTTATCCAACTGTTGGATTTGTGGGGGATTAAAATCAGCTGAAAAATGGCCATGGAGAGGTGAGAGTCTAGCTCCAGAGCAATTTTTAAAATGGAACCATACTCAAATTTCCAAAACATTGAAACGGCCTGAGGGATGGATTTTAAACCATCGAATAATTGGGACAGTTTGCATCAGCAGGGAGGGGAGAAGATACACTGAAGTGGTAGGGTACACTCCCTGCACATCTACTTTAACAGTAAATTCAAACAATAACACTAGAACCTGGCAGCCAGCACTTCCTGCCGGATACTGGAGCCTAATTAAAGAGAAAAATTGCGAATGGAACAACAAAATGAAGTTGTGCTGGCATAAAAGTCCTGGAGCTAACCCTTACCAATCCCTGGAGACCCTAAGAATGTACTGGGAAAAACCTGAGGCGGTAAATGACCCATGGAAAGCCCCAAATGGTATATATTGGATTTGTGGACAAAAAGCTTACAGTGAGCTGCCCCGTAGATGGAAAGGATCCTGTACTTTAGGAATTATACAACCCTCCTTCTTTGTACTACCAAAGTCCAAGAGTAACCTGTTAGGAGCACCCTTATATGAAAACCTGGGAAGAGAAAAAAGAGAATTAAAACTTGAGTTCCCAAGGGCAGGAGGGGACCAAAAATGGGGAGAAGAAGAGTGGCCAGCAGAAAGAATAATAGATTATTACGGGCCAGCCACTTGGGCTCAAGACGGAAGCTGGGGATATAGGACCCCCATTTACCTATTGAATAGGTTGATTAGACTGCAGGCAGTAGTAGAGATAGTCTCGAACCACTCCTCAGAGGCCTTGGACTTGTTAAGCCGGCAGCACACTCAGGTGCGGGCTTTTGTGTATCAGAATCGAATAGCATTAGACTATTTGCTGGCTGAAGAAGGAGGGGTGTGTGGAAAATTCAATGAATCAGAATGCTGCGTTGAGATTGATGATTACGGAGAAACAATCCGGGGTTTAGCAGCAGAGATCAAAAGAGTGGCTCATGTCCCTGTCCAAAAATGGAATTCCATTCTTCAAGCCTCTTGGTGGGACCAGATCCTTGGAGGAGGAGCTTGGTGGAAGAAAATAGGGTTCCTGATATTGTGCTCATTAGCTGGGTTATTGTTTCTACCTTGCCTTATTCCATGTTTTATCAGACTAATCCACTCAGTTATACAAAGCATGCAAATTGCAGTAATGCCTGCCGACTCAGAATTGGCTACTGGAGAAATTGGTCGATTTGAGAAAACAGCTAAGGTAACTAAAATAATGAAACTGAAGAAAGGAGACCAAAAAGAGAAAGCTTCCAAAGTTTTGGCTAGATTTGAAGCCCAGACACGAATGAGTAAGATAAATGAAAATTTATACAAGCAGAGGGGGGACTGTGATATACAAAGCTGTGTTTCGTGTCAGGTACAAACAGGCGATGTGTGTATTTGTGATTGCGAAATGTGTGGAAATCGACAGTGGGAGAGCTGTGAATTCTAATAACTGAGGAAAATAAGACATGGAAAAAGGCCTTTGGATCTACTTTTTTGTTGTTTTCAACCCTGGTTGATTAAGGAGCATTGGAATTTAAGCGTTAAGGAAATTAATGCGTTAAGGATGTTGCTTTTTTTGCTTATAGTTAATCCATAAAGAGCTCTGCAATAATAACCGTTTGAAGTATAATTTTAGAATATTACTTGTATCCTTGAAACTATAGCCTTGGAATATATATAGGAAATATGCTTATCTCATACCCTATTGAAGCAAAGAAAAACAGCTTGAGAAAAGAAGATGACCACCACTTCAATGATTTATGGGTTCGACCAAGGGAAGCTGGACATCACTGTTATTAGATTTATAGTCTCTGCAATTAACAAGTTGGACCTACATCTGAGGAGCTGGACTCTACCAGATGGGGATTCGTCTTTCTTCTGTCGGAAACTGGACCACCACCATCTGGGGATACTCCTTTAAAAACACATCCTGAGAAAAATTAAATCACAATAGTGTATAGAATTGTGATGTAATAATTTGGAAATAGAAACTGCTGAAAAATAATGAGGAGTACCCCTATAAATACTTGTAATCCTCAATTATCGATGTGCAGTTGGAGGGAAAACTTCCCCCACTGTACCCAGCGCTGTATTGCTCATACTTTACCATATTAAATAATAAATTGATTGCTGCTTGAATATTGGCCTAGTCAAGCTTCTTATTTATAACAAGTGGATCCATCGAGTGTTGGGACCTCCTCTAATGGACCTTCTTGTTTCTGCAAGTTGCTCAAGATCAGACTGAGTCTCTGCTACATGGGTGCTCTGCACTGATTCCTGGCACCTCAGCCTCACTGCCCTGGACAGGGAGTTTCTCCAGGCCTCTGGAAGGTCGTGTGTGGCTTTGGAGCAGCTCTGTTTGTTCACCCCAGGATCTGCCCAGCAAAGGGACATCTGTCTGGGTGCCAGTGTGCCACATCCAGACCATTCTGAGCCAGTATCCCCCTGTCCCCAGCAGTGACAGTGCCTTCACAGGGTGGGATCAGAGGTACCATCCAGCCTCGTGCCCCTGGGCACAACCTGATGCTGCCTGCACGTGAGTGCACGTGGGTCTCTCCCCACACCCTCTGCAGGGTCACCCCTCACTTACATCAGCAAAATCACTCTGCAAGTCCACCCTCCTAAACAAGAGGAGAAACAATGTCCTAGTCTGGGTGGGAGAGCAGAGATGTGCTGTGGGTGCAGGGAAGGTGGAGGAGACCTGCAGTAAGGGGAAAGGTCAGGAAAATAAAGCAAAAACTGTAGTGATGGATGAGAAAAACTGTGTCTTCAGTGGGAAAGTAGGAATCCCATGAGTTTATGTGCCAACAGCCTCCTCCGTAAAAACAGGGAAAAGGAAGAGGAAAAGGCATTTGTCTAACACTGGTTGTAGGGCTGCTTCAAAGGTGGATGTGACACTGTTTTATAGAGGGGAAAATGCTACAGGGTCCCTGGCAGGAGTCAGTGGGAACAGCAGAACGTGTCTGATCGGACAGATAAAACACGGGTCCTTCAAGCTTGAGAGAGAAAATGAATTTGAAGCTGCTTTTCACCTCTTTGAATTAAAATCATGACCAGCAGCACACCAGAAGGACTTTCTCACCAGCACAGAAAGATTTTTCCATTGAGAAAAAATCCCCAGAATGATAAATTTCCAATGCAGAGTCAAGCCCTCTCTTTGACTGGGAGTTAAAACCAACCAGTCACTGCTGACAAGTGTTAAAACATTGACAATCCCCCTGAGCCCTGCAAAGCTGGCTGCCCTCCTTTATTTCCCTGACTTTATCAGATGCTCCTTCTCCCACCATTTATTTTTTTCCTTCCTTTTGCCCCCTTTTGCTTACAGTGAGCTGGAAGTCAAATTCAAAGTTTTCCAGTTATTTTATGGTGGATGAAAGTTTTGCTTGTTGTGATCCCTTCACTGAATAGTTACCTTTAAAACTGCCAGAGATGAATATTGTCAGAGCATCGGTTTATGCTGGGAAGCTGCCAGCTAACGTGTAGGAAACAGTTACTTGGAAGGGTTTCATTACCCATTCAGCCAATAAATCACAGGGAACATGTTGGATTTTCTCCTCTTCCCACGCAACACCAGCAGATGTGCTTTTTAAATCATTGCTACGATTAGAGTGGAGGGATATGGTTCCATTTGTACAGTTTTAGTAGTGGCCATATATTGTTTATATAAAATTTAGTTTATTATACCTGTTGTTCAATTGGCCTATGGTCACAAGGGTGTCTTGTGTTTCAACAAGTTCTTGGGATTTCTTTTTGGTAGACTTGAAAGAGAGTCCTTTGGCAGTGTTGACCATACGACCCTGGACACTGGACAGGCAGAGGGCAGCAGGTTGTAATTTATGTAATAGAAGATATTGATTAGTATGAATAAGGACAAAAAGGCTAAGAAATTCCATGTCCCTAAGTGGATGCCAAGTCCTCTGAAGAATCCCTGCTGCTCTGGCCCCATTTGCTTTGCTGCACAACCGATTTCAATTTGCTTTAAAAACCTGAGAGTGTGTTAACCCTGCATAAAATCCCCATCCCTTGATTTCCCCACGCTCTGAAGCTTTCTGGAACTCAGCAGAAGGGGAAAAATTCCAGTAAAGAAAACCATGATCCAGCAAAAAACTTCCCTGTCCATGCACCAGTCTGCCAGGTGGAGTCAGTAAGAGCGAGGTCAGGGAGCACCTCCCATCCTCTCTGCTCCTCTTGTCCAGGGTTAATTTGCTGCAGGACATCTTCACCCAGCAAGTCCTGGCCATGGTGGGGCTGCAGACATTGTCCAGCTGCATGGACGTGCTGCTCCTTCCTCGCCTGGGTGCACTCCAGCTGTGGATGCGCCCCCAGAGCAAGGCACACATTTGGAAAAGCTGTTTGGACACATCTGCCAGAGACACAGGAGGAGCACATTACCTGCTCCCAGACAGGGAGTTTGGTAAAATACCCACTCTTGGAAAGCTTCCCAAAGCTGTGGAGCACAGGCTGGTTGTGGTGGCAGCTGCGCCCTTGGTGATGGACGGGTTATTGGTGGCCACACTGACCTTTGAACTGCTGAGCCCTCGGGGAGTTAAAAGGTGTCAGGCTGCTCTGCTCAGCCATTAACAGGGTTAGATGTACAGCAGAACACGGCTCTGGGTCCTGAGGTTGCCCTCAGGGCAGGTGGTTAAAGGCTGTGGCTGGGATCAACACTTAGGTTATCGACCTCTTTTTCCTGCTGAGTTTGGTCCTTGACGGACGTGGAAGCACCTTCTCAAACCTAACAATGCCCAGGCAGCTCCCGTCTGCACAGAGCAGATCATCCACCTGCTGTGGAGAATGGGTCATTGGAAGGGGTTTTTGTAGCACATTCCTAAGTGCCAGTCCTTCTGGCACAGACATGAAACAGCCCAAAGACAAAAATCACAAGCGGCTTTTCCCAGAACATAAAACAGCTTAGCAAAGGAATCAGAGGCACCTCCGTGGAAAAACAACTGCTAGACCTGGAGCATGCAATGCTCACAAGGAGCACAAAGGACTTCCCTGTCTGCAGCCCTTGCCCCCCAGCCAGGGCCCTCCCTGCCTGCACAGAGGTGTCAGAGCATTCCCACCCACCTACCTGCAGTGATGGAGGCCAGCCGGACGTAATCAAAGCCCCTGATGAACGGCTCGTAAGGGGAGCTCTCCAGGACATTCATGCCTGGGGGGAAGAGAGAAGCTGGTGAGAAGGCAGATGAGGCTCCTGAGGGATGGCTGAGATGCACAAAGTTCCACATCTGCAGTGAAATACTGCTTGGTGGGTGCAAGGGGACTGTGCTCTAAAGGCCACCAGTAAATGGACACTCAGAGCCATAGGAACAGGTGTGTGGACACATCCTTGGAGGAGGGAATAGAATGGAACTGGCTTTAAAAATGTATCTCCATTTTGGAGTGGGGCAGCCTGTCAGGGACTGTTGAGTTCTGTAGCTCAAGCTCTGGGACACACGGCTGGGATTGCCAGAGAGGACACCAGACTAGCACAGGCTCCTGCTCATGGGCAGAGCTCAAACCACCAGCTCCCTACACACACAGGGTTTCCATCACCATTATTGCAGTTTCTTCTATGTCCCTCCCTGGGTCAAAGGTCCTCACCTCTTTTTAGGACACAGACAGGGCTGTGCACAGGATTATGTGGGTGATGACACACTCCATCTTTACTGTCACCTCTCCCTTTCTCCTTGCCAACAGCCTTCTCTCACTTAGCACAAAGCTAATGACCCACAGCTCCCGCAGAAAGTTCCTCTTGTTGTTTTTAAGTCTCTGGGAGCCTGATTTTATTCAACTGGTGCTTCCCTTTCATCTGTGCAATGGTCTGTAATGCCCCATCATCCTGATGGATACAGTGGAATATTACTGAAGCAAACAGCTCGGTATCTGTTGGTTTTTTTATTAGACATTTAGATGGATGTGGACAGCAGCAGCAGATGTTCTGGCTGGGATTAAAGGACCATCCAACCCCATGCTCTGGGCACGGGCTGACCTCCAGCTGCAGCCAGAGGCAGCAAGAAATGGCTCCCAGTGTCCACAGCCCTGTGCAATCACCACAGCATATTACAAGGCAGCTTTACACCTTCATTGAAATATCTTGTATCGTTACTGACTAGAGAGGGGCCCATTTGTATTTTCCAGCATAGCAGTTTTATGTCCTGATGATAAAGCACCTTATCAGAGAGTTGTTATCGGGTTGTCATCATGTTATTGTGTCTCTAAGTGGGAAGGTGGCTAAACACGGCGTGCTCAAGAGAAGCTGAGTAAATAGTGTGCTTTGTAAATTCCCTGAGCACGCACTTCCACAATTGTTTTTGCAAGAGGGCTTCTAGGAAGCTTTTTGCAGCCTCCTGGGTATGTCTGATTGAGAACAAAGCTCTACATGGACCGTGTGGATTGGCTTCCTTTCTCAGTCAATTAAACATATGTAAGGACTCTGAAACATGGGACTGCTACGAAATATATCTCCCTGGGGAAATTAAGGCAAGGAAATCAGAAGTTTGGTGTGCGAATCTGCATTGCAAATGAAGTCAGTTGCTTGAAAAAGTGTGGGGCTCAGGACATGACAGGGAGAAGTGGAGTAGAGCTGTTGTCAGCCTCCAAGGACAGCCAAGGTGGAAGTCCCAAGGCACTGGGCAGGGAGTCCCTCCAGCACCCAACTGCTATTCTGCATCTGGGGACCCAGAGCTGGCCCCTGCCTGCTCTCAGCACCCACTGCCAGCCTCTCTCTTCTCTTCCTTCTAGAGGAAGGTGTCTCTCCCTGCCCACGGCAGGGGCTTGGAACTTTCAGGGTCTTTCAGGTCCCTTCCAACATAAACCATCGTGTGTCCCAGAGCTGGAAACCCTCAAGACAGCACTGCCCTACACAGCCATGTCACAGGGGACCCATTTCCAAGTTTGAGCCATGAAGGTCAGCTGGGAAGGAGCTGTGGCACCACCCACTGAGATGAATGGAGAAATTGGATTGCCACCTCTTCACCAGACTCCCCTTCAATGGAAACAAACCTGGCAAATAATTATTGGAAAGGCCAGATACTGGAGTGTGCTCAGGTCTTGTATGTGCTCAGGTCAGTTCATAGCACCACGCTCAGCACTCTGCAAGCTGTGGCACCTGGTTTCAGGTCTGGGAATCAACTGGTTTCCATTCTGGGAAGCCTGTGCATTGCAGAGTCCATGCTCTTCGTTTTGCTTGGCCTTTTGGCCTGTGGTTTCACCCCTGCACTCTTCCTTTCACGTTTCAGTCAGCAGTGTTTTATTAATCTACTTCACAGCCCATGCCTGGAAGGGTCTGTTTTATTCCCCATTTTAATTTTCATGGTGCATAAAATACTCACCAGCCTGACAAGGAAGAATTATGGTCACTGAGGTGCAATTTTATGGTGACTCTTAAAAAACGTCAAAATCCAAACTTATTGAATACTGGCTCTGGGAACAATTTAAGTTCCAACTTGATGTCACCAGCCCCAAATCTTCACTAACACAAAGACACTGGCGCACTTGAGACATTGTAAGAATGATTTTTTTGAAGCTCATGCTGTTTTTCCTCAATGTCTGGGCTTTATATTGTGTTTCTATAAAATCTACAGTGTTTATGGTCTTGGTTAACATACTTAGATACAAAATACACTGTGCATTTCCCCAGCAAAAGATCTCAATGTATATTGGGAATGTCATAAAAGACAGGTTGGGTTAAAAAAAAAAAAAGGAAGGAGGCATGTCAGTTTTCAGTAGTGCTTTCTCTGAAATGTCAATACCATGGGGATCAATTGGATCATCAAATCTCTTGAGTTGGAAGGAGCCCACAGGGACCCTCAACTCCAGTTGCTGGCCCTACCAGACACCTCAACAATCCCACCCTGTGCCTGAGAGTGTTATTCAAATGCTCCTGGAGCTCTGGCAGCCTTTGGACCGTGCCCATTCCCTGGGGAGCCTGGGCAGTGTCTGACCACGCTCTGGGGGAAGAGCCTTTCCTGATATCCAACCTAACCCCCTCCAACACAGCTTCATGCCGCTCCCTCCAAGATCAGCACGTCTTGAGACAGAACAGGATCATGCAGGCGTGTTCTGCAGCAGCCTCAGAGCTCTGCAGAGCAATTCCCTTTCAGGAAGAGAATCAGAAAGGAGCACCCCGTCCCACTGACCTTCCATCAGCGTGTGGTGGATGCTCCAGTAGACGCTGAGGCAGTGCTTCTCCTTCTTCATGCCGCGCTTGCACTTGCAGCCGTAGAGCTGGCTGGAGAGCAGGGCGCTGACGGTGCTGCGGCACTGGCTCTTGGCGTCGGGGCCCAGCTTGTTGGCGCCGTTGCCCGCGATGCACTGGCGCAGCGTGCGGAACTTGGCGCTGCACACGGGGTCGGTGGTGCAGGCCTCGCCCGCCTGCAGGCAGTCCCTGCTGGGGCCCGCGGCCGCCGCCATGCCTGCGCCAAGGGAAGGGGAGGGACGGTCAGTGCCACGGAGCGGCCCCGCGGGAAACGGCCCGTGTCCCCCAGGCTGAGGGACCCTGGTCCTCAGACCAGGCTTATCCCCAGGCCAGGCAGTCCTACCCGGACAGCTCAGCCCCTCTTGGAGACAGAGTGCCCGAATACCCACGCTGCTCAGAGCCGTGGCTACCTTCGGCAGGCTAAGGGGATTTCAGCTCTTTAGTGATTATCAGCTCTCCTAGGATTTCAGCTTGTGCTTGCCAAAAGCACCAGGGCACTACGGGCAGAAGCAGATGAGAGGGAGAGGAGAAGGAGAGGTCCTGGCGTTCCACAGCGATGGTTAACGGGGGGTCTGTGAAGGGGTCCAGTGACGGCTCTTCCTCTGTCGAATGGACTAAAACAGCCCCTTTTTATGGGTACAGAGGGATCCAAACTTGTCCAATAGTAAGGGTTAGGGGAAAAGTGACCTATGGGGTTACAGAGATAAGCTGGGATTCGAGAGGCGGAACACAGGAGCTTATTTTGCTGTCTCATCATCACTCAGCAATCCCTAGTGTTAAGTCTTGGCCCTCCCTACTCAACTCCATGGAGTCTCCGTCTTCTGGAGGCCCAGAGAAGGTGTGGATGCCCCATTCCTGGCAGTGTTCAGGGCCAGGCTGGATGGAGCTCTGAGCAACTGGGATAGTGGGAGGGGTCCCTGCCCATGGCAGAGGGGTGGAACCAGGTGAGCTTTGAGGTCCTTTCCAATCCAAACCATGCCCTGGTTCTATGACAGGATCAGCCCAGTAGCAGCATTATAAGAGACAGAAACTTGACCAGTTCCTGGTGGTTGATTTTTCCTTCTTGGAGAACAAAAATATTTTCAAATCCTTTCTTTCCCAGCTCTCTATCTCATTTCTGCCCTCCAAAGTTAAGAGTAGCCCAATGTTGCAGAGACCCTGGCCTCTGCTCCTTGAATATGGTTTAACTGTGCCTACACCTTCCTGGAGCTATAAATGGCTCTGTGTGGGTGTTTTGACATGTAGTCTGCCCACATATATCCCAGGAGTTGGCCCTTGTTCACTGTCACCATCTCCCCAGGACTCCCACTGTTTCTGTCTTGGTTTTTTCCTAGCTTTTGTAAATTGCCTTCCGAGTTCCTTTACCAACACAAAATGGTGTGTTGTCCATTTGGAGAGTCCAAAGCATGGGAGGAAGGTGGTATTGCTGCACATGTACCAATAGATTAGCTCATCAGGGCTCAGTGGTGCTGTGCCTCAGCACCAGGAGCAGACCAATCCCGTGTCATTTACTGCTCTTCCTCACTAAAGCAGGCTGGACACATCCAGGCTGGCTCCTGGGATGTGCTCAGCCCAAGGCTCGTGGCTGCATTGCTGCTCCTGGCAAAGGCAGGGTCAGCCATGCTCAGATGAGGCTGTGTGGCACCAGGTGGCACAGAGGGGACTGCTGTGATGGTCTGCAGCATTTGACATGGGTCAGGCAGCACTCCTCCGTGGCTTGGGAGAGTGAGGAAGAGGCAAACCTGGTTTATGGAAGGGGAGAATCAGTTCCAGTGCCAGTACAGTAATTTTGGATCCTGCTGTACTATCAAAACAGAAACTGCTGTCATGACCTTGAAGGAGAACTTCTCCAATACTTCCCAAAGAAAATCTCTGTCTCTAATGTAACTTGTCTTCCCTTTGGGTAGGAACCAGAAAGGGAAGGACAGGAAAGACCATCTGCTTCTTGACTCCCTCCAGTGTCTGCTCCTGGTGAGACCCAGCTTGGACAATATTAGAAAATCCTGCTTCCTGAGAAAAATGTGAGTTCCTGATCTCCATCTCTGAGGGCTTAATGAAATCTCTGCTTTCTCCAAGACTCTACAGATCTCTTCATAAAGTCCCCTTTTCTGCCTTCCAACTGCTACCTCTCCTTAATTTCTGCACCTCCCAGCTGAGCACTCGAGCCCAGGATATCCATTTCTGTTCCCTCAGCAGTCACAGTGTGTTTGCTAAGAAGGAGCTGCCTCTGTTGCTCTTGATTAGAGTAGAAAGTAGCAGCTGGAGTTCAGATACTTCAATTATGTTTATTACAAACTTTGGGCGAACCCACTAGGAGGTTTCCTCCTGAAGTATCCCAGTGGAATCTCAAATGAAAAACCTTTCATCTAACTGCAGACTATTTCAAAGTGCCTCATGGCCAATGTCAAGCTTTCAGGTATTTCAAATCTCACACTATCTCAAATTTGAGTTCTCCTGCCCCTGATTTATTCATAGACCTAGTTTATTTAGCACTCAAGGCTTGTTTGGATCTGCCAAACGTGGAGAGAGAAATTATTTCCAACATGTGGGAAACTCTGCCTTGGGCTGTCATATACTGAAGAACTTCGAACACAAGGAACCAGTTTCCTTGAAATATCATTTGGGCAATTTGCAAATTCACTGAGATCCATAAAACGAGCGAGAGAACATATCTGTGCAGAATCCAGAGGAATAAAGGAAAAAATACTTCACTTATTTTAGTCTGGCTTTTTCCAAAGGGTCTCCTCTGAATGAGGATAAAGCCCAGCAGGCTGTATTCCAGAAGAGATGACTTTGTCAGTGTCCTGTCAGCTGCTAGAAAAGTAGGTTAAAATAGAAATTATGACCTTCCTTCCCTTTCTCCGCTACATGAATTGCAGAAGATACTCCCCAGGATGGTTATAAACACAACCAGCCTGTAAAAGCTGTAAAACACTTTGGGATCTCACTTTAATAAATCAAGCAGATTGACCATTTGAGAAATTTTCCTGCAAAATTTTAAGTAAATATATCCTCAATCCAAGCCTTGCTTCATAGAACAAAGGCCAGGGGTGAATATTTACAGCCCAATCCCACAGCATAAAGCACCTCCATTCAGACTTTATGACAGAGTGCTTGAAGCCACTTGCAGTGTCATGAATGACCCATTCTGTAATTGTGTCACTTAAAACCCAAATCATTCAGGGGCTTTTATTGTTAGCAGTGTCTTTGCAACTGAGACAACATAACACCACGTTTTTCTCCTCACACTGCCCCTGAGAGAGTAATTTTATGCAACATTAAGACAGCACCTCTTAGGGAAAAAGATAAATCTCCACGACTTATAAAATTGATAGTGCTTCCTAACAGGCAGGGACAAGAGCAATATTAGGTCTTCTCTCCCGAAGATGGACGGGCCTTTCTGGTTTTGCCTTCAAAAATAGCTCCTGGCAGGCTCTGTGCCACGGGATTTTCCTCCTCCTTGGCTGACCAGGGAACTGGGATATGCACGGAGCTCTGCGTGCCTTGGGCTTTCTGGGTCTCTGCTTTTCTAATAGCAGCCCTTCCAGCTCCCTCTGCTCCCTTTAAAAAGCCATTTGTCTGGAGTTTTATTTCTCACTCCCTGCTAATTTCACGCTGTTTACGGTGGGCAGATGGAGTAATGAGTTTATTTTCACATCCTGTTTGTAGCTGTGCTCCACATCTGTTTCTGCTCACTCTTATCTCAGTGCCATTCACCCAAAGCTACTCCTCAAGTGTGGGAGTGAGAGAAAATCCTGTCTCTTCCCATTTTAACAGACCCTCAGCTCCTCTCAGATAGGAGTCTCAAAGTGCACTGTGCTGACCAAGCAGGTCTGACTCTCCTCCAAGGACACAATTTCCTTTCTCAAGGAAGTGCAGCTTGTCTGGGGTACACAAGTGTGAAGGTGATTCTGTGAGGGCTGGAAATAGCGAATAAAATGCCTGGAGAGCACCAGTGTGGAGTCCTGTCACTCTCCCTTTCTTACTCAACTTGGCCTTTAGATGTTTTAGCAGGAACCACACCAGTTCCACTGGGGCCCTGGGATACATCCCCCTTCCCTCCCCTCAGTTTATATGTGAATTCAGTGGGAATCCTTTTACACTCCTCATTTGAGGGGCTGGAGAATGCCTGGAAAAGGGCAACGAAGCTGGGGAAGGGTCTAGACAATAATGCTGTCTTATGAAGAGCAGCTGAGGGAACTGGGAAAGGGGCTCAGTCTGGAGAAAGGGGGATCAGGGATGTCTTGAAGAAATATTCCTAGTATTTCCCAACTATCCATAAACCAATAGTCATGCATAAATGGGCCCAGGTGGCTAATGCAGGTGGCCCTTGCTAAACCTTGTTTAAACTGAGTTTTCATGTCATGATTTTACAGCCAAATGCTCAGGATCACACAATGAACAAACTCTTGTACACAGCTAAAGTTTCATTTCCCATTTGCTGCTGAAATTCCTGCAGAGCAGCCCCAATGAACAGCTCTGCCATACCACTGCTCCTTCCCCAGCCTGCTTGAGAAGAGCCCCCCACGAGACCCCACGCTCCTTGTCCAGAGCTCAGAGCTGTCACCTGGGTTTGCAGGGCCCAGGAACCTCCTCTGGGATGCTGCTCTGCATGCAAGGGGAAGTTTCCTTCTCTTGCCCCTGTCTTGCCCTGATCCCAGGGCAGGTTCCATGCTCCAGCACCTCTCTGAGGGCTGCCCCAGTGTCTCCTGTGTTAACTCAGAGCAGCTCCCCTGAGGAGGACAGCACCACTCCCCACTGACAGTCCTCTGTGGGCTTTGATGGTTTTACCAACACAGCACACACAAAATGGAATCCCACACTGCAAAGGGATCTTCTCCTAGTGATCCTTCCCAGCCAGCACTGGGGTGGTGGAATTTGCTGAGAACATCTCAGGAATGCAGGGTCTGAGGGTGCTAAAGCAGCACTGGGAAGTCCAGGCCAATACCGTGCTGCGTGTCTGGGTCAGGCATTCAGAATGTGCTGCCTGCTCCTGTGTCCCTCCAGCTCTCACCCTTCACCCCCTCCCTCCCTGCTGTGAGCAATCTTTGTCTGTGTTTGACCTGTGCCTCCACACAGGACTTCACAGGCACTGAGGAGACACAAACAACCACAGCAACACCCACTGAACATTTCCTTCTGCTCTGATGGCTGATCCATGCAGGACACAACCCCTCACTGTACAGACTCAAACCAAAGAAAACATCTCTCTCATCTGCCTGGCTGTTTATCACAGATTTATACATGACACCCAGATACCATGACAAGTTGTATCATGTCCCCATTACCCTTAAGGAGAACAGAATTCATCATGAAAGCCCTCATGATGACTTGGGGTAAAGTCTCCCTAGATATCATTGCTCCCCTCCACTAACACATCCTTTTTGACAAGGCTTCAGCCTTTGTTTTCTAAAGATGCCTCTGGAATGCCCCATCCTGCTGGACTGACTCAGCCAGACTAACCACCAAATCAGCTATAAACAATATTCTCATGAAAGGAGGATGAAATGCAGACCATCACACTCAGCGCATGACCTGGTTGCAAATAGTTGTGTATCTATTTTAAATAAGTTTAATCCATCAGACCAGGAAGAAGGCTTAAAATTTTGTGTATCCATGAAGTCCCAAAGTGGGTACAGGTTATTCTGAAATACTGGGAATCTGAAACACAGATCACACAACTAGCTGCAAGTTTTGGCAGAGAAAATGATCCTTGCTGAAATCTGGGGACACCATGATATTGGTGTACTGGCAAGCTTCAGTCCCTGATTTCCACTGGAACAGAGGGTCTTCTCCCACTCCCAAAGCCAGGCAGCACACCAGACAGGGTGACTGGGGTTTGTGATCACCAGGGTCTCAGCACTGGTGCATTGTATCCCAGTTATCCCATCCTGTGGGGTGCCTGGTGGTCTCTGGATATCAGCTCCTTGTATGCCAAGGTGAGAGAACACCTAGCAGAGAGCAGTAAGGACAACTGAGGTCTCAAGGGCCAGAGGTGATCTTTTAGTATTTACAGTAGATATATAAGACCTTTAAATTTGACTTTAAAATGTCCTGGCCCATGGTAAAGACAAAGATTCTCTGCTGAGGCAGAGTGAAACAAGCTTAGAACCAGGAGACAGCTCCTCTTTTGGTCCAACTCTGCCTGGATCTGCTCAGTCACATCACCCTGTGACCTTTCCCACCTCTGACCTGCCATGCTCCCCATCCAGAGCTGTCCCCATGTGCTGGGCAGGGCTCACACCTGTCCCTGTTCACCTCAAAGATGATGGTGAGCAGGAAGTTTGTTCCCTTGTCCTTCTGAGGCTTCAAGTCTAATATCTGACCTGCACTCAGAATCACAGAATCATTGAGGCTGGAGAAGCCCTTTCAGGTCCCCAAGTTCAACCATTCCCCCTGCACTGCCCACGCCCCCAAGTGCCACATCCACAGGGCTTTGAAACCTCATCATTAAACCCTTTGCATCTTCTCCTTTCACAAGCAAAAATTCTTCTCATGTTGCAGCTGATGCTCGTCTGCCACTAAAGCAGCATTCAGGAGTCATCAGCCTCAGAGTCTGAAGTAACTGAGCTCCTCAAACATCACTTGATTTTTGTACATGTATTTTTATTTCTCTATTTGTGTATCGAGATCAGCTCAGCTTCCCAGCCCAGATTTGGACAAGCAAGGCAGCCTAACACTCATCTTTCTGAGCCAAATTTCAGCTAACAACACCCAATGCCTTAAAGGCAGTCTGCTTAAGTCCAGCAGAGTGAGATCCAGATCTTTCTCAGCCTGTAATCGTTTTATAACATATAGAATTAAATATCTGAGATTTTTTTAACTCCCTTAGCTCCACTTTGCTTCAAATCATTTGACTGAAGAGTTCTGGCATTCACCAACTCCTCAAAATCTTGCAAAGTCCTATTAATTAACTGTGCACTGATGTAAAAAATGACCACTTCTGGGAGCCCATATGTGCCACATAAAGGTTTATTGTTTCCTACGGGGTACCTTAATATGAGAGTGTCTAATAATGCAGTGTCAGTGCCATGGATGGTCCCACAGGTCCACCACACCTGACCCACCTCGTTGGTTTTTGTCTCCAAGGCAGAGACTCCTGACACATTTCACACACACCTATTTCTTCCATCCCTGTGCGCTCTAGGGGCCGCTGCAGTGGATTTTGATGATCTCACAGATTCTGTAGAATCCCTCGGGGCTGCAGCACTGGCAGTGCTGCTCCTTGCCCTGTGCACTGTGCTGTCAGTGACAGAAAGCTCTGATCTGGATTGGTGTGCAGCCCCCAAGCCTCCTGCCAGTGGCACTGTTCAAAGCTTTCTGCAGTGCCTTCCCCCTGCCATGGCTCCCAGGAGTTTATTCCCAAAGATGTGTGAGATGAGAGAAATCTCTTCCAGCAGATTTCCATGGCCTGTGCAGTTCTCCAGCAGCACTCAGGAATGATGCTCAAACACTCCCAGGACAGCAGTGCCTGCTCTCAGCTGGTTTTCCTGGTTTACACTGCTCAAACTGCATGGATGCAGCTGGAGAATGAAAACTGAACACCCTCCTGTCTTCTCACAGGTGAATGAGCTATTTCCTTAGCAACACTGACATTGGGGTCAATTTTTTTTGAGATCCATTTTGCCTACCTGAATATTTTTCTTTAGCAACTCCTGCAGCAAAGGCATCCCTCTGTACATGAAGGTGCTTTTTGCAGAGTGGTAGAGAAAACAATTCCACCATAGTGACAGGAGTTCTGTCACCCTGCCCTGAGTCATTCACAGAGGGATTTACTGGCCAGGTGGCTGATCTTGGGGTGAAATATTCAAGATCAGGTTGGACAGGGCTCTGAGCAGTGTGATCCAGTGCAAGATGTCCCTGCTCATTGCAGGGGGTTGTACAGACAACCTTTAAAGGTCTCTTCAAAACCCAAACTATTCTCGAATTCTCTGGCACAGCTTGCCCAAACTCAGGTGCTTGCTTTCCTCTCTTTGGCTGGCAAAACTCCCTGTCCACGCTGGCACTCCTGTTTCACTTGGAATCCTGAATAACAGCCCAGAAAGAACAGAGCTCATTTAATTCCAGGAGCCAAACCCTGCAAATCTTTCTTAGCTGTCAGAGCAGCATTTCTGTATTCACATGGCTTGGGCCAGAGTCTGTGTATATGTCAATTCACTTCCACTTTCTCCCAAATACCCCACATTTCTCATTTCAAATTAGATTTCTTTTGCCATGGCCTATTTTTTGACCCTTCTGCTGCCCTCTCCCCTACCTCCCAGTCTATGTGCACTGCAATGTCCTTATTTCCTCCAAATTATTCTTGTGTTTTCCTGTCAAAAACCTTAGGAGCATATTAAAATCCAGAGGGAAATTTTTATAAGAAACATGTCCCATCAGGGGCATTGGAAATGCAGACTTACAAAGTCTTCTTAGTCAGGGCAATTTGCAAATACCCAAGAGGGGCAGATTACAGGATGAAGAAACCCCACATCTCCAGCTATTGTCTTCAAAATACCTCCCTTGGTACACAAAGGAAAACATTTTCTCTGAATATTCCTGCTGAGTTGTTTGGGACCTAATCTCCATCTGAGGGACTTGTGCTTCTTCCCCGCTGCTCCCAGGGCAGGCATATTGCAGTCACTTCTATTTTGAAAACCTGTTTTCAGTGCTTGCAGGTAGTCCCAACCCTTCCCTTAACTCCTGCCTCATGAGCAGAGCAGCATTTCTGGAGGCTGAAGCGCTGAGGGTTCAGGATCTGACAGCACAGATTTCTGTGCCCTGCTCCCCAGCGCTATTAAAGACATCTCAACACTGTTTTAGTTTCTCTTTTCCCCCTGGTCTCCACTTCCTTGCAGTGTATCACTTTCCAGATACCATCCAGCCATTCCCATCTTTTCCCATTCACGAGGGTCTCTCCATCTGCTGTGGTCTGTGGCTGCAGCCAGTTCCCAGGGAGGAGCTGTTGACCACCACAGAGACGGTGCAGTGAGGCTGAGGGTGAGCAGAGGGATGGTTCTGCTGGAGATCCACTGCCCACAGGGCTGCCTCAAACTGGGAGCAGAAATGGGCCTGGCCTTTGTGCCATGGGCTCCCCCTCTCTGGCATAACCAAGAACAAGACCCTGAACTGCTGTGGCCCAGCTCAGAACATGTGATGGGTGATGAGAGGGGCAACAGCTCCAAGGAGATAAAGTAATTTGAGGACATGGATCTTTCTGGGCAAGACCTTCAGAATGACATCCAGGCTGCTTCTGTCATGTCCCACCACACTGTCCACAGAATAAGAGATGTTCCCCTCCAAATTCTGCTTTAAAATCTGCTTTAAAATTTCCCCTCATGGCACAGAATTGCTTACACAGAAATACATTCTCCCAGGGGCTGCTGGACCCTGTCAGAGAATCTGTGTATATGAGCTACTTGAGATGGTAGGAAAGTAACATCTTTATCTTTTCAACTCTTATGAGGAATGAGATCCCAAAGGAGTGGAAAAAGAAAGAAGCAGGCAAAAGAACCAGGTGAATTATGGATCAATCTGATGGATAACACTGTCCAGGAAAGCAGGTGTGACATGGGATTTGGCCTCTCCAGGATATTGGGCACAGGTCCAAGCGTGAGTGGCCTCTGAGCAGCCACAGCCAAGTGGGTGCCCATGAACACAGAGCTCCAAAACCTGAAAAGGTTTTTTCAGACTCAGAGGTGTTTGAGAGTCTGGTACTGTTCAATATTCCCATAATGGCTCCAGTGATGGAATAGAGAACAGATTTCTGTAATTTGTGGCTGACAGAAGATGAGGAGGGGGTCACAAGCAATGGGCAAGACAAGACTGGAATTCAAAATTACCTTGGTCTGTTCACAGCAGTGTATGAAATCAGGAGGATGACACTGACCAGAAGCAAAAGTGGCACTGGGAGATGTGAGTGTGAAAGGACAGGAGGGAAAGGCAAAGCTAGGAAATAGAAGCAAGGGAGATATGGCTGTGGGGAGAGAGGTGGTCAGAGGCTGAACAGGGAAAAGAAACAGGATGAAAACCAGAAAACCTGTGGTCTGAGGCATAAGTGGTATGTGTTTATCACAGGAAGCAATTATTCTGCACTTCTCAGCCCCAGTAAGGCTTTAGCTGGAGTTTGGGTCATCTTTTGATAGGACAACACATGTTAAGGAAGATGACAAGATCCCAGAGGAATTTTATTAAAATTATAAATGGTTTGCAGGCTGAGGTGAGGATGAAAGAAAAGGATTTGTGTAGTTTAGGATGAAGGCTGTGAAGAAACAAGATCAGAGCACTCAAATACATAAACAAGACATTTTAGATGTGGACAGTGATAGATATCCCTCCACTGTTGTGAGACATGAGATGAGATGTAATTCTGAGTGAATGTGCAGCAAGGGAGATTCAGATCAATATTAAGAAAAATGTTACATGGGAAGTTAAAAAGTGGAACAGATTATGGAGGGTCTGTTTAATCCCCAGTAGCGAATTGTTTATAAAAGCACCTGTCAGAAGGAACTCTTGCATCCTCCCCTCCCTGCTGGAGCTGTGCTGTTGTACACGTGGTCCCTTCCCATCCTCTGTCCCTGGGACACCTTCCATGGGAGACCTTGTGGCATCTGTGGATTGTGGAACGAGGACAGGCACCTCCAAATGGAACAACCCACGCTGGAGACAGGCACAGATGGAAGGGGAATGAGGTCAGTGTGAAGGGTGGCTCTCTCAGAACGAGCATCTCCCTCCTCGAGGCC
The DNA here is from genome assembly GCA_024362935.1 of Setophaga petechia. NCBI lineage: Eukaryota > Metazoa > Chordata > Aves > Passeriformes > Parulidae > Setophaga > Setophaga petechia. The sequence continues at coordinate 1,225,875 of JANCRA010000116.1, read as the reverse complement.
AGACCGGCCACTGGGGCTGCACCGAGCTGGGACAGTGAAGGTGTCCCTGGCCAGCACTCCCTGGGCAGCCCTGCCCTGCCTCACCAGGCTCCAGCACAGCTCCCAACACTGCTTCTGTCCATGGCTCCCCCCAACACTGACACTTCCACCAGGCTGCAGAGAGGTGCTTGGGTTTTAAAGCACATGCTGGAGGTCTGTGTCCTCCTCTGCCATCCCTGGCAGGGATCTGAGGGAACTGCTGTTCCAGGGCAAGCTGAGCCCATTTCACAGCCCACAGCCTCCCCTGTGCCCAGAGCAGCTTGGAAGGCAGAGCACGGAGCATCCCTGGCCACGCTGCCAATAACAACATCAGGGCGATGCCTTCAGAGCCAGAGCTCTGGGAACACAGAGTTCATCCAGCTCTCCGGGGGAGCTGTGATGCCCACGGCATCAAACAGCCCTAAAAATGTCTGATGCTCTTGGTTCAGCGGGGTCCAGCAGTCATTTTCAGCTCCCTGCTCTTGCTGTAGAGAAGAGAGGAGAAAATTACGTTTTCCTCGTTTGATCTCTGGCACTTGCTGGATCAGAAAAGTCCACGGGTGTTGAGTTTGAACTGCTGCCAGACCGACAATTGTTAGCAAAAATGGACAGGATTTGGATCCTGCCTTCAGCGGTTTCAGCACTCTTATCTGTCCTGCACATCATTCCATATAACTGAGTGCTGGAAAACCTTCCAACTCTGCCTGCAAAACACAAGAGCAGCCAAGATGGGCCAAGACAACTGTGCAGACCTTGAGCATTCATTGCTGAGGACAGAATCTCACCCGTTTTTAAAGGGTCATTTATCAATGAACTCTCTTCTTAATGCACCCCTTTGAAGCACTTAAATGCCAGTGTGCTCTGTGCTGCATGGCTGTGATGGGGATCCCAGACATGTGTCAAGCAGCAACGGTGACCCCTTTTTCTGTGATTAAGTTCATTTTTGTTCCATCCAATTTTTCTTTGTACATGATTAACCGGTGAACAAAAAGGCCATTTTTTATTTTTCTTTGCAAGGGCTGAAGCAGTTCTAATCATATATAATTCAACACTTGCTATGCCATTTGCATTGCCTGCTTTAAGATGAATTTGGCACTCAACAAGCACTCAATTATACTCCCCCGCCTCTATTTTCTTTGGAAGTTGCAAAATTCATTCAAACAAAAGCTAAAGCCTCCTGAAGATTTATGAAGATTAATGATGATTAAAATCAAAGAACAGAGATTCTCCTCCTGACGTTAGGAAGCCACAGGGCTCCAATAAATGTCCTCCAGTGACACTTTTGCAGGCAACCCTGGGTTCAAAGACAAAATTGTGTACATGTCTGTACCAGCACAGGTCACTGCATCTATCCATCATCCCTTCATCTCTCACTGACCTTTTTCTGCCTCTGACACTGAATATTAGACACGAGGGCTGGAGTTTGTAAGCCCAAGCCAGAGGCGAGGACGAATAAGACACACAGTGAAACTGGAAGAGGAAGCCAAGTTGGAAAAACCAGGGAAGATTTTAGCTGAGGAAGGGAAAAGGCAGTGAGAAGTGAGGCACAAGCCAACTGGAATTTAGGCATATACCCGTACATATGTATTTACACAGAGAAAAACAGGGAATGCAAAGAGGAGCCCAAATGAAGCACACGCAGTTACTCTCTGGAATCACCCCTGGGCCCTCGGTGGCTTGAGCAGGGCCTGGGGAGCCTCACTCAGCTGGGACAGCTCCACAGCCTGTGGGGCCCGTGCTGGGACAGTCACACTGCAAACAGAGGGTGGGAGGGCACGGGGGAAAGGCAGGATGTGCTGGAACAGCAAAAACACAAACCCACGAGAACTTACATTGGAATCAACAAGGCTCCACGGCAGAGAGGCACTGAGGTTGTAAATGCCAGGATCCACAATCTGAGACCTGCCATGGATGATCCAGAAGGAGCTGAAATCCACGCTCCCATCCCACAGCAGCACAAGGGCACAGGCACACCACAGCCCAGCCTGTGCATTAACACAGCCTCACACAGAGGAGGGATTCTCACTAACCTGTCTGCCCCGTCCAGAGCATCAGCTGGCTGACACTCAGACCAGAGACACTATTTTAATCATCAGACTTGGTGAGAATTGTACCTGTGGAGGCAGTGCAAGCCTTGTGTCTGTACCTTGTGCAATATTTAGAGTGCTGTGCTGAGCAGGGAGAGGCTGCATTGTGAGATCTGCAAGGCCTTGGCAAGTCTTTCCTAATACATCTCATAAAAGGGAGAGCAAAAGAGATATTTCAGCTGGGTAACTGAGTCATAAAAAGCATAAAACCAATGTGGAGGACACAGAATAAGGAAAAACAGTGGAAACATGGTGAGAAAGAGAGAAGATGAATGGATCATGTCTTGGGGTAGCTCCAAAACCAGGATGATAAATTGGTTTTCCCTAGGGCTGCTGAGTTGAGGCGTTGGGCAGAAATGGGCAACAAATGAACAACAAAGGCAGTGTGTTAAAAAATAAAATATAGAGTATAAAGCAAGTAGTAAATTATCTGTCATGTAAGGGTGGTACAGAGGAAAAGAAGTCAAGGCTGGCTTGGAGCAGCCTGGTCCAGAGGAAGGTGTCCCTGCCCATGGCAGGGGGGGAACAAGATGAGGCTGAAGGTCCCTTCCAACCCAAACCACTCCACAGTTCTCTGATAATTGTGTTGGCAGCCATTTCATTCCCCCCTGAGATGGATGGCCTGGTTTCTGTGTCACTGAAGGAGCCAGCTGCCCACCTGGGGGTACTTAGTGCAGCCTGGGATGCTCCAAGGTATCTGAGACAGGAGCAGGGCTCCAGGTGGGACACAGTCCCATGGCAATCCTGCCTGCTCTGGAGCAGCAGCTGAGCAGAGCTGCAGGCAGGGCAGCACCCCAGCTGGGGCCTGGCAGGGGAAACTGGAGGGAGACAGCCCCTGGAGCCCAGTCCAGGTCAAACTGGAGGGAGACAGCCCCTGGAGCCCAGTCCAGGTCAAACTGGAGGGAGACAGCCCCAGGACAACCCCAGGACAGCCCCTGGACAGCCCCAGGACAGTCCCAGGACAGTCCCAGGACAGTCCCAGGACAGCCCCTGGACAGCCCCAGGACAGTCCCAGGACAGCCCCTGGACAGCCCCAGGACAGTCCCAGGACAGTCCCAGGACAGTCCCAGGACAGCCCCTGGACAGTCCCAGGACAGTCCCTGGAGCCCATCCTGGTCCCACAGCACTGCTGAGGGTGCAGGGAATGAGGGACGGGAGTGTGACAGTGAAGCCCCAGGGTCACCCGTGGCCACCAGGAGCCTCGCTGTCCAGAGAAGCGCCTGGAGCCCGACAGGCTGAGCGCTGCCGAGGCCGGGACAGCTTCCCCTGCCCAGCACAGCAGCACGGAGCCGGCACGGCCCTGACAGCTTCCCCTGCCCAGCACAGCAGCACGGAGCCGGCACGGCCCTGCCAGGGCACGGCCGAGGCTGGCACAGCTTCCCCTGCTCAGAACAGCAGCACGGAGCCGGCACGGCCCTGCCAGGGCACGGCCGAGGCCGGGACAGCTTCCCCTGCCCAGCACAGCAGCACGGAGCCGGCACGGCCCTGCCAGGGCACGGCAGCGCCTCCCGAGCTCCAGGGGAGGAGCAGCGCCTGAGCCACACCTGCAGCTCCAGCACTGACGGGCTCCTCCATCCCAGACATCCCGGGGCATGGAGGGAAATGAAATAATAATGAGTTATTAAGAAGGTTTGAACCTTGGTGCTGAACTTTCTCCGTATGCCCTCACTATTTCTGCCATGGAAATCTGGTTTTAGTCTCAGCTTAAATAACGAAACATGAATTTTGCTGTAAGAAATTATCTTGTAATCCAAGATAACTTGAGCCATACAAAGGTCTAGTAACTTGCTTGAAGGCTTCTTTACCCTTGTAAAACAAGAGTTCACCCAGCAACAGGAGCAGAATCCTAATATTTAATTACTGGCTGCAGTTCACACACAATTATTTATGACACGCTTTCAATGATTATTCATAGGTTCCATATTGGGGGTGGGGAGAGGTCAGCAGGTTGCAAACAAGCCTGAAATTCAGAATTACTTGCTGAGGAGAGTTGAGGAAAGATGATTATGGTGGAAAATGCAAGAGAAGAGCATAAAGAAAATTGATTATGAAGATTTACCAGGAACATGTGTACTATTAAAAACTCTATTGCACATCAGTGAATTTCAGACACTTAAATCAACAGAACCTTTAAAGGGAAATCATATTTTTTATCATCTAATCAATGTAGGTGAAAGAGTTGTTGGTCTCTCTTCCCTGTTCCCTGTTGACTTCAGCTTCCCAATTTAGAGAAGCTTAGAGTTCAATCTAATTTTAAGTGTCATGAAGTTTGAATAGACCAGAGGCAACTAAAAAAGGCAGAAGTAATAAAGTTCAGCTTTTGTCCTAACTGTCTGTAAAACCCAGCTAATCCCAGCTCTCCTTGAATGGTGTTTGTAATTCCAATCACCCTTTCCCCACACGGAGCTGCCCTCAGCCTCGTGCTGCTCTGCTGAAGAAAACCCAAACTGTGCCAGGAGCCCCCTGTGGGACCTTTCCTGCTCCACCTGACCATGAAAAGCAGCTCTGGCTGCCAGGGACCTGGCAGGGACCCTGTCACTGCTCCAGTGCAGCTCCTCTGCTGCCTTCCTGTCACACATCTTCCATGGAAAATCCTTTCCTTAGGATCTTTCCTCCTGAGAAGCTGAGAGGCCTCAGGAACAAAATGCAAACATTGATTATCTGCTGCTGTGGAATGGAACAGGGGCATCTGGGATTGGCCCATGTTAAATGTTTGTAATTAATGGCCAATCACAGTCAGCTGGCTTGGACAGAGAGTCTGAGACAGAGCCTTTGTTATCATTCTTTGCTGTTCTATTCTTAGCCAGCCTTCTGATGAAATCCTTTCTTCTATTCTTTTAGTATAGTTTTAATGTAATATATATGATAAAATAATAAATCAGCCTTGTGAACCATGGAGTCAGATCCTGTCCCTGCCCTCATCCTCAGACCCCTGTGAGCATCCTCACACCTTTCCCTGACAGTCACAGTGTGCTTGCAGGAGCTGCTGCAGCCAGGGCCAGCCCTGCAGGCTGAGTGCAGGGACAAAGGGCTGCACTGGCTGCCTCCCACCTTGGAAGTGTTTTTCCAGCTGTGGATGAACTCAGGATCCAGTGCCCAAGGCAGAATTCAGCTGCTGCAGCATTTCCCCATGGCACCCCCGTGTTGGCCTTTCTGCTCAACAGCAGAGAGGTTCTGCTGCAGGAGGGGCTGGAAGGGCCCCTTTAACTCAGAATATCTGATTCTGTCATTCTGTGCAGGTTGGGAACCTCCACACGAGGTCGTGACTGCAGTGTCCTGGTTAAAAAGATCACCAAGAATACCTTGATTTGAGTGGGAGCCACCAGGATCATCCAGTGCAGCCCCTGGGCCAGCACAGACACCCCAAAATCCCACCCTGGCCATCCCTGGAGCCCTGTCCAACACTGTCCCAATGCTCCTGGAGCTCGGGGCTGTGCCAGCACCCTCTGAGGAGAGCCTTTCCTGAGATCCAACCTAAACCTGCCCTGGCCCAGCTCCAGCATTCCCTGGTCCTGCCCCTGGGCACCAAGGATTGATACACCTGTTTGAAAAGACAGAACCCAGGAGGGGCAGGTGACAGGGCACCAAGGATTGATACACCTGTTTGAAAAGACAGAACCCAGGAGGGGCAGGTGACAGGGCACCAAGGATTGATACACCTGTTTGAAAGGACAGAGCCCACGAGGAGGAGGTGACAGGGCACCAAGGATCATTACACCTGTTTGAAAGAACAGAACCCAGGAGGGGCAGGTGACAGAGCACCAAGGATTGATACACCTGTTTGAAAGGACAGAGCCCACGAGGGGCAGGTGACACCCAGGGGTGCCCAGGCTGAGCCCGTCTTTGCAGCATCCCCACCCTCGCAGAGCTGGTGAGCCCAGAGGAGGACCCTGCTGGCTGTGCAGCCTTTGCAGACCCTGGGGGTGCAAGCTCCCTGCCTCTGTGGGCTCTGCTCAGTTCCCAGCAGCTGTGGTGGAGGAACAGGGCCAAGGAGAGGCTGCAAGTTCGGGTGGGCACAGGAGGGCAGGAGTGGAGGATGAACAGAGGCTGGGGGTGCTCAGTGACCAGAGCAGAGCTAACGGGGCCAGAACAGGGGCTGGGGGTGCTCAGTGACCAGAGCAGAGCTAACGGGTCCAGAGCAGGGGCTGGGGGTGCTCAGTGACCAGAGCAGAGCTAACGGGTCCAGAGCAGGGGCTGGGGGTGCTCAGTGACCAGAGCAGAGCTAACGGGGCCAGAACAGGGGCTGGGGGTGCTCAGTGACCAGAGCAGAGCTAACGGGTCCAGAGCAGGGGCTGGGGGTGCTCAGTGACCAGAGCAGAGCTAACGGGGCCAGAACAGGGGCTGGGGGTGCTCAGTGACCAGAGCAGAGCTAACGGGTCCAGAGCAGGGGCTGGGGGTGCTCAGTGACCAGAGCAGAGCTAACGGGGCCACAACAGGGGCTGGGGGTGCTCAGTGCTGGGTCACTGGAGCAAAGCCCACCCTGGGTGGGTGAGGGTGAGGGTCTGGAGCCCTGGCCTGGCCCTGGCAGGACCTGCACTGCAGCAGGAGGTGCTGGGCTGGCTCTGCTGAGAGCAGCATGCAGCTGATGCAGCCCAGGGGGTCTGCAATGGGATCTGCAGTGGGCTCTGCAATGGGATTTGCAATGGGCTCTGCAGGGGGGTCTGCAGTGGGATTTGCAATGGGCTCTGCAGGGGGGTCTGCAGTGGGATTTGCAATGGGCTCTGCAGGGGGGTCTGCAATGGGATTTGCAATGGGCTCTGCAGGGGGATCTGCAATGGGCTCTGCAGGGGGATCTGCAATGGGCTCTGCAGGGGGGTCTGCAATGGGCTCTGCAGGGGGGTCTGCAATGGGATTTGCAATGGGCTCTGCAGGGGGGTCTGCAGTGGGCTCTGCAATGGGATTTGCAATGGGCTCTGCAGGGGGGTCTGCAATGGGATTTGCAATGGGCTCTGCAATGGGGTCTGCAATGGGATTTGCAATGGGGTCTGCAGGGGGGCCAGGCAGGCCCTGAGGCAGCAGAGCACGGGGCAGGCAGGGCTGGCCCCTCCCTCACGCTGCCCAAAGGATTGCACCCACTCACGGTGGCCTTGGCCCCAGGAACTGGTCCTTGGCTCGAGTCTGTTTTCCAGAGAAGAGCTCTCATTGACAGGAAAACCTCAAGAGAGAAAGAAGTCTGTTACCACCCCAGGAAGTTTGTTCCAAAGGTTAATCACCACTCTTGCCAAAACCTGCTTTCTTTGGCTCCTTTGGTTGTAACTGGCCCAAATTCTTCCCACACCTCTTTTTGCTGCTTTCCTGTGAGGATTAAATTCTTGGAAACCCCTTAATAAAAGAATCACTCATCTTCCTTCTACCACTCCTTAAAAGCTCTGTCTCTGGGAGGTCTTGGCAGAATTCTGGACCCTTTCTGTAGTCCTGCAATGCCCTGATCCAGTGGCTGGAGCTCTGCCCTCCCAGGCACGGCTGGGTGCCCGTGCCCCCTTTCCTGAATCCCCCTGAGCTCTGCTGCTTTGCTCCAGTGCAGAGCTTTCATCTGTGTGCCGTGAAGGCTTTGAGCCCTGCACACACCATCTCAGCAAATCATCAGCCCTGCCTGTCTGCCATGCCCCGACTGCTCCCCGTGCTGAAATATCTCCATTCTGTCATGAGGGGTTGTGTTTTCCTCCCTCCTGGAAAGCCGGAGCCTGCATTCAGCTGAAGGAAACGCTCCCAGCGTCTGCCTCGCTTGCCTGCCAGAGATGAGGATTTGTGCCTCCAGTTATTCAATACCTCCACACTACAGATTTGTATCTTGTCCAAGAAGAGTATCAATATTTTTAATCATGCAGTTAAAGACCATAGCAGAATGGAAACGCACGGGAGGAAGGGAATTACACAGCACAGACAGCCTTGGATCTGTCCCTGCCTGACTGCTTGGCTCTCCTGCCTCAACCTTCCCTGATAACATCACACCATCCTCCCTCACCGGGCACCAGGCAGTGTAAGGTACCTGTGCTGACCTCCCTCTGTCCTCGGGAATGCAGAACAAACACAGAATAAACAATAAACACTTCTGCAGCTGCCTTCGAGAGCAGCACAGGCGCCTCATCCTGCACAGGCGCCTCATCCTGCCCTGCTGAGCCTCCTCCTGCACAGGCTCCTCATCCTGCACAGGCACAGGCACCTCATCCTGCCCTGCTGAGCCTCATCCTGCACAGGCTCCTCATCCTGCACAGGCGCCTCATCCTGCACAGGCACAGGCACCTCATCCTGCACAGGCACCTCATCCTGCACAGGCTCCTCATCCTGCCCTGCTGAGCCTCATCCTGCACAGGCTCCTCATCCTGCACAGGCACCTCATCCTGCACAGGCTCCTCATCCTGCCCTGCTGAGCCTCATCCTGCACAGGCTCCTCATCCTGCACAGGCACCTCATCCTGCCCTGCTGAGCCTCATCCTGCCCTGCTGAGCCTCCTCTTGCACAGGCTCCTCATCCTGCACAGGCGCCTCATCCTGCCCTGCTGAGCCTCCTCCTCCCTGAGCCTCTGCACCTGCCGAGCTCACCTGGGGCCAGCAGCGAGCCCACGTTTCCAGAGCAGGGCTCAGAGCCTGCTTTGGGGTGTCAGCCTGCTTTGGGGTGTTTGGGATGTGAGCCTGCTTTGGGGTGTGTGCCTGCTTTGGGGTGTGTGCCTGCTCTGGGGTGTGTGCTCAGGTCAGGGCTCCTGCCCTTGCTCCCAGCAATGGGAGCTGCTCAGCCCCTCCATGCCTCGGCTGGGGTGAGTGTGGAGGTGCTGGCATGCAGCTGGCATGCTGCTGGCACGCAGCTTTGGGACCCTGGGGGTTCAGCTGAGGAGGGGACAGTCACAGGGCCTCTGTTTGTGCTGGCTGTGCAGTGGGGCTGGAGCACTCAGAGCTGGCAGCAGGCTCACAGCAGTGCTGGCTGTGCATGGCTGGCACAGCTGGCCAGGGGCAGCTGCTCAGGGCAGGGCTGTGCCTGGGAGCAGATCCCAGGGGGGCACTCGGTGCCCACGGGACACAGGGAGCCTCCAGGGCTGAGCAAGAAGCCAATTCAGCAGCGTGTGATTAAAAAGGAAGAAGTTCCTAAATCCTGGAGGGGGTTTGATCATCTCAGCCTAACTTTGTTTGCTGGAGCTGAATCCCCTCCCTCTCTTTCAAGGTGCCTCTGTGCCACTATGCCACATCCCCTCTGATGTGCTTATTTCATCCTGCACCCAATTCCAGTTTTCTTTGAGCTCTCATGGGGCATTTTCAGAGACAGATTTCATGGAAACACAATTGAGGTGGGTTGAACTCTGACCTGAGCAGTTTCCCTGATTCAGCAAGCATCCTCAAGCCTCCTACATCTACCACAGGTCTGGGCTGATGGTTGGGGGCCAGGTATTGAACCCCAAGTTCCCCTGGCAGCCACAAACTGCATTTGGGATTGCACCACAAACAGATGCAGGCCACAAACTCCATTGTCCTCTGGCTCTGACCCCTGGGCCAGCACCAGCCCTCCAGGCAGTCCCTCTGCTCTGCTTCTGTGAGCTGGGAATTTTGTACTGTGCCTGCTGCATGTCCTCAGCTGGCTGCTGTGCCATTCTCCACGGAGAAAGCCCCAGTTCAGGAATTAAAGCTGGCCCAGCTGAGTGGAGACAGGGCTGACTCAGACTGTTCTGATGCTATGCTGGGTTACACCAGCCTGGGGGAAGCCTCACTGCTTCTCCCTGTCTGAGACTGAACAGCCACGGGCACAAGAGGATGAACAGATGACAGGATCAGAGACCATGGATCTAGAACGTGCAGCTGGAATTTCCCCAGCAGACTCACAATGCAAAACATCCCAGAAAAGGCCTGTGAAATATGAATTAATGTAAGGACAAGTTTTAATCATAGTCACAGCACTTTCAAACCACAGAAGCTCCACAGAGCTCAGCGTGCTGACTCTGGGTGTTTGCTGACATCACAGATGCCTGCAGTGCCCAAGGAGCAGGCTTTGATCTTATTTCTGATGGTGCCAGCTCTGCACTGAGGTCAGAGGTGTACCAAAGTGTGAGATCAAAGGCAAGTTTCCTGAGCTGCTGTGCCTGGGTAGCTCTGCTCCCTCCTGGGACACAGACCTGTCCTGGGAGGCCCTGGCCCTGCCAGTGCTCAGCAAGGTTGTTGCAGAGTTTCTGCTCTGAACCACAGAATCACAGGCTCCTTCAGGCTGGAAAAGACCCCCAGAGCATCGAGTCCATCCTGTGATTGATCCCCACCTTGTGCCCAGCCCAGAGCCCCGAGTGCACATCCAGGCATTGTACATCCATCCAGACATTATCCAAATCATCTGTCATCAATACACTTTCAATCAACCTTCCTCTATATTTCCTAGTATCAAAACCAACAACCAACTGTCATCATCACTCCACAACCACCCCCAAACAAACATAGAATTAACCCCAGAACCAACCCCCCCCCCCCAAACAAAAATACAAACCATGATGATAAAACATCAACCAATCACCCACCAAGTTTGACGTTCTTGTAGCTTATAAAAAACATCACACTGAAGATGTCAACACGGCTGCCACACACACCCAAGGACAAAGACAGTCCCGACCCTGCTGTTAGTTTTTGCTAGGTGTATACAGGCAAGTGCTCCAGTGGATGGACACCTGGGACCCCTCCAGGGATGGGCACTCCAAACCTCCCTGGGCAGCTCACGCCAAGGCCTGAGCACCTTTTCTGTGAAGAAATTCTTCCTAATCCTCAGTGAAATCCTCTTTGTGGTGAAGATAGAAGTGAAGGAAATGAAAACCCAAATGCTGGTTTCATTTCCCACTTCCAGGACTGTGCCAAATGGAGCATCACAGCCCAGCTGCTGCTGAGCCCTGCAGGACTTGAGCTGCTCTGAGAGCAGAGTCCTGCAACCCATGGGAGCAGCAGAACTTTGTGTGAGGGATGAGTCTGTCCCATCCCCTGCCTTGGGCCACCTTCACTGAGCCATCTACAAGAGACTCACAGACCCTTCCCTGGTGTCACCACAAGCCCCCTGGGAGCAGGTGGGATCACCCAGTTTGGGTTGGGAAGAGAGGAATGGTCTGCACAGCTGGTGTGCAGGTGAAATGCAGAGACCCTCATGCCTGTGTTGCTGGACAAGGCCTGGCTGTACCCCCACAGGGGGTGACAGGGCCATGGTGGCACATCCATGGTGGCACATCCATGGCTGTGTCCCACAGGGGGTGACAGGGCCATGGTGGCACATCCATGGTGGCACATCCATGGCTGTGTCCCACAGGGGGTGACTCTGGGCCATGGTGGCACATCCATGGTGGCACATCCATGGCTGTGTCCCACAGGGGGTGACTCTGGGCCATGGTGGCACATCCATGGCTGTGCCCCACAGGGGGTGACAGGGCCATGGTAGCACATCCATGGTGGCACATCCATGGCTGTGTCCCACAGGAGGTGACTGGGCCATGGTGGCACATCCATGGCTTGGCCAAGCAGACACTCAGGGCAGCCCCAGTGGGGATTTATCCACCTCTGCACAGCAAACCAACCCAGGGGAAGGTGTCCCTGCCCACGACAGGAGCTGGGTGAGCTTTCAGGTTCCTGCCAGCCCAACCCAACCCATTCTGGGATTTTACAATTACAGACAGGAGAGGAAGGCTGACAGACATGAGCCTTGCACGGTCCCTGGGTCCCTCCTGGGGACACCATACACAGGGCACAGCAGAGCCTCCCTACATTTTATTTTGGGCAAGGCCTGTTCTCAAGGAAAAATTGTCCCAAATAGCAATTTTTTAAAGAAAATTTCTTATAAAATCATAGAATGAGTAACTATACAGAATCATAGATTAAAGGTCAGACGGGATCCTCAGGGTTGTCTAGTTCCAACTCCCAATTAATTATCTCTCCAAGAATGGTCTCCCAAAGTGCCGTGGGATCAAACATTTCCTTTTACCCACCCACAGAGAAAATGGAGATGCAAAGGCAAAAAGATGCCATATTTTTGCCTATAACTAGAAAACCCAAATATCCCCAAACTAAGACAAATGTGGCCTCTGAGCTGCTGCCACTGGGTGTCCTGCAATCTGGTCAGTTCTGCTCAGAGTTTTGCAGCTGGAGCTCATCTCTACAGATACAGCTCAGGAGCCAAACCGCCTCTTTTTGGCCAAAACCATTTTCTCTTTTGCCAGAAATTCCTCAGATTTTCGGGACCATCTTTCTTGGCTCTGATTTTGTCAATACTTCCAGAGAGCAGAGTCAACCCCCCCAGGTTTTGCAGCTCACTCTCAGCCAGAGCCCTGCCCAGTCCCCGGGGCTGCTTTGGGCTGGGGCTGCCCACGGGCTGGGCCAGGGCTGGGCCTGGCTGGGGACAGTCACGGCCTCAGGGGCGGCCACCGAGGGCTGCTGAGAGCCCACACGGATCCTGAACGCTCTGCACAGGGCACACGTGTGACCCAGCATGTGCAGCAATGCACACGTGTGACCCAGCACAGCAATGCACACGTGTGACCCAGCACATCAGCCATGCACACGTGTGACCCAGCACGTGCAGCAATGCACACGTGTGACCCAGCACGTGCAGCAATGCACACGTGTGACCCAGCACAGCAATGCACACGTGTGACCCAGCACAGCAATGCACATGTGTGACCCAGCACATCAGCCATGCACACGTGTGACCCAGCATGTGCAGCCATGCACACGTGTGACCCAGCACAGCAATGCACACGTGTGACCCAGCATGTGCAGCAATGCACACGTGTGACCCAGCATGTGCAGCAATGCACACGTGTGACCCAGCATGTGCAGCACAGCAATGCACACGTGTGACCCAGCATGTGCAGCACACACGTGTGACCCAGCACAGCAATGCACACGTGTGACCCAGCACAGCAATGCACATGTGTGACCCAGCATGTGCAGCACACACGTGTGACCCAGCATGTGCAGCAATGCACACGTGTGACCCAGCATGTGCAGCACAGCAATGCACACGTGTGACCCACCACGTGCAGCAATGCACACGTGTGACCCAGCACGTGCAGCAATGCACACGTGTGACCCAGCACAGCAATGCACACGTGTGACGCAGCACAGCAATGCACACGTGTGACCCAGCATGTGCAGCAATGCACACGTGTGACCCAGCATGTGCAGCAATGCACACGTGTGACCCAGCACATCAGCCATGCACACGTGTGACCCAGCACAGCAATGCACACGTGTGACCCAGCATGTGCAGCAATGCACACGTGTGACCCAGCACAGCAATGCACACGTGTGACCCAGCACATCAGCAACGCACACGTGTGACCCAGCACAGCAATGCACACGTGTGACCCAGCACATCAGCAACGCACATGTGTGACCCAGCACATCAGTGCACACATGTGACCCAGCATGTGCAGCAATGCACATGTGTGACCCAGCACATCAGTGCACACGTGTGACCCAGCATGTGCAGCAATGCACATGTGTGACCCAGCACATCAGTGCACACGTGTGACCCAGCATGTGCAGCAATGCACATGTGTGACCCAGCACATGCAGCAATGCACACGTGTGACCCAGCACGTGCAGCAATGCACACGTGTGACCCAGCACGTGCAGCAATGCACATGTGTGACCCAGCACGTGCAGCACACACGTGTGACCCAGCACAGCAATGCACACGTGTGACCCAGCACATCAGCCATGCACATGTGTGACCCAGCACAGCAATGCACACGTGTGACCCAGCATGTGCAGCACACACGTGTGACCCAGCACATCAGCCATGCACACGTGTGACCCAGCATGTGCAGCACACACGTGTGACCCAGCACATCAGCCATGCACACGTGTGACCCAGCATGTGCAGCAATGCACACGTGTGACCCAGCACGTGCAGCAATGCACATGTGTGACCCAGCACATGCAGCAGTGCACACATGTGACCCAGCATGTGCAGCACACATGTGTGACCCAGCATGTGCAGCACACGCGTGTGACCCAGCACAGCAATGCACACGTGTGACCCAGCACAGCAATGCACACGTGTGACCCAGCATGTGCAGCACACGCGTGTGACCCAGCACAGCAATGCACACGTGTGACCCAGCACAGCAATGCACACGTGTGACCCAGCATGTGCAGCAATGCACACGTGTGACCCAGCACGTGCAGCACACACGTGTGACCCAGCACGTGCAGCACACACGTGTGACCCAGCATGTGCAGCACACACGTGTGACCCAGCACATCAGTGCATACGTGTGACCCAGCATGTGCAGCACACACGTGTGACCCAGCACGTGCAGCACACACGTGTGACCCAGCACAGCAATGCACACGTGTGACCCAGCATGTGCAGCACACACGTGTGACCCAGCATGTGCAGCACACACGTGTGACCCAGCATGTGCAGTACATCAGCAATGCACACGTGTGACCCAGCACGTGCAGCACAGCAGAGCAGGGCAGCTGCTGCCACGGGCACGGGGGACAGAGCTGCAGGGCTGTGCAGGGCTGAGCAGTGCCTGCTCTGGGCTCACCCAGGTGCCACCTGGCCCTGGAACCCCTGGAGCTGTGGCTGTGGCACCTGGGGACAGGGGTGGCCCTGGCAGTGCTGGAGAACGGCTGCCCTTGATGGTCTCGCAGGGTTTTTCCAGCCTAAAGGATCCTTTGATGTTTCTATCAATCCTTTCCAACACAGGAAAACCTGGGTTTGTGTCATCAAGGCTCACCTTGGGCATCTTTTGATTTTGCAAGGACAAGAGAAGGTTGAAAAATGTACAGGGCAGTTTTGTACCCAGGCTTCTCTGAGCCCTCCACTTGCACCCCTGACAGATGTGCCCCTCAGTAACTAATCCTTCCCTTCCCCTAACGAAGAAGGGGCAGCTGGCACACTTCCATGATATCCCAAAGTCCAGGGTTTCTCCTGCCAGTGCTCAGAAACTTCAATCCTGGCTCATGAGAAGCCATTGACTCCTTGTCCTTTATGAAGGAGTGCAATGGATGGGTCCCTCCCCTGCTGCTCACAGCTGCATCCCCTGCACCCCCAGCCCAAATGAATCCCACTCCCCTCTGCTTCCCCTTGAGGAGGGCTGGGGCCCAGTGATGGCCTTCATGATTCTGGAACTCCATGAGTCTGAAGAAAATGTATATTTCTTCCTGAAGAGCAGACATTTGCAATTTTTGAGACCCATTTCCAACTAGAAACCAGCATGAGAAGAAGAAAAACCCAGAAGTTCTGTTTTTCAGTGAGAATCTCCAGTAGAAGAAAACAAAAGCTGATGCAAGACAAGGTTTAGATGGGCACAGAATGGGCACAGCTCCTCACTGCTCACACCACAGCTCCTCATTCCTTATTCCTCACACCCCAGCTCCTCACTGCTCACACCCCATCTCCTCACTCCTCACTGCTCACACCCCAGCTCCTCACTGCTCACTCCTCACTGCTCACACCACAGCTGCTCACTGCTCACTGCTCACACCACAGCTCCTCACTGCTCACACCACAGCTCCTCACTGCTCACTCCTCACACCACAGCTCCTCATTCCTTACTCCTCACACCACAGCTCCTCACTGCTCACTCCTCACACCCCAGCTCCTCACTGCTCACACCACAGCTCCTCACTGCTCACTGCTTACACCACAGCTCCTCACTCCTCACTGCTCACACCACAGCTGCTCACTGCTCACACCACAGCTCCTCACTGCTCACACCACAGCTCCTCATTCCTTACTCCTCACACCACAGCTCCTCACTCCTCACACCCCATCTCCTCACTGCTCACAGCCCAGCTCCTCACTGCTCACTCCTCACTGCTCACACCCCAGCTCCTCACTGTTCACATCCCAGCTCCTCACTGCTCACACCCCATCTCCTCACTGCTCACTCCTCACTGCTCACACCCCAGCTCCTTATTCCTCACTCCTCACACCACAGCTCCTCACTGCTCACACCCCATCTCCTCACTGCTCACACCCCAGCTCCTCACTGCTCACACCCCATCTCCTCACTGCTCACAGCCCATCTCCTCACTGCTCACACCCCAGCTCCTCACTGCTCACAGCCCATCTCCTCACTGCTCACACCCCAGCTCCTCACTGCTCACACCCCAGCTCCTCACTGCTCACTCCTCACTGCTCACACCCCATCTCCTCACTGCTCACTCCTCACTGCTCACAAGCCCAGGGCAGAGCCAGGGCAGGTCCTTGCCAGGTCACCCTGCAGCATCAGCAGAGCTGCTGCCCTCCAGGGCAGGATGCCCCTGCTCAGCTGCCCAGCTGACCTGCAGAGACGGGCACAGAGGCAGCAGCTCACCCAGGGAACCTGGCGAGGCAGAGCCTGAGCTTGGTCGTGTGCACTCAGTAAAAGTGCTTTTATTCTCATTAGTGTTTGAAAGGAGCAGTGCTGGATGAATCATCCCATGCAAATGGAATAGTTTAGGGAATACATGCATTTTCATTAGCCTGACTTCTCCTCCAGCCCAACGTATTAGCATGGAATTAACCCATTAATTCTATTGATTTCAGTTAATATTGTGCATTCCATTAGTGCTGGAATCCCCACAGACTCCTTTTCAGCCATCTATAGGAACTGGCTTGTTTAATCAACACTGAGCAACTAATTGAGGCAACAGTTTGGGTCATGAAGTGAAGAAGGAAATAGTTTCTAACTGAGAGAACAGGAGGGATTTGGGGAGGCAGGACAGAGTTATTGCTGCTGGAGCAGGGCCAGGGTGCCAGGGACCCCACTGCTGGCTTGGCAGGAGTGCCCAGGGCTTGTTCTGTCAGCACAGCTGGAGGCAGGAGATCATTGCAGCTGCCCAGGGGATGCCTTGGGGCATTTCAGGGAGCCTTTCCAGCCCACCCATTGCAGCCCAGCCATGGCAGGGGCACCTCCCACCACAGCAGGGCCCCAGCCCCGTCCAGCCTGGCCTTGGCACTGCCAGGGGTGCAGGGGCAGCCCCAGCTGCTCTGGGCACCTGTGCCAGGGCCTGCCCACCCTTATCCTAAAAACATTTTCTTTATATCTAATCTAAATCAACCCTCCTCTATTTTAAATCCATCACCCCTCATCCTATTGCATCAGGTCCAACTCAAACTCTTGTCCCATCTTTGTTTCAGTCCCTTTGGGCACAGGAAGGTGTTCAAAGCTCCCCCTGAATCCTTCTCTTCTCCACACTGAACACCCCCAGCTCTCTCAGCTTTTTCCAATGGGAGCAGTGCTCCATCCCTTTGTCCTCCTCTCCCAAAATCCAGCCAGCCCTGTGCTGGCAGGAAACTTGCACCCTAAAATCCAGCCAGCCCTGTGCTGGCAGGAAACTTGCACCCTAAAATCCAGCCAGCCCTGTGCTGGCAGGAAACTTGCACCCTAAAATCCAGCCAGCCCTGTGCTGGCAGGAAACTTGCACCCTAAAACCACTGAGCTCTTCTGTTCTCAAGCATCTCCTGTCTGTGCCACAGGTTTCCATCACCTCAGCCCCAGCAGTGCCTGGTTCCCCCTCCCACTGCCCCGTGTGTGTTCACAGCCCCCTCTGCCCCTGCAGCCCCCTGGGCCTGCTGTGCCCAAACTCTGCCCCAGGGAGGGCTGATGGAGCCTGTGTGGGCACAGCCCCTGCTGCTGCCTGGGGCTGAGAGTGCTATGGGTAGAAAAGTTGTCCATTTTTTAAAGGTTGCAGAGTTAACAGGTTAAAGCAATTGCTGCTAAGTTAGAGTTCTAACTATTTGCTGTTAATAATTTCATGTTGTAGTCACCTGTTGTTAATAATTTTCCTTTAATTGCCTGTTGTTGATGGTCAGAAATCCCCTTTGTTGAGTGTCACCCTGCTGCTGCCTGGAAACTGGCACTGGCCTGTGAGGAGGAGGTGACATTGGGGCTGGTGTGCAAATGAGGAAACCACTCACCAAATCTAGCAGGAAAAACCCCAAAACACCGAGCCACCATGGAATTAAGAGACAGAAGAGATGTCCAGAGGTGAGGAACAGACTCCAGTGTCCACTGAGACCCTTTTTACCCCTCACCCTAAACTAAAGATGTCAGCTGGAAAGAGGACCCTGAGTGTCAAACCAAAACCCTGGGAATCTCCTGGTGCCCTCCTGGGGATGGAAGCCCCAGCTGTGCCTGCAGACCAGGGGACACAGCTGTGCTCTTCCTCCTCCTCCTCCTCTGTGCCACTCCTGGGAGCAGTGGCAGTGTGAGTGTGGGCCTGTTGGCTCTCCCACCCGAGCTGATTTTTAATAAAGGCATTAAAAAGGAGGAAGATCTCCTGCCCTATTTATTTCAAGAGGAGGGGCTCAAAGTGCTGTGTCCCCATGTAGGACGAGGAAAACTTCCCATCTCTGCAGTGCCAGACATTTCCCTGCCACTTTAATGCAGCTGCAGGAGGGATGGTGTCACCTGGAGAAGGGACAGGGAGGATCTCCAGAGACTGCCAAAGCCAAGCAGGGTCACAAAGATGGTGTTTCATGTGTTCAGCTCAAAGCCTCTGGACTTTTTACTGCTCAGGTAGAAGGGCAGCTCTGCCTCGTGGAGCCTTTGCTTGGAGGAGAGGATAAATGAGGTCTTTGATGTAAAACTCCAAATGGAAGCAAACGACAAAGTTGCTCTTTAAACTGAGCTTATTCACCAGCATCCAGTTCTGGCACTCACTCCCTGGGCAGGCTGTGATGGACTCCCCCTCCCCAGGACTATGCAGGCTGACACCATACCTGTGACATTTTTTACAGCACTCTCCAGCAATATTTCCTCCCAAATTGCTTTTGTAAAAGACTGTCTTTATTCCCCTCATCATAAGCCCTGCCTCATTTTCAGCAGCAAGCTGAACTCTCTCTCTCTTGCATCCTGGCCTAATTATTAAACAACCCTGTCAAAGTACTCGGTTGTTTGATGATATTTTACTCTCAATTAGAAGTATGAATGTGCTCCATTAGGCTTCTAATATCCTTTATGCTCAGGCTGACATTTGGGGAGCTGTTTTATTACAGCTGACACTCTGGGAAATGGGGCTGCCATAGTTAGCATCAATAATGGTGTTATTGACCCCAATTTTATGAGTGCAGGAGGATGTCTGGACGTTACACACTCAGGATCTCGAGGGCTCTCGCTGTCTCACCCCGGTGTCTGCTCTGGGAGCTCAGTCCCTGCCTTCTGGGGAAGTGTCTGGTTGTTTTCTCACTCTGTTAAGCTCAGAGACACTTCCCAGATCAAGTGTTTGGCAGCTGGTTAACACACACAAAAGCTCATCAAGACGGTGAGGACTGAGGCTGGGTTTGTCATTGAGAAGCCCAACAGGCTCTGAACAAGCACCAAAGAGCACCAGGAACCCAGGAACAGAACCAGGACAGGCTCTGAACAAGCACCAAAGAGCACCAGGAACCCAGGAACAGAACCAGGACAGCCTCTGAACAAGCTCCAAAGAGCACCAGGAGCCCAGGAACAGAACCAGGACAGGCTCTGAACAAGCACCAAAGAGCACCAGGAACCCAGGAACAGAACCAGGACAGGCTCTGAACAAGCACCAAAGAGCACCAGGAGCCCAGGAACAGAACCAGGACAGGCTCTGAACAAGCACCAAAGAGCACCAGGAGCCCAGGAACAGAACCAGGACAGGCTCTGAACAAGCACCAAGGAGCACCAGGAGCCCTCGGGGCTGCCCCCACTTCAGACCCGGGCTGGGGCACAGCCCTGGGCAGGTCACTGCCCCTCTGTCAGCTCAGCCTGGGGCTGAGTGAAGCTGCCCTGCAACACCACCTCTCTTTAACGCAGGGAATCGTGCAATGGTTTGGTGGAAAGGACCTTGAATATCATCCAGCTCCACTCTGCCATGGCAGGGACCTTCCACCAAACCAAGCCCCAGCGTCCAGCCTGGCCTGGGACAGCTCCAGGGACAGCCACAGCTGCTCTGGGCTCCTGTGCCAAACCACAGAGAGATGGTCCCTGCTGCCAAGGCTTTCTGGACCAAAGAGAAAGCCTGATCCAAACAGAAAAGGCAATTGGGAAGCTGCTGTTGGGATGTGGGGACTCCCAGACACAGCTCCCAGCTCCAAACCAGGCCCAGCCAGCTCTGGGCACAGAGGCTGGGAGGGTTTCACGAGCCCTTGCTGGGAACTCGTTCAATGATCTCAGCCCTCAGCAGGGGATGCTGGGCCCTGCAGCAGTTCCAGAGCACCACGGCCCAGAACAGAGCAGGGACAGGGAAGCTGCAGTGCTGCACCAACACTTGATGCTGGGCCCCTCCACGAGTCCTCCCTCCCCTCGTGCCAGGACAGACACACGGGAGCAGCTCTCTGGGAGGCTCCAGGGAGGGATGCACGGCCGTGGCTCATCCTTAACCCCAAGCTCTGCATTCCTGAGGACACAGACTGAACCCTGCTGGGTCCTGCAGCAAGCACTGCACGGCAGGCTCGGTGTCACATTCAGCTGGAATTTGTAAAACCCTTGACTGAGTGATGCTGTCACCCTTTCTTCCTCAGCAGACTACTGCACAAACCACTGCAATTCACAGGGCAAGAAGATCCTCCCCTTTTCCCTCCCCTCTTTTCTCAGTAGCACATAAGGACCTTGGGACAGAAATAAATGGACATTTTGGAACACAGGAAAATACCTAGTTCTCATTAAGCTGAGATTATTGCTGAACTTTTGCTCCATTTCAATGCCAAAAAATGGAGTATCTTGCATTGAGAGCCATTATTGTACTCTAGAGCCTTTTTAAAATAATAAAAAGCTGCATGCATGCATCCATCCCTCCATCCATCCATCATCCATCCATCATCCATCCATCATCCATCCATCATCCATCCATCCCTCCATCCATCCATCCATCCATCCATCATCCATCCCTCCATCCATCATCCATCCATCATCCATCCATCATCCATCATCCATCCATCCATCCATCCATCCATCATCCATCCATCCATCCATCCATCCATCCATCATCCATCCATCATCCATCCATCCATCATCCATCCATCCATCATCCATCATCCATCCATCCATCATCCATCCATCATCCATCCATCATCCATCATCCATCATCCATCCATCATCCATCCATCCCTCCATCCATCCATCATCCATCCCTCCATCCATCCATCCATCATCCATCCATCCATCCATCCATCCATCATCCATCCATCATCCATCCATCATCCATCCATCCATCATCCATCCATCCATCATCCATCCCTCCATCCCTCCATCCATCCATCATCCATCCATCCATCCATCCATCCATCATCCATCCATCCATCCATCCATCCATCATCCATCCATCATCCATCCCTCCATCCATCATCCATCCATCCATCCATCCATCATCCATCCATCCATCCATCCATCCATCCATCCATCCATCATCCATCATCCATCCATCCATCATCCATCCATCCATCCATCATCCATCCATCCATCATCCATCCATCATCCATCCATCATCCATCCATCCATCCATCCATCCATCCATCCATCCATCATCCATCCATCCATCATCCATCATCCATCATCCATCCATCCCTCCATCCATCCCTCCATCCATCCATCCATCATCCATCCATCACCCATCCATCCATCATCCATCATCCATCCATCATCCATCCATCCATCATCCATCATCCATCATCCATCCATCCATCCATCATCCATCCATCACCCATCCATCCATCATCCATCATCCATCCATCCATCATCCATCATCCATCCATCATCCATCCATCATCCATCATCCATCATCCATCCATCCATCCATCCATCCATCCATCCCTCCATCATCCATCCATCCATCCATCCATCCATCCATCATCCATCCATCCATCCATCCATCCATCCATCCATCATCCATCCATCATCCATCCATCCATCCATCCATCCATCCATCCATCATCCATCCATCATCCATCCATCCATCCATCATCCATCCATCCATCCATCCATCCATCCATCCATCCATCATCCATCCATCCATCCATCATCCATCCATCATCCATCCATCCATCATCCATCCATCCATCATCCATCATCCATCATCCATCATCCATCCATCCATCATCCATCATCCATCCATCCATCCATCCATCATCCATCCATCCATCATCCATCCATCCATCATCCATCATCCATCATCCATCCATCCATCATCCATCATCCATCCATCCATCATCCATCCATCCATCCATCATCCATCATCCATCCATCATCCATCCATCCATCATCCATCATCCATCATCCATCATCCATCCATCCATCATCCATCATCCATCCATCCATCCATCCATCATCCATCCATCCATCATCCATCCATCCATCATCCATCATCCATCATCCATCCATCCATCATCCATCATCCATCCATCCATCATCCATCCATCCATCCATCCATCCATCCATCCATCAATCATCCATCCATCATCCATCATCCATCCATCCATCATCCATCATCCATCCATCATCCATCCATCCATCATCCATCATCCATCCATCCATCCATCATCCATCCATCATCCATCCATCCATCCATCCATCATCCATCCATCATCCATCCATCCATACCTGTGGGTTTGGCAGGCATGGGCCTGGCAGGATGGAGAGGTTTCCCCAGAGAACACACAAATCTGCGCCAGAGGAGGGACAGCCCCAGCAGCCCTGTGGTTCCAGTTTGTGTTCTCTCCTGATCTGAGAAGTCCAGCTGAGCCTGGGCTCCATTCTGCCTCTGCCCTGTGCCTGCTGCTCTGGCAGGACAGTGCCCTGCCTGTCTGAGTGCCAAGCTTGTCCATGCTCCTCCAAACCCAAGGCATCAAAAGGGGAGTCAGCACAGTCCAAATGGAGCTGGATATTTGTGTCCAGGGATTCCACCTGGGCTCCCCTGTCTGCAGAAACTGCACCTGCACTGCACTGGGGATCTCCAAGCCTGCCCCAAAACATCCTTGGCCAAATGTCCCTGAGCACTTCAGCAGCAGCAGCAGCAGCTCCTTCAGGCACCCCAGGGACCAGGAGGGACCCCAGTGACACAGACAGGAGGGAGGTGCAGGGGCAGTTTGGGATGGGCAGGGGGAGCTCAGAGCCCCCCTCTGCAGGCTCTGGGCTGCCCCACGTTCCCACCCAGAGGTGCCTTGGGTGCCTCACAAACGCAGGGCTGTGTCACAAGGAGCCCCCAGCTCTTCCTAACAAGGGGTGGAAGCTTCCAGAGCCCATCCCAGCCCGGAGCTGTTTTCTCCCCAGCCGTGTCTGCCCTTGGACACCCTCAGAGCCAGCCCTGCACTGACCCCAGGGAAGGCAGACACGCCTCGTGCTGCCCCAGCACACACAGCCCTCCTTCTGCAGCAACAAAGCTCCAGCCTCTGCCTCTGAATGCTAAACCTTATCTCCCAGAACCACTCCAGCTCTGCTCACCTGGGATCCCATCTCTCCCTCTCATCTGACTTTAACAGCAACACCATTTGCTCAAAGGAGGAGGACGGAGCCCAGATTAAAAGGAGCTGTTTAGCTGGCAGCAATATTCCCTTCCTTTGCCCTTTGATTTTTCGGTTTTTTGTTGTTGTTGTCGCTCTTGCATTTTTTATTGAGCACCTGGGCTGAATGGCAGAATAAAATCGAACTTCCCAGCTGAGACCTCACCACAGCTGCTTGGCTGTGCATACCTGAGGGGAAAACGTGGGCAATTTCCATTTCGGCCAATTATTATGTGGGAGAATCTTTTATTGTGGTGGGAAGGTGGACAGGAGGAAGAAAAGCCTTTGCAGGCACCAATTATCTTTTAAAGGAATGCTGGCCACTTAAAATTGTTGAGCCAGAACTCCAGCACTCCTGAATCAGCAGAGATCCCTCAAACACGAGGATGAAAAGCTAAAACTTTAGCTGGGAATCTGGGGGGTGGGGGTGGATACACCCATGTTTGTTTTTATATCACTGCAATTCTCTTTAATTTGGTTTGTGTACTTCTTTTCCCCTTCCTTTTGCCCTGGGCATTGGAAATCAGCTCATTTGCTTGGGATCACATTTCTGTGATTCAAATTAATCCCCAGACACAAGCACTCCTCCCTCCTGCCCTTGCCAAGCATTCACAGCTCCTGCACTGCTGCTCTTTGTGCCAGCCCAAACTGCACTCTCACAAACCAACTTTATTCCCTTTCTTTGTGCCCAGTTACCCTCCAGAGCACCTTCTGCTCCTGCTCTCCCTCTGCCTTGCTCTGCTCTCTCATGGGCAGGTCCAGGCCCCTCTGCTGGGCCCATCTCTGAGTGTTTTCCCTTCCTCCCCCTGCAGGCCATGGCTGCTGCTCCAAAGGAGCCCCCCTTGCCCAGAAAAGGAGGAAAAGGAGCCCCCCTTGCCCAGAAAAGGAGCAAAAGGAGCCCCCCTTGCCCAGGGCCAGCCCCCCTCTGGGGAACAGGGCTGGGGGACCAAGGGGAGATGCTGAGGATGATGAAGGTGGGCCCAGCTCATGGAGCTGTGGGACCAAGGGGAGATGCTGAGGATGCTGGAGTCAGAGATATTGGAGAGCATTCAGACCTGCCCAACAATGCCACAGAAGCCATCCTGCTGATTTTATGCCTTCTAAGGCAGCTGAGGTATCCTGGGTGTGAAATAGAGTCCAGCTAGTGGGATAGAGGGGAAAACCCAGGGTAAAATGCACTATGACCCACACAATGCATCAGCTGAAGCAACTGAGACACTCCAGTGCAATTCCAGTGTTCCTTGATACTGGGATTTGTTCTGGGTTAATAAATTAACAAATCAGTTTCATTACTCAGTGGTCAGTATTTGAATACAGTTTGGAGATCTGCTCAGAAACTGAGTGGATATCCAACCTGATGTGGCCTCCTGACCCACCAAGGGTCCTGCAGAGCTCAGATTCCATCTGGGCTCTCTCTTTTCCACCCAAAATACTTCAGAACCAGCTCTGGACGTGGTGCTGCCCCTGGTGCCTTTCCAGCCTCCAGCTCCTCTCACCCTGAGGATGTGGAACCTCAGAATTGTTGGGGTTCAAGGGGCTTGCAAAGGTCCAGCCCAACCCCCTGCCATGGCAGGGACCCCTTGCCCTGGGCCCAGCCCTGGCCAGCCTGCCTGGGACGCTGCTGTCACTGCTGTCCTGCTGTCACCCCCTGTCACTGCTGTGACCCCCTGCCACTGCTGTCCCCCCTGCCAGCGCTGCCACCGCTGCCACTGCTGTCACTGCTGTCACTGCTGCCACTGCTGCCACCCCCTGTCACTGCTGTGACCCCCTGCCACTGCTGTCACCCCCTGCCACTGCTGTCACTGCTGTCACTGCTGTCACTGCTGCCACTGCTGCCACTGCTGTCCCCCCTGCCACTGCTGCCACCCCCTGTCACTGCTGTCACTGCTGTCACTGCTGTCACTGCTGCCACTGCTGCCACTGCTGTCCCCCCTGCCACTGCTGTCACCCCCTGCCACTGCTGTCACTGCTGTCCTGCTGTCACCCCCTGCCACCGCTGCCACCGCTGCCACTGCTGTCACTGCTGTCACTGCTGTCACTGCTGCCACTGCTGCCACCCCCTGCCACTGCTGCCACTGCTGTCACCCCCTGTCACTGCTGCCACCCCCTGCCACTGCTGCCACTGCTGTCACCCCCTGTCACTGCTGCCACCCCCTGCCACTGCTGTCACCTGCTGTCCTGCTGTCATCCCCTGCCACTGCTGCCACCCCCCTGCCACCGCTGCCACTGCTGTCACTGCTGTCACCCCCTGTCACTGCTGTCCTGCTGTCACCCCCTGCCACTGCTGTCACCCCTGCCACTGCTGTCACTGCTGCCACTGCTGTCACTGCTGTCACTGCTGTCACCCCCTGCCACTGCTGCCACCCCCTGTCACTGCTGTCACCCCTGCCACTGCTGCCACTGCTGTCACTGCTGTCCTGCTGTCACCCCTGCCACTGCTGCCACTGCTGCCACCCCCTGCCACTGCTGCCACTGCTGTCACTGCTGTCACTGCTGTCACTGCTGTCACCTGCTGCCACTGCTGTCACCCCCTGCCACCACTGTGACCCCTGCCACTGCTGCCACCCCCTGCCACTGCTGTCACTGCTGCCACCCCCTGCCACTGCTGTCACCCCCTGCCACCCCCTGCCACCGCTGCCACCCCTGCCACCACTGCCACCCCTGCCACTGCTGTCACCCCCTGCCACTGCTGTCACTGCTGCCACTGCTGCCACCCCCTGCCACTGCTGCCACCCCCCTGCCACTGCTGCCACTGCTGCCACCCCCTGCCACTGCTGCCACCCCCCTGCCACTGCTGCCACCCCCCTGCCACTGCTGTCCCCCCTGTCACTGCTGCCCTCAGCCAGCCCCAGCTGGGCTCTGCACAGGGGCCTTTGCTCCCAGCCCTGAGCCTGCTCTGTGACCTGCACCCCAAACCAGCCGTGCTGCTGGAACCGGGGTTCACAGACACCCCAAACCAGCTGTGCTGCTGGAGCAGGGGCACAGACACCCCAAACCAGCTGTGCTGCTGGAACAGGGGCACAGACACCCCAAACCAGCTGTGCTGCTGGAGCAGAGGGCACAGACACCCCAAACCAGCTGCACTGCTGGAGCAGGGGCACAGACACCCCAAACCAGCTGTGCTGCTGGAACAGGGGCACAGACACCCCAAACCAGCTGTGCTGCTGGAACTGGGGCACAGACACCCCAAAGCAGCCGTGCTGCTGCAGAGGCTGATAACAACCAGCCCACACAGTTACCTCAGCTATCAAACATCACTGCATCACCAAATCACAGCTTGGCTGGAGCTCCCCTCAGCTCTCAGGGCCGTGTGAGGGACAGGGCTGCTTTCATTAATGCCTCCAGACTCCTTCATTCCTTCTGCCAGTTCAGCCTGTGATTTCCAGAGTACCCATCCTTCATAAAAAGAAAGAGTCTGGCTGACTTTGGAGCCTGAAATACCTATTTTCTTCATACAGCTGAAGGTCAAGGCTCATTTAAGCCACAGGGCTGCTAAAACACACTGAACCTGCCTCTGCCTGCACATCAGCCAGCACAGCCTTCCCCACACACACATCTGGAGCAATCCCCTCTGTGCCATTTGGGCTCTGGGTCCATTTGCCTTCTGCCCAAACACTGAACACATTTCTGTGACTGAGCTTGAAACACAGCAGGGCCAGGGGCTGGTCATGAGTTGTCTCTCTGAAAACCCCCTGTGTTTAACTGGGTGCTCTGCTGTGCTCCTGAATCCCTCAGGTGAGCTCCCCACACTCAAAGCTCTCCAAGCTTCACTGATTCAGGAATTGTACTGAGCTGTCCCGTGTCTGGAGGCTCTGAAGGAGCTCTCAGTGGGATGAGCCCATGAGGAGAAGGAGCTTCCCACAAGACAGGAGGGAGCAGCAGTGGAAGAGCAGAATCAGCCTGGGCAGAAGGGGTCGAGGCAGACTCGAGAGGAGGGAATGCTCTGAGGGGCTGGGGCAGCCCAGAGGGTGCAGCAAACACGGCTGAGGCCTGTGGGGTCTCTGACCATGGGGGTCCCTGGACTGGCAAAGTGATGCACATCCCCTGTTTGGGGGAGAAGGTGGCTGAAATTCCTGGGAAATGGAATGTCATGAACTGAGGGTCAAAGAGCAGTTCACTGCATTTATGAGAATAAACAGACTAATCAAGACCTGTATGCAATAAAAGGGTTTTTCTGTTGTTAGTCAATTCATCTTTGTCTCAGTTTGATCAGCTTTAATAATGATCCTGCAGCACTGTTCTTGTTCCCTCCTGTTCAATCAAGAAGCAAAGTGGGGAGGAGGAATTTCTCCTCCCAGCCCACAGAGGGGATGAGGCACTGCCCCGTGTTCCAGGACAAATCCATAAATCCCAGGAGGAGCCCCAATTCCTCACCTGTGCCACAGTGACCCAGCACTGAGGTACCCGGGCTGTGAGCTGCACTGACCCTGACACCAATTTTCTCTGCTATTTAGCAGCTGTAAGGAAGAAAAACAGCTGTTATTATCTTTTGGATATTTTTAAAATCCTATTCTGAACCTGTTTGTCATCACGAGCCGGAGTCAGAGGAATTCAGGCTCGGCAATGAACATGGGATGGGGATGGGGGTACCTGACAAGGATTGTGAGGCTCTGAGTGATGTGCTGGGTACTTCATGAAGCCCCCTAGAAAGGCTGACACATTTGCATTCCTGTTAAAGGGAAATAATGACAATAATTGGAGGCTGTCAGCTCTGCCCTGCCAGTGCTGGAAATGCCTCTGGTGTGGCACAGACACAAAGCAGCCCCTGCTGCTGCCGTGCCTTGGGAGAACCTGCCTGCCCTGCTGAGGATGGCACCATCACCCCCGGGCCAGGCTGGGGGCACTGCCAGCTCTGTGCCAGCCTGCCAGCCCTGTGCCCCACACCCTGCCAGCTCTGTGCCCTGTGTGCCAGCCTGCCAGCCCCGTGCCCCACACCCTGCCAGCCCTGTGCCCCGTGCCTCACTCCCTGGGTCTGGGCCATGGGGAGCTGCAGGGCAAGGCTTGGGGCCATGGCAGAGCCCAGGGGCTCCTGCAGGGCAGCACAGCCAGCCCGGGCTGCCAGCAGCAGTGTCTGACCTGGGAGGGGGGCAGCAGCTCCTGGGGCCTGCACTGCACAGCCCTGCCCTGGACCTCCCTCCATCCATCCATCCATCCATCCATCCATCC
The DNA here is from genome assembly GCA_024362935.1 of Setophaga petechia. Classification (NCBI taxonomy): domain Eukaryota; kingdom Metazoa; phylum Chordata; class Aves; order Passeriformes; family Parulidae; genus Setophaga; species Setophaga petechia. The sequence goes on along the minus strand of JANCRA010000116.1, from coordinate 1,197,196 downwards.
ATCCATCCATCCATCCATCCATCATCCATCATCCATCATCCATCATCCATCATCCATCATCCATCCATCATCCATCATCCATCCATCCATCCATCCATCCATCCATCCATCCATCCATCCATCCCCTCCTGCCTCAGGACCCTGCCCTGGACCTCCCTCCCTCCCCTCCTGCACCTCGGTGTTTCAGAGCCACAGCTGAGGGATCTGCAGCTGCTGACACAACACCAGATTCTGCTTCTTTTTGCTGATGTGTGCTTTGGTCTCGAGTGTGCTGGGTCTGGGTTTTGTCCTTCCTTCCTTCCTTGGACACTCAGAGCCTCTCAAGTCAAACCTCAGCCTGCCTGGAGGATTTCCAGCACTCCCAGTGCCCCCTAGGACAGAGGCTTTGAGGGTCATCTCCTGCTCTTCTCAGAAAACAAACTCACTGCTCTGCCCACAATGCCACACCTGAGGAGACATGAGAGCTGCTGGGACCCCGAGGAGAACCAAAACCAGCTGTGCCCAGCCTGGGTGAGGGCAGGCTGTGTGCCCAGCCTGGGTGAGGGCAGGCTGTGTGCCCAGCTGTGCCCAGCCTGGGTGAGGGCAGGCTGTGTGCCCAGCCTGGGTGAGGGCAGGCTGTGTGCCCAGCCCGGGAGAGGGCAGGCTGTGTGCCCAGCTGTGCCCAGCCCGGGTGAGGGCAGGCTGTGTGCCCAGCCCGGGTGAGGGCAGGCTGTGTGCCCAGCTGTGCTGGGATCCCCTTTGGGCTCAGCCTGCACTCCCCTGTGCAGAGCTCCCCTCCACACCAGGCTCTGCAGGAGAGGCTCCACTGCAGAGAAAGGCACCAGGGAGGAAAGCAACGGTGAGAAGGAACAAGGAGAACAGCAAAGAGAACTCTGGACTGGCAAATTTCTGCCCAGTGATTGTCTCTAATAAGGTTTGACTGTATTAATTAATTGAGATGTGCCTTGGAGAGTGGGAGCTGCTGCAGATGGAAGCCAGCCAGGAAGGAAAAAACCCCTCATGTTGTCTGCAAACCTGACTAGAGCAGATCTCAGGTTTGGGGGCAGGCTCTGGGGAGATTTCTGGGCAGGTTTCTGGCCTGTGACACAGCCACAGGTGGAATTTGGCTGTCACAAACTGCCAGGGAGGGTGGCCAGGGCTGGAGGAGGACAAGGCTTTGCAGTGGGACCAAAATGGGTCATTGCCTCACACCAGCTTCTGATTAATTCCTACATGAAGCCAGAGCTGCACTTCCCTTGCCTGGCTAGGAAGAAAGACAAAATAAAGGTGTGGGTGTGTGTGTGTGTGGGTGTGTGTGTGTGTGTGTGTCATTGCCCGAGGCCCAGGTCACTGGCAGGGCCAAGAGCCCCCAGTGCTGTCCTGTCAGCCCCACAGGGACAGCTCAGGGAGCAGAGCCAGGGCTGGGCCAGGGCTCAGCAGGGACCTCAAACCAGCCTGCAGGGCTGGGGACAGCTCTGGGACAGCTCTGGGACAGCTCCTGGGGCTCAAACAGCCCTTCCCAAACACAGAGAGCCTGCAGGGCTGGGGACAGCTCTGGGACAGCTCTGGGACAGCTCCTGGACCTCAAACAGCCCTTCCCAAACACAGAGAGCCTGCAGGGCTGGGGGCAGCTCTGGGACAGCTCCTGGGGCTCAAACAGCCCTTCCCAAACACAGAGAGCCTGCAGGGCTGGGGACAGCTCCTGGGACAGGAAACATCTCAGCCCTGCTGAGCCTGTGCTGCAACTTGTCCTTCTCCTGCCCCTGCAGAAACAGAGCTCAGGTGTGCCAGCCTGGGGTCACAGCCCAGGGAGCCCCCAGCAGGGGCAGGGGCAGGGCCAGGGGTGCAGGGAGCACCCAGCACCAGGGTCACAGCCCAGGGAGCACCCAGCAGGGCAGGAGCAGGGTCAGGGATGCAGGGAGCACCCAGCAGGGCAGGAGCAGCACCAGGGATGCAGGGAACACAGCTCTAGAGTTTGCTCAGTGCTCCTGGGCCTTGGGAAGGTGCTGGAAAAGAGGCTCTGAGCACCTTCCCCGTTCAAAGCTCAGCCAGGGACTGGCAGGGACAGGACAGAGCTGAGCTCCCCAGCTCTCCTGCCATGCAGAGGAGCTGCTCCCTGCTTTGAGGGCTGTGGGGGCAGCAGCCCCCAGCCCACCCATGGATCCGAATTCCTGGGTCTCCAGGACCCTCCCCCTGCCCTGCAGGAAGTGATGGATGTGGGCAAACCTCCTGCAGCCCTGTGAGCTGGCAGCAGGGCACGAGCTGAGTGCCAGCACAGGAACATCAGCTCACCCCAGAGCAAAATCCCCCAGAACAGAGACATGTCTGGGTAGCCTCAGTGTGCCCCAGGGTTCTCTTGTGATTTCTCCTCTTGGAAGTTTCAGCCTGGGAGCAGAAGGAATCCTTTCTATAGCTGTTCACTCTTCCTATTTTTTTTCTAAAATATGTAACCCCTTTGGTTTGGGTGTCAGTGACTGCATTGAAACTAAACAGAGTGAAAACGTTGCTGGCAACCCCTGTAACTCCTCTTGCAGTTTCCAGACTTGAGGAAATGTTGGACAGAGGTGGGCACTGCCTGGCACAGGGTTCAGATGTGCAGGAATGAGAGATGTTGAGCCAGTTCTGGGATTCCCTCCGCTTCCCTTTGGACATGGTTTCAACAGTCCTGGAAAGAGCTGTCCAGCTTTCCACAGATGCTTTTTCTGCCATCAGAGGGAAATAATCGAGACTGAAACCACTTCCACTAATTGCCTGGATTTTAAATCTGAAGTGGTGCCAAGTTCCTGCTTGGAAATTGTTCAAGCAGCTGCCATCACCAGGCTCCTGGGAGGACGTGGGTACAGCACAGGGACACTGGGACAGGGACAGGGGTCAGTGACAGCCCATGGCAGGGATGGGACAGGGGTCAGTCACAGAGTCCATGGCAGGGATGGGACAGGGGTCAGTCACAGTCCATGGCAGGGATGGGACAGGGGTCAGTCACAGCCCATGGCAGGGATGGGACAGGGGTCAGTCACAGTCCATGGCAGGGATGGACAGGGGTCAGTCACAGTCCATGGCAGGGATGGACAGGGGACAGGGGTCAGTCACAGCCCCTCCAAAGGATGGGACAGGGGTCAGTCACAGCCCATGGCAGGGGTGGACATGGGACAGGGGTCAGTCACAGCCCATGGCAGGGGTGGACATGGGACAGGGGTCAGTCACAGCCCATGGCAGGGATGGGACAGGGGTCAGTCACAGCCCATGGCAGGGATGGGACAGGGGTCAGTCACAGTCCATGGCAGGGATGGGACAGGGACAGGGGTCAGTGACAGAGTCCATGGCAGGGATGGGACAGGGGTCAGTCACAGTCCCTGCCAGGGATGGACATGGGACAGGGGTCAGTCACAGCCCCTCCAAAGGATGGGACAGGGGTCAGTCACAGTCCATGGCAGGGATGGGACAGGGGTCAGTCACAGTCCATGGCAGGGATGGGACTGGGGTCAGTCACAGTCCATGGCAGGGATGGACAGGGGTCAGTCACAGTCCATGGTAGTGATGGGACAGGGGTCAGTCACAGCCCATGGCAGTGATGGACATTGGACACAGGTCAGTCACAGTCCATGGCAGGGGTGGACATGGGACACAGGTCAGTCACAGCCCCTCCAAAGGATGGGACAGGGTCAGTCACAGCCCCTCCAAAGGATGGGACAGGGGTCAGTCACAGCCCATGGCAGGGGTGGGACAGGGTCAGTCACAGTCCCTGCCAGGGATGGACATGGGACAGGGTCAGTCACAGCCCCTCCAAAGGATGGGACAGGGTCAGTCACAGCCCCTCCTCACACCCATCCAAGGGATGACAGGCTGCCATGTTTCTGCCTATTGAACACTTTTAAATCTCTAAAGGCCATATCATGACATCATTTAAAATCCCCAAATAAAGCCAAAACAGAAGGCAGACACTTTCCCCCAAAAGACAAAGGAATTTAAGTCTCTGCAGAGGGTGAAAGACCTGTATTTGCAGAGGAAGAGCTGGGATGAGATGTTTTCAATGACCTGTGTTTAACCCAGGACAGCACCAGCTCACAAGGCTGGCTCCAGCCATGGCCTTTGCTGTGGGGCTCTCTGGAGCCCAGGGCTGCAGAAATCATGGGTGTTCCAAGCAGGGGAGGCCACAGCACTGGGGGAGAACAAGAGCCAGAGGAATCAGGGTGGTGAGCCCAGCCCAAGCAAACCCACCCAGCATGCAGATGTACAGCAACACCTGGCTCAGGCCCACCACAGGGGCACCTCCTGCCCTGGCACCCAGCTCCCCCAGGAGCCCAGGGGAAGCTCAATGCCCTAAACAATGGAAATGCCTCAGTGTTTTGGAAGGTGTTATACAAGACAAGGAATTGCTCCCTGTGTGGGTGTGAGGCCCTGGCACAGGTGCCCAGAGCAGCTGTGGCTGCCCCTGGATCCCTGGCAGTGCCAAGGCCAGGCTGGGCACTGGGGCTGGAGCCCCCTGGGGCAGTGGGAGGTGTCCCTGCCATGGCAGGGGTGGCACTGGGGGCTCTGAGGTGTCCCTGCCATGGCAGGGTGGCACTGGGTGGGCTCTGAGGTGTCCCTGCCATGGCAGGGGTGGCACTGGGTTGGCTCTGAGGTGTCCCTGCCATGGCAGGGGTGGCACTGGGTTGGCTCTGAGGTGTCCCTGCCATGGCAGGGGTGGCACTGGAGGAGCTTTCGGGTCCCCTCCACCCCAAACCAGCCTGTGAACCTGTGATGCTTCCTTTGATTTGCCAATCACTTGCCCTTCCAGCAGCCCCTTCACCAGCACACAGCATTGGCTGCCTGGGGGATGAACGGGTAAAACCAGCAGAAATTCACCCAGAAGAGAGGATGAGAAAGTCCCTGTCCATGAAAAAGCAGGAGGGTGAACATGGATGTGCCAGCAAAGCTCTGTGCCTCCTGCATTTCCCATTGGCATTTGCTGGCTGCTGTCCCGGGGGACTCGGCCCCAGAGAGTGCCCAGGGTGCTGGGGAGGAAGGGGAGGAGGAGGAGCAGGGGGGAGATGGGGTGAGGAGGAGCAGGGGGGAATGGGATGAGGAGGAGCAGGGGGGAGATGGGGTCCTGGGGAGCAGGGAGGAATGGGATGATGAGGAGCAGGGAGAAATGGGATGATGAGGAGCAGGGAGAAATGCTGGGGAGCAGAGAGGAGATGGGGTGCTGGGGAGCAGGGAGCTCCTGGTGGGAAGGGTTTCTTTCTCTGGAGGCTGAGCTCAGCCCTGTGCTGCTGAGCTCTGGGGTTTCACCTGCATCCCCCAAAACCAGCCTGGACAGCACCTCTGCCTCTGGGGTGAGAGGAACAGGAATTATTGAATGCTCTGGGTTTAAAGGGCATCTCTAGTCCAGCCCCTGCAGTCAGCAGGGACATCCTCAGCAGCATCAGCCTGGCCAGAGCCCAGAGCCCAGCCTGGCCTTGAGCACCTTCAGGGCTGGGGCAGCCCCTGTCCCACCCTGCCCCTGTCCCACCCTGCCCCTGTCCCACCCTGCCCCTGTCCCACCCTGCCCCAGCCCCTCTGGGCCCCTGTCCCACCCTGCCCCAGCCCCTGTGGGCCCCTGTCCCACCCTGCCCCTGTCCCACCCTGCCCCTGTCCCACCCTGCCCCTGCCCTGGGGCTGCCCCTGTCCCACCCTGCTCCTGCTCTGGGGCTGCCCCTGTCCCACCCTGCTCCTGTCCCACCCTGCCCCTGTCCCACCCTGTGCCCTGGGGCTGCCCCAGCCCTCACAGTGGCTCTGGTCTCATCCCACCGTGGATGTGCCCGGCCTGAGCCCCGAGGGTGAGGCTGGGGAGGTGACACCGGTGTCTGAGTGTCCCCACTGGAACCTGCTCACACTAAAGATGCTCTGGCATTAATGTGTAAATTAAAGTACGACTGCAATAATAGTCAAAAGGGAGCCCAAAAGAGAACAGAGAGGATTGATTATGTGCATATTTTAAGTGCTTTGTGACTGTGAATGTTTATCTGAAAAATAAGAGTGAACGAGCAGCACTGATGCTACAAATAAAAATAATAAAGGGAAATACATCTATTTTATTATTAAATTATAGATTAAAATAGGAAACAAGGGGGAATATAGAAACATATATCTCTTTGTGGAGGCTTTCTGTAACAATCATCATAAAATAACACAGCAGTACCTGACAGCTTAAATAAAGACAGGAGCTGAGGCTCCTATCTACACATTTATCTCCTCTGATCCAGACAGGGTAAAGAGGCATAAAAGGCTGGGATAATAACATCTTCCCTGCACACCAGCTCCCAACGACAGGCAGATTTTATACTCGGCTACTCCACATAATGTCAACATTGTTAGAAAACAAAAGCACCATGAAGGAACATCTTTCTCCCTCCTCTCTCACCCTCTTTCCCCTGAGATCGATCTCTGAGATTTCTGAGCAAAGCACAGAGGGGCAGAGCAGCAGCTCAGCAGCCCTGGATCCGTGGGGCAGCAGGACAGGAATGAAGGCAAAGGGCAGTGAGGCTCAGATGGGAGCACAGCCTCAAACTCAGGGGGCAGAGAGTGCCAGGGAGGTGCCCTGAACCCTGCCAGGGTCACAGGGGCTGCTGGAGCCCCCTGCCCTGGCACTGCCTGATCCCTGCCCTGGCACTGCCTGAACCCTGCCAGGGTCACAGGGGCTGCTGGAGCCCCCTGCCCTGGCACTGCCTGATCCCTGCCCTGGCACTGCCTGATCCCAGGGTCACAGGAACTGCTGCAGCCCCCTGCCCTGGCACTGCCTGATCCCTGCCCTGGCACTGCCTGATCCCTGCCCTGGCACTGCCTGATCCCTGCCCTGGCACTGCCTGATCCCTGCCCAGGGTCACAGGGGCTGCTGGAGCCCCCTGCCCTGGCACTGCCTGATCCCTGCCCTGGCATTCCCTGATCCCTGCCCTGGCATTCCCTGATCCCTGCCCTGGCATTGCCTGATCCCTGCCCTGGCATTCCCTGATCCCTGCCCTGGCATTGCCTGATCCCTGCCAGGGTCACAGGGGCTGCTGGAGCCCCCTGCCCTGGCATTCCCTGATCCCTGCCCTGGCACTGCCTGAACCCTGCCAGGGTCACAGGAACTGCTGCAGCCCCCTGCCCTGGCACTGCCTGATCCCTGCCCTGGCACTGCCTGATCCCAGGGTCACAGGAACTGCTGCAGCCCCCTGCCCTGGCACTGCCTGATCCCTGCCCTGGCACTGCCTGATCCCAGGGTCACAGGAACTGCTGCAGCCCCCTGCCCTGGCACTGCCTGATCCCTGCCCTGGCACTGCCTGATCCCTGCCCTGGCACTGCCTGAACCCTGCCCTGGCACTGCCTGATCCCTGCCAGGGTCACAGGGGCTGC
>JANCRA010000116.1:432500-589764 GCA_024362935.1 Setophaga petechia | reverse complement strand
GCCCCGGGCCGTGAGCGGGGTGGGGATGAGCAGTTTAGGGCCGTCCCCCTCCCCGGGGGTTTCCCTGCACAATAATCCAGTCTGGGGTAGCTCATTGTGAGGGGATTAAGGCTTGGGGGGAATAATGGGATGTGGGCAGCAGCTCCCCTGACACCTCCAAATCCCAAATCCCAAATCCCGGCAATGTTCCCTCTCCCCATGGCCCTGCCCTGGGCTTGGCCTCTCCATCCTTTGGGGTTTGGGGCTGATCCACAGCAGAGGGCTCTGTGTGAATGTGCAGCTTTGGGTTTGCCCTTTTTTCCCCATTTCCAGCCCAGGTTTGGGGCTGACCCCACAACAGAGGCACAGCCTGGGCTGTCTGTGAGTGTGCAGGGTTTATCTTTGTCCTTTCCCCATTCCCAGCCCAGATTTGGGGCTGACCCCACAGCAGAGGGCTCTGTGTGAGTGTGCAGGGTTTGGCTTTGCCCTTTTTCCCCATTTCCAGCCCAGGTTTGGGGCTGACCCCACAGCAGAGGGCTCTGTGTGAATGTGCAGGGTTTGGCTTTGCCCTTTCCCCCATTTCCAGCCAAGATTTGGGGCTGATCCCACAGCAGAGGGACAGCCTGGGCTCTGTGTGAATGTGCAGCTTTGGGTTTGCCCTTTTCCCCTTTCCAGCCCAGGTTTGGGGCTGACCCCACAGCAGAGGGGTCTCTGTGAGTGTCCAGGGTTTGGCTTTGTCCTTTTCCCATTTCCAACCTGGGTTTAGGGCTGACCCCACAGCAGAGGGCTCTGTGCAGGGTTTGGCTTTGCCCTTTTCCCCATTTCCAGCCCAGATTTGGGGCTGAACCCCACAGCAGAGGCACAGCCTGGGTTGTCTGTGAGTGTGCAGGGTTTATCTTTGTCCTTTCCCCATTCCCAGCCCAGGTTTGGGACTGACCCTACAGCAGAGGGCTCTGTGTGAGTGTGCAGGGTTTGGCTTTGCCCTTTCCCCATTCCCAGCCCAGATTTGGGGCTGACCCCACAACAGAGGGACACCCTGAACTCTGTGTGAGCGTGCAGGGTTTGGCTTTGTCCTTTTCCCATTTCCAGCCCGGGTTTGGGGCTGATCCCACAGCAGAGGGGTCTCAGTGAATGTGCAGCTTTGGCTTTGCCCTTTTCCCATTTCCAGCCCAGATTGGGGCTGACCCCACAACAGAGGGCTCTGTGTGAATGTGCAGCTTTGGCTTTGCCCTTTTTCCCCATTCCCAGCCCAGATTTGGGGCTGATCCCACAGCAGAGGGACAGCCTGGGCTCTGTGTGAATGTGCAGCTTTGGCTTTGCCCTTTTCCCCTTTCCAGCCCAGGTTTCGGGCTGACCCCACAGCAGAGGGGTCTGTGTGAGTGTGCAGGTCTGGGTTTGCCCTTTTTTCCCCATTTCTAGCCTGGGTTTGGGGCTGACCCCACAGCAGAGGGCTCTGTGTGAGCGTGCAGGGTTTGGCTTTGCCCTTTTCCCATTTCCAGCCCAGATTTGGGGCTGACCCCACTGCAGAGGGCCCTGTGTGAGTGTGCAGGGTTTGGCTTTGCCCTTTTTTCCCATTCCCAGCCCAGGAGGGAGAGGATCCAGCCCCTGGAATTCTTCCCCTACAAAGCAGCTGCTGGGCTGGAGCCTCTTCCCCAGGCTGCTCTTTCCTTTTTTGGGGGAGGATTTATCCACCTTTAGGAAATTCAGCTCAAGCTTGGCCTTGAGGGCAGAGTCCTGCTGCCTCCACAGCTCTCAGCCCCTGATTTTCCCCAGCCATCCAAAATCGGGGTCTGGGTGAGGTTTTAGGGAATCTCTGTGGACCCAGTGGGGATTTGGGGCTGCAGGTGGCCGTCCCACCTTAGGCAGGATTTGGGGTTTGAGCTGGGGCTGCTCAGAGCTCCCTGATGTCCACGGGGTGGCTCTGGGGCCACCAGGGGCCCTTCTCACCTGATCACCAATTAAATTCTGTCACTGACACTTCGCCAGTGTTTAGGAGCTCTTTTTTTTTTTTATATATATTTTGTTTTCCTTCTTAGTTATTTTTTCCCCTGACAGTAATTAAAAGTGAAATTGTACATTTCTTGACAGACTCTTGCACATATGGAGAGTTTGCATTTAAACGTGCCTCTTTCAGTCATACAGATTTTGGGTGCTCTTTTTTTCCTTTATTTATTTATTTTTCCCCCGCCGGAATTTTCCCCCGGCGCTCAGCCCCAGCCTCTGCCTGGCCCCGTTCCTTCCCCAGCCTCATCCTCCCACTGCTTTGGGGGGCACCAGGGGCTTGGGATTGGGGTTGGGGTTAGGGGGGAGGCTTCGTTTGGGGCCGCGTTAATTAATGCCGAGCTCCGCGTGGGGGGAGCGGAGCCGTAAATTAGTGGGAGCTGGCTCCGGGCCAGGGAACAAAGTCCCTGCAACTCCACGAGAGTGGGAGGAAAAGCTGGAGGAGGAGGAGGAGAAGGGAGAGGGGATGGGAAGGGAACGAGGCCGCCCAAGCCCCGGCCCCCTTTTGTTCAGCGCCGTTTGAGACGTTCCCTCCATCCCTGGGGATGGCCCCAGCTCACCCCTGGAGGGCAGGACTCCATCCCATCCCATCCCTTCCCAAATTCCAGGGAATGAGCTGGGAGGACAGGACTCCATCCCATCCCTGGGAATGTGGGAGGACAGGACTCCATCCCATCCCATCCCTCCCCAAATTCCAGGAAATGAGCTGGGAGGACAGGACTCCGTCCCATCCCATCCCATCCCATCCCATCCCATCCCATCCCATCCCATCCCATCCCATCCCATCCTTCCCCAGATTCCTGGGAATGAGCTGGGAGGGCAGGACTGCATTCCTTCCCTCCCCAAATTCCTGGGAATGAGTTGGGAGGACAGGACTCCTTCCCATCCCTTCCCAAATTCCAGGGAATGAGCTGGGAGGTCAGGATTCCATCCCATCCCTCCCCAGATTCCTCAGAATGAGTTGGGAGGACAGGACTCCATCCCATCCTTTCCCAAATCCCTGGGAATGAGCTGGGAGGGCAGGACTCCATCCCATCCCTTCCCAAATTCCTGGGAATGAATTTGGGGAGGACAGGACTCCATCCCATCCCATCCCATCCCATCCCATCCCATCCCATCCCATCCCATCCCATCCCTTCCCTTCCCTTCCCAAATTCCAGGAAATGAGCTGAGAGGACAGGACTCCATCCCATCCCTTCTGAGATCCCTGGGAATGAGCTGGGAGGACAGAACTCCATCCCATCCCTTCCTAAATCCCTGGGAATGAGTTGGGAAGACAGAACTCCATCCCATCCCTCCCCAAATTCCTGGGAATGAGCTGGGAGGACAGGACTCCATCCCATCCCATCCCATCCCATCCCATCCCATCCCATCCCATCCCATCCCATCCCATCCCTTCCCAGATTCCTGGGAATGAGCTGTGAGGATGCTCTGGGGAAGGGCTGAGGGTGGGGATGAGCTCCCAGCGTTTGGAGGGAATGGATGGAGTTCAAAATTGCTCAACCTTTGAATTCCGTGGGGTTTTGAAGGCAGAAAACTCCTCCAGAAACGTGGGGAGCTCAGGGCACAGGGTGAGGCAGGGGTGGCAGGGCTGTCTTGTCCTGCTGGGAATTCTTTGTCCTGGCTGTGTTTGTGGGGTTGGTCCTTGGGGTCCCCTTTGCATCCTTTTTCTCTTCAGCTTCTGATGGCCTGAAGCAGGAAAAATGGCACTAAAACAAGAAAAACTGCTTTAAACCAGGAAATGTGGCTCTAAAACAGAAAAATGGCCCTAAAAAAAGAAAAAAAACTGTTTGAAACCAGGAAAAATTACCCTAAAGCAGGAAAAAATGGCCCTAAAGCAGGAAAAATGGCCCTAAACCAAGTAAAATGGTTCTATAGCAGGGAGAATGGCCCTAAAACAGAAAAATGGGCTTATACCAGGAAAAAATGGCCCTAAAGCAGGAAATGTGACCCTAAAGCAGGAAACGTGGCCCTAAAACAAGAAAAAATGCCCTAAAGCAGGAAAATGGCCCTAAAATAAGAAAAATAGCTCTGTAGCAGGAAAAATGTCCCTAAAGCAGGAAGGACGGTCCTAAGAAAAGAAAAACTGCCTGAAAGCAGGAAAAATGGCCCTAAAACAAGGAGAACTGCCTGAAAACAGGAAACATGGCCCTAAAACAAGAAAATCTGCCTTAAACCAGGAAAAAAGACCCTAATACAGGAAAAAATGCCCTAAAGCAGCAAAAAATGTCCCTAAAACAAGTAAAATTGCTCTATAGCAGTAAAAATGTCCCTAAAGCAGGAAAGATGGTCCTAAGAAAAGAAAAACTGCCTTAAACAAGGAAAAGTGGCCCCAAACCAGGAAAAAATGGCCCTAAAACAAGAAAATCTGCCTTAAACCAGGAAAAAAAGACCCTAAAACAGGGAAAAATGTCCTAAACCAGCAAAAAATGTCCCTAAAACAAGTAAAATTGCTCTATAGCAGTAAAAATGTCCCTGAAGCAGGAAAGATGGTCCTAAAAAAAGGAACACTGCCTTTAACGAGGAAAAGTGGCCCTAAAACAAGAAGAACTGCCTGAAAACAGGAAACATGGCCCTAAAACAAGAAAAAAAATGCCCCAAAGCAGGAAAAATGGCCCTGAAGAGGGAAAAAATTGCCCTAAGCCAGGAAAAAAATGGTCCTAAAACAAGAAAAACTGCCTTAAACCAGGAAAAATGGCCCTAAAACAGGAAAAATGGCCCTAAAACAAGAAGAAAACTGCTTTAAAGCAGGCAGGCTGGCCCTCAGGCGGGTGTTTGGGGTGTCAGGGATGGATTTGCAGAGCTGTGTCCCTGCTGCTGTCAGACACCCCAGGCCCAGGACACCCCAGGCCCAGGACACACCTGTGTGGCCTCAGGTGCTGCCAGCAGTGACCTTGCAGAGCCTCTGGTGTCCCAGTGCAGGCCCCAGCAGGGAACATCTGGCCAGATGTGCTGGGCTGGGCTGCCCCGAGCCTTGGGGGGACAGTGACACATCAAAAAAGATGAATTAATTAAAATAAATGTAATGAAAATAACCCCCAGGCTCCCAAACAGCAGCAAGGTGCTCCCAGCTGCCTCTGCTGTCCTCAGATTCCAGTGGGGTTTTTTCCTGGTGCCCCAAAGAGGGAATGTGCCAAAGGAAAATGAGAATTCCCCATTCACTGCCAGTAGTGGCAGCTTTGAATTCTTGTCTCCTTGCAGGGTTTGTGTTTCCCTCCAGAAACACCTGGATTAGGGAATTGTTTGGGTTTTCGTGGGGTTTTTGGGCAGTGCACAAGCAGGTGATTATTAATGATGGTAATTAAAGGTGCAGAGCTTTCAGGGGCTCAGTGACATCAGCCAGTTCCACCCCTGGAAAATGGAGAGACAGGAGGCTGATAATGACTGGGAGGACAAAAATAACAGGAATGAAATAGAGCCAGAAATGAGGATAATTTATTCAAGTCCCTGGAAATCAGCTTGGCTGTTTGCATGCCTGGAGAAGCACGGAGAGCAAAGCAGGGATGCTTTAATAAAGAGAGAATCTCTCCTCTTGCAGGTTGTTGGTCTCCTCCTGCCCAACCAGACCCTGGCCTCCACTGTGTTTTGGCAGGTGAGATCCTTGGGAAGGGTGGGAATGTGGGGAGGTGTCTCTGTTGGAAAAGCCAGGTGTCTGTAAGGAAGGCAGGAGCCTCCCTTGAAATGGAAAATGTAAATCCCCTCCCTGTGAGTTATTATAATTTTGAAATTAAGGGGCTCTCAGGGAAAGATGTGGGAATAGGAATAACAGTTCTTTAATAGGAAAATTAAAGATACAAATGCAGTAGTACAAACAAAAAGAAAACAAATCACTGCCAGAGTCAGAAACAGGAGCTGGCACCCTGTGTGCCAGGCTGGTGTCCCAGCCCCATGCCAGGGGGGCTCAGCCCTCCTGCAGTGCCAGCTGTGGTTCTGCTGGAGCAGGGATCCTGCACAAGGGGGGAGTTTTCCTCTGCAGCTCCAGGGCTGCTGGAGATGGGCCTGGGCTCCCTCTGGCCATGCAGGGCAGCAGAAAGCTGCTCCTCTGGGAGTGCAGGGGGCAAAGGCTGCTGGGGTGTCCCAAACCTCAGATTATATCCAGGTAGGAATGTTTGAAACCTCAGATTATATCCAGGTAGGAATGCTTGGCTCCTGCCCTGGGTGGAGCATCTCCCCATGGGATGATGGAATTGGATCAGCCCTGCAGGGACACTCACTGGCCCTGGACAGAATATAACTAATAATTAATGGCCCATTAACAGCAGATAATTAATAATTAATGGCCCATGAACAGAAGATAATTAATTAATGGCCCATGAACAGCAGAGATCTCCTGGAGGGAGGATTGGCTGTGGAAGAGATAAAGAAACTGCCCAATGAGCAGCAGATACCTGTCCCACCTCTGACAGGTGCAATAGAACACACACAAATCTCACATCCCAGGGCAGGAGGGAAGAGCTGGGTTTTGCTGTCCCTCCTGGCCATGCTGTAGGGACAGGATGTGCCTGGATCCATTCAGGGAAAGACCTGAAAGGGGCTGGAAACAAATCTGAGCTCCCTTTTTCATCCCACACCTTCCTGTGCTGTGGCAAGGAAGAGGCAGAGCAGGCCAGAAGCAAAAATCAGATTTTGGAGTGATTTTGTCCAGGTGTAAATGGTTTTTCCATGTGCACATCCATGGAGGTGCTGGTCCTAAGCTCACCCATCTGCCTTTGGGAGGATGAGGAGCTGGGATTTTCCTTGGGGAAGGGTGTTGGAAGGGCTGGGGATGATGGGAAGCCCTGTTGCTGGGAATTTTGGGAATAGATGTGCGTGGCAAAGCCCAGGACTCCTGCACTGAGTCTGCTACAGGAACTCTGGGGGAAAACAATCTGTGTGTGGGGAGGTGCTGGTGTGATTTCCCCTTCAGATTCTGGGAATTAAGAGTAAGGGGAGGAAGCAGGCACGGGAAGGAGAGCTCCATAGTAAACACACCACGAGTGTGATTCCGTCGGCAGCTGAAAGCAAGGAACGAGTTATTTTCAGCCTCCTTTCTGTGGCAAATGTCTTTTTATTGTCTGCACTGAGAGTGGGGATGGGGCTGTGCAGTCAGGAAGGCTCAGAGCACAGTGGGATCTGCCTGGAGTGTGGGGATCTGCCTGGAGTTTGGGCTCTGCTGGGTTTGGCTGGGAGCTGTCCCACAGGAGGGGTGGCTGGGGACATCCTGGGTCACTCAGGGCTTTGGAGGCCACTCACCCACCCTGTTTAGGGACATCTGGGGTGGAATCCCAGGCTGGTTTGGGTGGGAAGGGATCGTAAATCCCATCCCATTCCACCCCAGGTGAGCAGGGACACCTCCCACCATCCCAGGGTGCTTCAAGACCTGTCCAGCCTGGCCTTGGACACTTCCAGGGATTCAGGGGCAGCCCCAAGTGCTCCGTTCCAGCCTGTTTAATGCCATGTGTGTCCATAAGCTGGGCCATCTGCTCATCTCCTGCTCCTCAGGAGCCTCCTGGGAGCCTGTGGAGCTCAGCAAGGGCCTGCTGGAATGGCCCTGCTGCATCCTGACTGCACATGGGCTTGGCCAGGACACCAGGAGGAATTTCTTCATGTTAAAGGAGATTGGATATTGGAAGGGGCTGCCCAGGGAGGTTTGGAGTCCCCATCCCTGGAGGTGTCCAAGGAAGGCCTGGACAGGGCACTCAGAGCTCTGGGCTGGGAACAAGGGGGGATTGGGCACAGCCTGGGCTCGGTGACCTTGCAGGGATTTTCCAGCCTCAGTGATCCTGGGATTCTGTGGGATTAAAACCCAAAACAGTGAGGGAGATGGGGCCAGGAGAGGAGTTGTCCATCCAGGGAAGCAGAGCTGCCCTCGGGACATCAGACACCTTGGAATTCCCATCCCTCCGTTTGAAGGGCATCAACTCACACCTAGACCCTGCACCAGCGAGGTGCTGAGCTGGGAGCAGTCCAAGGGCAGATGAGATCTCCCTCAGAACTCCCAGAAGGTCAGATTCTGTTGGGTTGGTGCTGATTCTGTGTCTCTCTGTCCCGCAGTGGTTGAACCAGAGCCACAACGCGTGTGTGAACTATGCAAACCGCAACGCGAGCAAGGTGAGCCGGCTGTCCCTGTGAGGTGACAAACAGCCCTGGGCCCTGCCTTTGGGGTGAGGGGGGCCATGACAAACCTCCCTGGGGCCTGACTTTGGGGTGAGGGTGGCTGACAAACCTCCCTGGGCCCTGACTTTGGGGTGAGGGTGGCTGACAAACCTTTCTGGTTCCTGACTTCATGGTGAGGGTGGCCATGACAAACCTCCCTGGTTCCTGATCCCAGGGCAGTGAGGTTGGCCATGACAAACTCTCTGGTTCCTGATTTCAGGGTGTGGGTGACCCTGACAAACCTCCCTGGGTCCTGATTTCAGGGTGAGGGTGGCTATGACAAATCTCTCTGGGCCCTGATTTCATGGTGAAGGTGGTCATGACAAACCTCCCTGGGCCCTGATTCCAGGGTGAGGGTGGCTGACAAACCTCTCTGGTTCCTGATTTCATGGTGAAGGTGGTCATGACAAACCTCCCTGGGCCCTGATCCCAGGGCAGTGAGGGTGACCATGACAAACTTCTCTGGTTCCTGACTCCAGTGCAGTGCAGTGACAGTGGCCATGACAAACCTCTCTGGGCCCTGATTTCATGGTGAAGGTGGCCATGACAAACCTCCCTGGGCCCTGATTCCAGGGTGAGGGTGGTCATGACAAACCTCTCTGGATCCTGATTTCAGGGACAGAGAGTGGCCATGACAAACCTCCCTGGGCCCTGATCCCAGGGCAGTGAGGGTGGCCAACAAACCTCTCTGGTTCCTGACTCCTTGGCAGTGAGGGTGACCATGAGAAACTTCTCTGGTCCCTGATTTCAGGGCAGTGAGGGCGGTCATGACAAACCTCCCTGGTTCCTGACTCCAGGAACTGAGTGGGCCATGACAAACCTCCCTGGTTCCTGACTCCAGGAGCTGAGGGTGGCCATGACAAAACTCTGGTCCCTGATTTCAGGGTGAGGGTGGCTGACAAACCTCTCTGGGCCCTGACTCCAGTGCAGTGACAGTGGCCATGACAAACCTCTCTGGGCCCTGATTTCATGGTGAAGGTGACAATGACAAACCTCTCTGGTCCCTGATTTCATGGTGAAGGTGACAATGACAAACCTCTCTGGGCCCTGATTTCATGGTGAAGGTGACCATGACAAACCTCTCTGAGCCCTGACTCCAGGGACTTTAATACTGGAGTGAAAAACAGCAAATGTGGAGAAATCGAGCACAGCATGAGGGGCAGGATCCAAAGACCTGAGACAAAGGGAAAGCAATAATATATACACTTGGGGGTGGAATGTTCTGGAATTATAACCATATAGGGGAAACAAGTGACCAATAGGGGAGCAGAACTTAGTGTAACATATAGGGGATACATAACAGGGCATAGCCAATGGGGGAGCAGGACTTGGACAGCTTAGCATAACAAACCCAGGGCTTGTGGGGGAATTCTCAAGCTCACCTAAAGTTAAACAAATTATTCCCAGGGCTTCAAAATCATGCCTGGTTTTTTGGGGGTAAAATTTGAGTCACAGCTGTGCCAATTCCTACACACAGCCATGAGGCAGCTGTGGGCCTGCCCTGGGGCATTCCCACATGGAAACACCAATCCTGCCTCTTCCCTGGCCATGAACCCTCTGGGGTGCCCACTGGGGGATTTCTGGACTGGCCATTGTCCCGTGTTTAAACTCAGTGTAACCAGCACAAGGATCTGGGAATCACTGCAGGCACAGAAATGAGGCTCAAGGACTCGGAGCTGAACCAGTCCATGGTCCCAACTGGTCTGGGATGGTTCAACTGGGATCTGAAAGAGCACAGAGCAGAATGGTCCCTGGGTTGGGGGAGCAGGAGGAAACTCCATGATCCCATCTCCCAGGGGTTTGTTCATGTGGGAGGTGCTGGGGCTGTCCCTGGGAAGTGCTGGGGCTGTCCCTGGGAAATGTTGGGGCTGTTCCTGGGAAGTGCTGGAGCTGTCCCTGCTCCATCCTTGGTGGGGCTGTCCCTGCTCCATCCTTGGTGGGGCTGTTCCTGCTCCATCCTTGGTGGGGCTGTCCCTGGGAAATGCTGGGGCTGTTCCTACTCCATCCTTGGTGGGGCTGTCCCTGCTGCTTCCTCGGTGATTCTGTCCCTGTTCCATCCTTGGTGATGCTGTCCCTGTTCCAACCTTGGTGATGCTGTCCCTGTTCCAATCTTGGTGATGCTGTCCCTGTTCCATCCTTGCTGGGCTGTCCCTGCTCCCTTCCTTCTCCTCAGCCTCCATTCATCCCGTGTTGGGATGTGGGAAGCTGAGCTGGAATCCATCCAGCTCACTGAGAGAACATTTCACAGATGAAATATTGACTGTGGCGAGTTTGGGGTTCAGCACTCCAGGGTGGAAATGCTAATTTGGTACCATTTGCTGAATTTCACTCACATCCTTCCTTTGAGCTGCTATTATTATAATTTTCTGATGCCAATTAATTTTCCATTCCCTGTAACCTTGCTCAGGAGGCCACGATTTCCTCGCTTTTGCCTCTTGGGATGACAGCCCATGTGTCACAGAACAATATGACAAAATTAAACCTGTCTCTGCTCTGAAACAAATACACCAAAACCAAAACAAACAAACAAAAAAAAAGGGGGGGAAAAGGGTTGAATATTAATAACCAGAAGTTTGTTTATTGAAAATATGTTTTGTTTTTCTTTCCAAAGCCTTCTCCGACATCCAAGTTCATCCAGGGCTACTTGGGAGCTGTCATAAGTGCTGTCTCAATAGCAGTGGGTAACTCTTTATATCTCTGGATTTCATGACTAAGGAGCTGCTTGGGAGATGTTTTTTGGATTGCTGAGCATGTTGATGTCTTTTAATTGACTTAACTCTGTTTTGATAACCAGCAAATGCTGTCACCTGGGCTGTGGCTGGCCCTGCATGCCCGAGCTTTGCAGCAGAACCAGAACCCAGCCCCTCCTGCTGTGCCTTGGCTGCTCTGTGAACTCCCACTCTTCCCTCGTGCATTAATTGGTGGGGAATTAATGAACCAGGCTAATTTAGAGACCTCGAGGCTGCAGGGCTCTGGGTGGCAGGAGAGGAGAGGCAGAGTTCTGGAATGTTCCACTGGGGATGGAAGGACATCTTCCCCTGTGGATGTGTTCCAAGCTGCAGCTGGAGCTCAGGTCATGGTGTGGAACCCTGGAATGGTTTGGGTGGGAAGGGACCTCAAGTGCCACCCCTGCCATGGCAGGGACACCTCCCACTGTCCCAGGCTGCTCCCAATGTCCAGCCTGGCCTTGGGCACTGCCAGGGATCCAGGGGCAGCCCCAGCAAATCTGGGAATTCCAGCCCAGGCAGGAATTCCTTGCCCAGATCCCAGCCCAATCTCCCCTTTCCCAGTGGGAGCCATTCCCTGGGTGCTGTCCCTCTGTCCCTTGTCCCCAGTCCCTCTCCAGCTCTCCTGGAGCCTCTTTAGGGACATTTAGGATTCCCTGGATTTTTCCCTTCTCTGGGTGAACATTCCCAGCTCTCCCAGCCTGGCTCCAGCCCTGGAGCAGCTCTGGGGTCTCCTCTGCAGTTCAGTGTGAAATAATCTGTGAGAGAAGCTTTTAACATTCCTAAAATCAAGCTCTTGTGGGTTTTGATACATTCCCAGGAGCACAGATTGACATCAGGGGCAGGAACAGTTTGGAGGAGCAGCTTGGGAAAGTTATTCCTTACACTGGGGTTTCAGCCCCAAACTGAGTGGTTAGGACTTTTCCTTTGGAGCACTACAGATCCCACAGCAGTTGGTATTTTTCCCTCTGGCCAAGACATTTCCCCATTTTTTCAAGTCACAGAGAATTTGCTTCTCGTGCAGCTGCCTGACCATTTTCCAAAGGGTGAGGAGTTGTTGAATTGCCTCGAGGTTTTGAGGGAAAACTCCATTGTACTGGGTACCCCTGTGCAGGATGGTTTTGCCATGTCTCAGTCTGTGTGCTGGCCACTGCTGCTCCTGTCCCCTCTGCTGTCCCCTCCTGCAGAGCTCACCCTGCTCACAGCCCAGCCTGGCTCACCTGAGCTCAAAACCCAGCCTAACTCACCTGGGCTCCCAGCCTGGCTCACCTGGGCTCCTGGACTGGCTCACCTGAGCTCAAAACCCAGCCTGGCTCACCTGAGCTCCCACCTCCTCACCCAGGAGCTGTGCTCACTTTTCCAGCTCAGTTTTAACCCTAATCCCCATCCTAACAACCTCAACGCTTTGGTTTTCCATCCACAGCTTCCAGGGGAAGCATGGGATGGTTTCCCTGAGCCCCCCAGTGCTTAGGCCAGCATTTTTGTCCCCTTGTGTGTCCCTGAGGTGACAGTCCCCAGCTGGGCGTGCTGCTGCCCCTCACTCCCCGGCACACTGTGGTGCTGCTGATCCCGTGGTTTTGGCATTAATGCTCCTCTCCCTCTTGGAACAGGGGCAGATTAGAGGGGCAGCACACACGGACAAGGATCTTGGCAGAGCTTTGTCCCCCAAGCAGCTGGGAGGCTTTGGTAAGGACCCCGTGGGTGTGGAGGTGTCCGTGCTGCAGGGCTGTGCAGGGCTTGGGCAGCTGGAACTCCTTGGGCAGCTCAGAGCAGCTCCAGAGGGCAGAAGGGACCTTGGGGTGCTCTGGGGAACACCCCTGTGCAAAGAGGTGTGGGAAGCTCCCAGGGATTTTCATAAAATTGGGGAGTTTCAGCCTGGTGCAAGCAGAGATCTCCCTGCAGAGGGGAGCTGCTCCATCCTGGGCAGTGCCACCCTGTCCCCAGGCTGGCATCCCACCAGGATGCTCTGAGTGTGTGGAACAGTGCTGGCTTGGAGCTGGGTGCTCAGGGGGACAGAACAGTGCCACAGGGACAGGAAGGTGATTTCTGTGGGGCTGTGGATGGTCCAGGGTGGAGAAGAGCAAAAAAACCTTCAGGGGTTCTCCTTCCTGATGTTTGGGAGGTTTTCTTCCACATGGAGCAGGAAGGGCAAAAACCTTCTGGGGTTCTTCTTCTACCCTGATGTTGGAAGGAGCTTTTCCTTCACATGAAATGTGAAGGGCAGCAGCCTTTAGAAGTTCTTCTTCTGCATGCTGGAATATTTTTCCCCATATGGAGCATGAAGGGCAAAAACCTTCATGGGTTCTTCTACCCTGATGTTGGAAACTTTTTCTCCACATGGAGCAGGAAGGGCAAAATCCTTTAGGGGTTCTTCTTCCTTATGTTGGGATGTTTTCTTCCATGTGGAGCAGGAAGGGTAGAAAAACCTTCTGGGATTCTTCTTCTATCCTGATGTTGGAAGGAGCTTTTCCTCTGCATGAAATATGAAGGGCAGAAGCCTTTACAGGTCCTTCTCCTTTTGGATATTGGGATGTTTTTCTCCATGTGGAGCACGAAGGGCAAAATGCTTCAAGGGTTCTTCTTCCTGATGTTTGGGAGGTTTTCCTCCATGTGGAGGATGAAGGGCAAAACCCTTCAGGGGTTCTTCTCCTTCCTCATGTTTGGGAGGTTTTCTTCCATGTGAAGCTGAAGGGCAAAAACATTTAGGAGTTCTTCTATCCTGATGTTGGAATGAGCTTTTCCTCCATGTGAAATATGAAGGGCAGCAGCTTTTAGAGCTTCTCCTTCTGGATGTTGGAAGCTTTTTCTCCACATGGAGCATGAACGGCAAAAACCTTCAAGGGTTCTTCTTCCTGGTGTTTGGGAGGTTTTCCTCCATGTGGAGGATGAAGGGTAAAACCCTTCAGGGGTTCTTCTCCTTCCTGATGTTTGGGAGGTTTTCTTCCACATGGAGCATGAAGGGCAAAAACCTTCTGGGGTTCTTCTTCTATCCTGATGTTGGAATGAGTTTTTCCTCCATGTGAAATATGAAGGGCAGCAGCTTTTAGAGCTTCTCCTTCCAGATGTTGGAAGCTTTTCCTCCACATGGAGCATGGAGGGCAGCAGCCTTTAGAGGATCTTCTCCTTTTGGATGTTGGGATGTTTTTCTCCACACAGAGCATGAAGGGCAAAAACCTTTTGGGGTTCTTCTATCCTGATGTTGGAAGGAGCTTTTCCTCCATGTGAAATATGAAGGGCAGCAGCCTTTAGGGGTTCTTCTCCTTTTGGATATTGAGATGTTTTTCTTCCACATGGAGCATGAACGGCAAAAACCTTCTTGGGTTCTTCTTCTATCCTGATGTTGGAAGGAACTTTTCCTCCACGTGAAATATGAAGGGCAGCAGCCTTTAGGGGTTCTTCTTCTGGATGCTGAAATATTTTTCTCCATGTGGAGCATGAAGGGCAGCAACTTTCATGGGTTCTTCTCCTTCCTGGTGTTGGAAGGATATTTTCTTCCATGTGGATCATGAAGGGCAAAAACCTTCAGGGGTTCTTCTTCCATCCTGATGTTGGAAGGAGCTTTTCCTCCATGTGAAATATGAAGGGCAGCAGCTTTTAGAGGTTCTCCTGGATGTTTGGAGCTTTTCCTCCACATAGAGCATGAAGGGCAAAAACCTTCACGGGTTCTTCTCCTTCCTGATGTTGGAAGGAGCTTTTCCTCCACATGGAGCATGAAGAGCAGCATGTGAGATTCTTCTTTAGAGGTTCTTCTCCTTCTGGATGTTGGGAGGTTTCCCTCCATGCAGAGCACAGAGACCAGCAGCCTCCAGAGGTGTTTTTCCTGGTGTTGGAAGGAGGTTTTCTCCACATGAAACATGAAGGGCAGCAGCCTTTAGAGGTTCTTCTCCTTCTGGATATTGGGAGATTTCCCTCCACAAAGAGCAGCAGCCTTCACAGGTGTTTTTTCCTGATCTTGGGAGGCTTTCTCCATGTGGACCATGAAGGGCAGCAACCTATAAAGGTTCTTCTCCTCTGTGATGTTGGAAGAAAACCTTCCCAGCAGAGCAGGGATGGCACAGGGGGTGTGCAGTGAGGTTTCTGTGTCTCCCAGCTGAAAACACTCCTGCAGTTGTGGATTGCTGTGTCCTGAAAGCCCTCACAGCTCCCAGCAGCCTGGAGGAAGCCCTGCAGAGCAGGGAGGCTGTGGGATGTGGGGTCAGTCATTGGGGGGAGACCTGTGTCTCCCTGTGTTTCCACCTCCATCAGGGCTGGCTTTGGCCTCATTGTCCTGCAGTCAAATGGGAAATCTTTGCAAATATCCTGATTTTCTTCCCTTTTTAGAGAGACAGGAATTGCTGCAGCCACAACTCCTGATTTAAATCCCTACAGGGTGAATTTGGAGAAGGATCAAGATTCTTTTATTCCATATTTTTCTCCCCACATTTCCTTTTCTCTCCAACTGCTCCCATCCCAACCCAAGTCAGAGCACAGAGCTGTGCCAGGTCCAGGACTTCATCCCCTCTCCTGTGCATGACTCAGGTGAAGGAACCACTTGGAATAAGGCTGGGAAAGGTGTTTGGGCTGGAACAGATCCCAAATCCCAAATCCCAAATCCCAAATCTCAAATCCCAAATCCCAAATCTCAAATCCCAAATCCCAAATCCCAAATCCCATTCCACCCCATCCATGGGCAGGGACACCTCCCACTGTCCCAGGTGGATCCAAGCCCCAATGTCCAGCCTGGCCTTGGACATTGCAGAGATCCAGGGGCAGCCCCAGCTGCTCTGGGAATTCCATCCTCTAACATCTCCATTTCTCTTTCTATGATTGTAATTTATTTTTATCCCACTTTCCCCCCACCTGCCTCTTTCCTGCCTTTTCTTTCTCTCCCTCATTTTACTGCGGTTCTGAAGAGTGATAATGTAATTTTTTTTCCCCAAACAATTGAGTGGATTCCTGGGATCAGGCTCCAATTCCTGATATCTGGCTGCTGTTCATGCTGGTGGTGCATGAAGTGCAATTAACACCAGCTGGTTTTCCTAAACAAGGCAAACAAAGGCAGGGAGAAGTAAAAAGACTTGAGAAAGACCAAATGTATTTGAAATGTTTGGAATTTTTTATTCCCCCAGTATTCCAGTGCCAAGAGCTGCACAGATCAGGGGGGCTGTGATGAGACAGAAACTCTTTCCAGCTGACACACACACACTCTTACTCTGCTATTTTTCACGCTTTTAGGAGATTAAAAAAGCTGCATGAAGCCGATTTTATTGGCAACAATTGCTTTTTAGATATTGTAATTTTATATAGATAATAATTATTTATAACAACTTTATTATTTCTATGTGGAAATAGGTTTCTTTTGCCCAGGGAAATGGGGCAATCCCTGGAAGTGTCCAAGGGCAGCTGGGAGCACCCTGGCCCAGAGGGAGGTGAGGGGTGGATGAGAGGGGATTTAAGGCCCTTCCAACCCAACCCATTCCAGGATTTTCTGATTCCTAATTCCAGATCCCAGCTCCATTTGCTCTGGCACTGCTGATCCCTTTTGGTGCTGGCTCAGCTCTTGGGGACTTAGATCAGACTTTGGGTGAGAGGTGACTCTTGGGGCTGTGCTGAAAGGTCTGAAATTAAATCAGCCAAGGACCATGAGCAGCCATTCCCTGTTTCCTGCATTGTCACTGCTGCTAGGGTGGATTGATGGCTGGTGGGGTTAACCTGGGCTGACTCCTCTGGAACCCTCTGGGGTCATTTTCTGGGTCCCTCTGGACCTTCTCCTTCAAGCATCTCCCAGTTTTGCTGTGGGATTGGAGCTTTCTCCATCAGCTTTTCAATTTCCCTGATGACAGCTTCCAGTTCTGCCAAGAGCAGCTCCAAATCCTGCAATCCCAATCCTTCCTTTTCCAGCAATCCCACTCCTTCCCTTTCCAGCAATCACATTTCTTCCCTTTCCATCAATCCCAATCCTTCCATTTCCATCAATCCCATTTCTTCCTTTTCCATCAGTCCTATTCCCTCCCATGCCAGCAAACCCATTCCTTCCCACACCATCAATCCCATTCCTTCCCTTTCCATCAATCCAAATCCTTTCCTTTCCTTTCCATCAATCCCATTCCTTCCCTTTCCATCAATCCAAATCCTTTCCTTTCCTTTCCATCAATCCCATTCCTTCCCTTTCCATCAATCCAAATCCTTTCCTTTCCTTTCCATCAATCCCATTTCTTCCCACACCATCAATCCCAATCCTTCCCTTTCCATCAATCCTATTCCTTCTCTTTCTATCAATCCCATTCCTTCCCATGTCAGCAATCCCAATCCTTCCCTTTCCATCAATCCCATTCCTTCTCTTTCCATCAATCCCATTCCTTCCCATGTCAGCAATTCCACTCCTTCCCTTTCCATCAATCCTATTCCTTCCTTTTCCATCCCTCCCATTCTATTCCATTCCATCCCATTCCAGTAATCCCATTTCTTCCCACACCATCACTACCATTCCTTCTCTTTCCAGCAATCCCATTCCTCCCCTTTCCACCAGTCCCATTCCATCCCTTTCCAGCACTCCCACTCTTTCCCTTTCCAGCAATCCAAATCCTTCCATTTCCAGCAATCTCAATCCTTCCATTTCCAGCAATCCCACTCCTTCCCATTCCAGCAACCCCATTCCATCCCATTCCAGCAATCCCATTCCTTCCCTTTCCACCAGTCCCATTCCTTCCCACACCATCAATCCCATTCCATCCCATTCCTTCCCACACCATCAATCCCATTTCTTCTCTTTCCAGCAATCCCACTCCTTCCCTTTCCATCAATCCCATTCCATCCCATTCCAGCAATCCCATTCCATCCCTTTCCATCAATCCCAGTCCTTCCCTTTCCAGCAGTCCCATTCCTTCCTTTTCTATCAATCCCACTCCTTCCCATGTCAGAAATCCCACTCCTTCCCTTTCCAGCAATCCCATTCTTTCCCACACAATCAATCCCATTCCTTCCCACACCAGGAATCCCATTCCTTCCCTTTCCAGCAATCCCATTCCTTCCCTACCCATTCCATCAATCCCACTCCTTCCCATTCCAGCAATCCCATTCCTTTCCTTTCCATCAATCCAATTCCATCCCTTTCCAGCAATCCCTTTCCATCAATCCCATTCCATCCCATTCCAGCAATCCCATTCTTTCCCTTTCCATCAGTCCCATTCCATCCCTTTCCAGCAATCCCTTTCCATCAATCCCATTCCTTCCCTTTCCATCACTCCCATTCCTTCCCTTTCCATCACTCCCATTTCTTCCCTTTCCATCAATCCCATTCCATCCCTTTCCATCACTCCCATTCCTTCCCTTTCCATCAATCCCATTCCTTCCCTTTCCATCACTCCCATTCCTTCCCTTTCCAGCACTCCCGCTCCTCCCCGTGCCTGGGGCTGCTCCTCCTTCCCCTCCCTGTCGCACGCTGACCTCTCGCACACCATTTCTCGCTCTCCTCTCCAGGTGGAGGTGCCCCTGTGGATTTTTCCAATCCTCTCCTCGTTCCCGATAATTGTCTGCGAGGCTGCGCTGACAGCCTGTGAATGGGGTGTGATGTCCATAATCAGCCGGGAGAGCTGGAGCCCTCCCACCGCCTGCTCTGCCCTGCTCGGGGCAGCCAGGAGACATTCGGGGGCTGGAGGAAGGAGAGGGGATGGAGCGTGGCCAGGCTCCCTCCTCCATGGGAGCAGGGGGAAAATCCCAGGGGATCCCAGGAGCTGGTGATCAACTTCTCTTTTAAATGAAGTTTAAATTTGAAATGAAGCATTGCCTGGCTCTAAAGTGTGCATCTCTCTGCTCCAAAGCTGTTCCTGCACATCCCTTTCCCTGTTCATTCTCAGGCCCCAAAGGGAGTGGTTGGATCTCTCAGACTGGAAATTCAGCCTGGCAGTTCCTCCATGGAGCCCCAAAATCGCTGGAGCTGAGCAGCCATTCCCAAAGGCACAAGGACATGGGGTTCTTGTGGGGGACAAGGACATGGGGCTCTCTGGGATTGCTCCCCGTGCCCATCATCATCATCCTGCCCCTGGAGTCAGGAGCACCTGGCACCTGCTGGGTGCTGCCAAGCCCATCCCTGGGAGTGTCCCAGGCCAGGCTGGACGGGGCTTGGAGCAGCCTGGGATGGTGGAAGGTGTCCAAGGCAGGGGGTTGGAAGTAGATGATCCTTAAGGTTCCTCCCATGACTGTCCCCTCCCAAACTCCATTTCCTCCTGTGACTGTCCCCTCCCAAACTCCATTTCCTCCCGTGACTGTCCCCTCCCAAACCCCATGTGCCCCTCTGCAGTATTTTCTCTCTCGTTCCACTGGGATGTCTCCATTCCCAGCAGGTTTGTTCTCATTCCTTCCTCTCCCTCTGCCCCAGCCCATCCCCACCACCCCAGCAGTGCCTCTGGACAGGATCAAGGTGCATGGAAAACTTGGTATGAGACAATTCCCTCTTGTCTTGGGCATGGCCCCTCATCCTTCTTGCTCCACCATCTCCCAAACCAAGTTTGTTGTGTTCTCAGCATTGTTTTGTGGAGAAAAAGGAAAGAACTCCACAACTTTGTAGAAGTTGTAAAGCTGGTATGTTTTATTACAGCGCTGGATGCTTGCAGAGATTCCTCTCCCTAAAAGGCATGGGTACCTCTGGGAACTTCAGGTCTCTTTATATCCCCTCTCCCAAATATATGTGCATACAGTTTCACAATAGGCTCATACATATTCATTTTTATGAACTTCGTGACATTTGCCACTAGTTCTTCTTTATCAGAAAGAATTCTTAGGTCAGGTTGACCTGCTCTCACAGCAGTCTCTGTCTCTCTCTATCATCTTCTGTCTCCCTCCTCATCTCTGTCCTTCACTGAAATAACTTCACTGAGCTTAGGCCTTCCAGTCAGGCTAAATAACCATGGTTTGTAACTACAGACTCAACTCAGAAATGTACATTTCCCCTAAAGCAAAACGGATTTCTATCCTGGAAAATTTTCACTTTGTCTCAGCATGAATCCCACTTTTCTCCAGCCTTGCTCCAGACTGCACCATTCCCTTCCCTTGAAGCATCCAGCTGTGGGGCTGCTGTGGCCATCCCTGCTGGAATTGTCTTGGCAGTGATGTTTCCTCCCTCCCTTGCTCTTGCTCCTCTCTAAGTTCCTTCCCCACTCGGATCCTGATTGCTTTCCCTTCCCTTAGACTCTTCCATTCTGTTCTCCTTGGCTTGGGAAAGCTCCAGTTGGGAAAGAGCCCAGTTTTCCATCTCTCTGCCTCCATCTTCACCTCCCAGCCCTAATGAATGAGTTTTTTCCTTCCTTCTCCTAATGCTCTTTTCTCCAGCTTGGCTGGATGGGACTCATCAGATCCAATTAGTTCTAATCCAATCTGGTGACTGGGGGATGAGGGATAACCTCCTTTGGAGCCAGTCCCTCTTTCCAAGTTGACTTTCCAGGTTCCCTGATCAGCCAGCTCCAGCTGCAGGCTCAGGGATGCCCTGGAGTTAAATCCCCTAAGCCAGTGGAGATTTCTCCAGCACAGTCCATGAAGGAACGTTTGGGTGGTGTCATCTACCAGCTAATCCTCACTGAACTCCTGGAATTCCTCTATTTTATAGAAATTCCCTCCCAGTATGAAGCAAAATAACTCCTTGGATGAATTTGCTGCTCTAGGCTGGGTTTAAGAGGTGTGGGCTTGGCCATTGCCAATGTCAGGCATTCAAAACCATCTCTCAGGCTTCAAAACTCTTCATTAAAAGGCAGAAAAAAAGCAGTTTGTTTGTTTTTTTTTTAAATTCCCGGGGTTTTAGACTTGGTGTCTTGGTAGACATGAGGTCAGAACTTTGTGAGATAAGGAGAAGAAAAGGAATCAGAAACTTTGGTCTCTGATGGTTCTGCTTCAAAGTGTGGTGACCTCACAAACGTTCTGCTGAGGGAATGTTGTTGATGCTGAAACAAAGCAGGAGCTAAAGAAATGGCAGGAATTCTTGGCACCCGAGGAGGAGGAGGAGGGAGGGAGGAAGGGCAGAGTGCTGCCAGAGGCACAGCAGAGCCCTGGGTGAGGTTTCTCTGCCATAGACTCTGTTTGATCCTGGTTTCGTGTTGAGGGATCTTAGGAAGTGTTGGTGTCACATATCCCTGGGCCCAGCTGTGTGTCCCTGTGTCCAGTCACATATCCCTGTGTCCACTCATGCGTCCCTGTGTCCAGCCATGTGTCTGTGTGTCCAGCCATGTGTCCCTCTGCCCACTCATGTGTCTGTGTGTCCCCTCATGTGTCCGTGTGTCCCTGTGTCCAGTCACATATTCCTGTGTCGGGTCAGCATGAATCTATCCCTGTGTCCACTCTTGTGTCCCTGGGTCCACTCATGTGTCCCCATGTCCAGCCATGTGTCCACTTATGTGTCCCTGTGTCCAGCCATGTGTCCCTCTGCCCACTCATGTGTCTGTGTGTCCACTCATGTGTCCGTGTGTCCAGCCATGTGTTCCTGTGTCCATGTAAGCCTTTGTCCAGCCATGTGCCCAGCCATGTGTCCCTGTGTCCAGCCATGGGCCTGTGTGTGCCCTCATGTGTCCCTGTGTCCCTGGTCCTGTCACATATCCCTGTGTCCACTCATGTGTCCCTGTGTCCAGCTGTGTGTCCCTGTGTCCAGTCATGTATCCCTGTGTCCAGTCACATATTCCTGTGTCCAGTCAGCATGAATCTATCCCTGTGTCCATTCTTGTGTCCCTGTGTCCAGCCGTGTGTCCCTGTGTCCACTCATGTATCCCATGTGTCCATGTGTCCATTATTGTGTCCCTGTGTCCAGCCCTGTATCCCTGCGTCCATTCTTGTGTCCCATGTGTCCAGCCCCACGTCCCTGTGTCCAGCCCCATGTCCCTGTGTCCAACCATGTGTCCCTGTGTCCATTCTTGTGTCCCTGTGTCCAGCCGTGTGTCCCTGTGTCCATTCATGTATCCCATGTGTCCCTGTGTCCATTCTTGTGTCCCTGTGTCCAGCTCCCCCAGCTCCCCCAGCCACATCAAGGGAGTGCTCTGCAGGAGGAACCCTCATCAAACCAGGCAGTTGGAGAAATCTGGATTTGATCTGGTCACAGCATGGGAATGTGCACCATGGATAACTCCCCATCCCTGGCAGTGCCCCAGGCCAGGTTGGACACGGGGGCTTGGAGCACCCTGGGGCAGTGGGAGGTGTCCCTGCCTTGGGTGTTCTTTAGGGTCCCTTCCCACCCAAACCATTCTGGAGTTCTGTCAAACTCTGGGGCAGGCTGCCCAGAGAAGCTGAGCTGCAAAGGGAGCCACAGGACAGGAGGAAGCAGCTTCAGGCTGTGCCAGGGAAGGTTTGGGCTGGATTTCAGGAAGAATTCCTTCACCAAAGGTTGTCAAGCACAGCTGCCCAGGGCAGGGGTGGTGTCCCCATCCCTGGGGGGATTTCACAGCCCTGTGGCACGTGGGGACATGGGGCAGTGGTGGCTCTGGCAGTGCTGGGGATGGCTGGACTCAGTCTTGGAGGGCTTTTCCAGCCTTGGTGATCCTGTGGTTGTGCCAGGTTGGGTGAGGTGAGTCCCCCCTGGTTCTGTTCCTTGTTTCCATCACCAGTGCTGCACACCCTGCTCAGTGACTGCGTGATGGTCACAACAATTAACCTGGGGTTGGTCTTTAATGATTAATTTGCCTAAACTCATTAACATCACCTTGATGAGCCTTTTGCTCTGGTGGCCTGAGGTTGAGCAGTTCCTGCCCTGTTTACCCTCATCCCACCTCATGGCCCGTGGGAAGGAGTTCACAGATCAGCGACAGCAATTTCCAAACTGTAGAAAACAAACCCTCATTAGTTTCCTATATCCAGCCCTTGTGTTGAGGGTTTGGGAGATGGGATTTAATCTCCAGCAACATTTAATTTCATGTTCCCAGCAGGGGAGCTGCTGTAAGTGGGGACTGAGTTCATCACATTAAATCTGGAAGTAAAATGTTTTTATTTCATTGC
This sequence comes from Setophaga petechia, assembly GCA_024362935.1. Taxonomy (NCBI): domain Eukaryota; kingdom Metazoa; phylum Chordata; class Aves; order Passeriformes; family Parulidae; genus Setophaga; species Setophaga petechia. Next base: position 566,977 of record JANCRA010000116.1, on the reverse strand, counting down.
CCTCGCAGTGGTGGCTCTCCCAGACTCAGCTTTTCTCTTTCAAAAGCTGCTGCTCTTCCACTTCATTGGCAAATCCTCCACCAAACCTCCGTGCAGGGGCTGCAAACCCAATAAAATTTGTCATGGATACAGATTAACCATACCCAGACTAAATACCCAAATCCATGGGGCAGACAAGCAAAGCCAGGCTTAAAAATGGCTCCTCATAAAGCCACACATTTTAGACTGTGTTACAGTTTCTGGAGGTGTTCAGACTTTGAAAAGACTCATCCTAATAACTGCAAAATTAAAAAAAATAAATCATTCAGTCATTTTTGAGGGGGAAGAAGTTCAAGACAAGCCCTCACTGCTGTCCAGACTAAGCAGAATCACCATGGCTCTCTTGGACTCAGCTCTAGGGCTGCATTTGCTGAGGGCAAGAGGAGGAGTTCCTGCCTGGGTCTGGGTGAAAACCTTGGGAAAAGCTCTGGAAATATTTCCTGGGGCTGGAGAATCAGCCCTGTGCTCATGCAGGGCTTACCCAGCAGTTGTGATTCTCCTCCTCTTCCTCCCAGGCTCCAGCACGCTGGGATGAGCTGGGATGTGCATGTATAATGTAGCAGGCTGCAAAATATCTTCTCCCAGGCTTCTCTTTGATTTTTAAACCCCTCCTCAAAAAAAAAAAAAAGAAAAAATTGCTGTTTTCTGGCAGTTTTTTGGTTTTGGCTGATTTTTCTTTTTAAATTTTTAATTTTGCTGCATTTTGGGCTGAAAACATTTCAGCCACACATTGCTCAAGGCTTCCCTTTCCAGCTGAAAATTCCCAGGTTGGGGCTGTTGGGTTTAGTTTGTGCATTTGGGGGTTTTTGGGAGGTTTGAAAAAGAGAAATTTTTGTGAGGAAGAGTAATTTAAAGACAGAAGTCATTCCCCATGAATAGTTTTGGTTGATTTTTAACCCCACGTGTGCACAAAGACAGTTTTGATGGAATTTCTCCCAACTTTGAGCAATATCAATATGAGAGTCAGGAGGCAGAGGCTCCTCTATGTTTCTATGAACATTCACAACGACCCAGATCCTGAAAAACTGGGGAGTTCTGCATTATTCAAGGGTTGGACAAGGCAACAAAAATAAATCCACAGTTATAATAAACTTTACATCCCAAATGTTGGCACTGGAGGGGGTTGCATAGTCCAGACCCTTGGAGAAGGAATTCATTGTTCTGGGCCACCACCACCACTGAAATTTGGGGTTTTCCTGGCTGGGTGAGGACTGCCAATCCCAAGGATTTTGTGGTGGATGGGGAAAATGATGGTGAACTGGGTAAAAACCCAGCCAAGGGCATTTCCAGAAGGACTGGATGGTGTTGGAGTGGGTTCTGGCTTATCTTTTAGCTGGGAAGGGTTTAAACCCAATGGTTGGGTTCAACCCTCCATATAAACCCAGCAGATGGTTCAACTCTCCATATAAACCCAGCAGATGGTTCAACCCTCCATATAAACCCAGCAGATGGTTCAACCCTCCATATAAACCCAGCTGTTGGGTTCAATCCTCCATATAAACCCAGCTGTTGGGTTCAATCCTTCATTTAAACCCAGTGGTTTGGTCCAGTCCAACTTTTGGGTTCAATGCTTTGTGTAAACCCAATAGCTGGGTCCAATCCTTAATTTAAACCCAGTCATGGGCTCAACTCTTCACTTAAGCCCAGCAGTTCAACCCTTCATTAAAACTCAGTGGTTTGGTTCAATCCAGTGGTTGGGTTCAGCACTTTGGATAAACCCAACTGTTGGGTTCAATCCTTCATTTAAATCCAATAGTTGGGTTCAGCCTTTCATATAAAACCCAAGAGTTGGGTTCAATCCTTCATTTAAACCCAATGGTTGGAGTCAATCCTTCATTTAAACCCAAGAGTTGGGTTCAACCCTTCTTGTAAGCCCAAGGGTTGGGTTCATCCTTAATTTAAACCAATTGGTTGGGTTCCATCCAATGGTTGGGTTCAACATTTCATACAAACCCAAGATGGTTTCAACCCTTCATTTAAACCCAACAGTTCAACCCTTCATTTAAACCCAGTGGTTTGGTTCAATCCAGTGGACTGGTTTAGCACTTTGGATAAACCCAAGAGTTGGATTCAACCCTTCATTTAAATCCAAAAGTTGGATTCAGCCTTTAAATAAACCCAAGAGTTGGGTTCAACCTTTCTTTTAAGCCCAAGGGTTGGGTTCAATTCTTAATTTAAATCAAATATTTGGGTTCCATCCAATGATTGGGTTCAACACTTCATGCAAACACAAGCTGGGTTCAACCCTTTATTTAAACCCAAGGGTTTCAAGAGTTCAAATTTTCATTTAAACCCAACAGTTCAACCTTTCATTTAAACCCAGTGGTTTGGTTCAATCCAATGGTTGGGTTCAGCACTTTGGATAAACCCAAACATTGGGTTCAACCCTTCATTTAAACCCAAGAGTTGGGTTCAACCCTTCTTGTAAGCCCAAAGGTTGGGTTCATCCTTAATTTAAACCAAATGGTTGGGTTCCATCCAATGGTTGGGTTCAACATTTCATGCAAACCAAGATGGGTTCAATCCTTTATTAAAACCCAAGAATTGGGTTCAAACCTTCATTTAAACCCAACAGTTCAACTCTTCATTTAAACCCAATGGTTTGGTTCAATCCAGTGGATGGGTTCAGCACTTCAGATAAACCAAACTGTTGGGTTCAATCCTTCTTTTAATCCCAAGAGTTGAGTTCAATCCTTCATTTAAACCCAAAAGTTGGGTTCAATCATTTAAGCCCAAGAGTTGGGTTCAATCCTTCGTTAAACGCAAGAGCTGGGTTCAACCCTTCATTTAAGCCCAAGAGTTGGGTTCAATCCTTAATTTAAACCCAATAGTTGGGTTCAGCCTTTCATATAAATCCAAGACTTGGGTTCAATCCTTAATTTAAACCCAATAGTTGGGTTCAGCCTTTCATATAAATCCAAGACTTGGGTTCAATCCTTCGTTTAACCCAAGAGTTGGGTTCAACCCTTCATTTAAGTCCAAGACTTGGGTTCAATCCTTCATTTAAACCCAAGAATTGGGTTCTACTCTTCATTTATGCCCAAAGGTTGGGTTCAGCCCTTCATTTAAGCCCAAAGGTTGAGTTCAACCCTTGTTTTAAGCTCAACAATTGCATTTAACCCTGTATTGACTAAAGGGTTGAGCCCAAACAGCCAAACCCTGCAGCTGGGGGGAGGTTTAGTTCTCCAACACCTTTTCATGGGGAGGGACCCCAAACGGTGCCATCTGCCCTGCTGCTGGTCATTAACTCTCTGCTCCTCTGGTTTGCTTTTCTCCATTCCAAGGTGGGCCTTAACGTTCTGATCCAGAGAGCCAACAAGTTTACCCCGGCCACTCGGCTGCTGATCCAGAGGTTTGTGCCATTCCCCGCTGTGGGTAAGGAAAAATTCCTTTTCTTTGTATTCCAGGTGGTGGCTGCCAACCTGCAGGTGCCCAGGAGCCCCTGGGATGGACACAGCTCCTCCCTTGCTGCTCGTGTCCCCTCAGTGGTGGTCCCCGAGCTGGGGCAGGCAGGGATGGGACTCTGCAAAGCAGAATTTTGGCAGAAAATGCTGCAGGGCTGCTGGTGGAGGCAGCTCCTCAGGATTTTCAGCTGCACTTTGCACCCTGGAGCAGCTTCAGGAGTGATCAGCACTGTGTGGTCTTTGACCATTCCAACCTCAGAGCATTTAATTTGCAGGATCTGGGCTGAGCTGTGTCAAATCTTCAAATAAGCAGCAGCACTGTGGCTATTTCACAATAAAATGCAGAGAAATGGTTCTGCTCTGAATGTGCAGATTTCTGAGAGTCACTGGTTAAGAGCAGCCCCAGTGTGTGCAGAGCTGAGGCTGCTCCTGGCATGGTGGAACATTTTATTGGGGTTTTATCAGCCCTGTGTTTGAGGGCAGGGATGCTCTGCACTCAGCCTTTGCTGGGTTGTGGTTCCAACCTCCAGCACATGCTGAGTTATTTTAGCCCTGAAGAAATCACCAGTGGCTTTGGAGTAATTCTTTGTGTAAGCTTGTTTATTTACAAAGATGGTGCAAAATCACAAAAAAATGGGGTTTATTCCCTGTTCCAGGTTCCTTTTTCAGCCATATAATGCCAAATTTTCCTTTCTGATTTTTCATTTACTGTGCAAGTGCCACATCCTCAGAGCTCTCCTGAGCCCCTTTACCTGTCTGCTGCTCTCACTTTCTCTGGCCTTTCTGCTCCTTTTTCAGCAGAGAATTGGTTGTAGTGTCCCTCCAGCCCTCAATTCCTGAATTGCTGGATTTTCTCCCCCTTTTCTGCCACAAAAGCAGCTGCCTGCCCTGCCTGCAGAGCAGGGGGGACAGGGATTGTGCTCTGGGGGTTGCACTGAGCATTTTCCGTGTACACCAGGGGTCTGTGGCCATTGCTGTGTTTTTCCTGGGCCTTTTCTGGGATCTATTTAAGAGGGATTCAGCTTTCCTTGGTGTTTTACACCAGGAGAGCACGAGGGATGAGTTCCAGTCCCATGAGGGACACACACACTCATGGGAAGGGGTCTGTAGAGGAGACCCCTCCCCATGGAGTTTGAGGAGTGTTTGAGTCAAAGGCAGGCAGGAAATCCTTGCTGCAGGGTTGATCTGCTTTCACACCAAGGTGTTTGTGTTGGCATTGATTGAGGACCCATAATTAATTTGTTTAGCCTGTAATTAATTCCCCAGCTAATGTTTTATTTGTCTGGCTTTGTTATGGGCCAGGACATCAGGGATCCTCCCACTAATTGCTGGTTTGTGGTTTGCAGACCTGGACAAACCCTTCATTAAGATTTGTCTCCCAATTCCTTTTGAGCCTCCAGCCCCCAGCAGAAAGGCAGAAATTCTCTATTTCTACATGAAAAGCCAAACACTGGGGTAAAGCCCTTCCTCCAAAACCCCCCAGATGTGGTGCTCAGGGATGGGCTGGTGGATTTGGCAGTGATGGTTGGACCTGATGATCTTAGAGATCCTTTTCAGTCTTAATAATTCCATGATTCTGTGAAATTAGAGAGTTTTTATCATCCTGTCCTTGCCTCCCTCTGCACTGACCCCCAGAGCTGTGCTGCCTGGGGGCAGCTGGAAAACTGGGGGGGCATCCAAGCTTCAGGGTCCCATCCCAAATTACCACAGGAGGGGCAGCTGCTGCTGGGGTGGGAGGCAGCCCAAACTCCAGCAGGGATGCTCTGAGGACTCCACGGAGCTTTGGGAAGCTGGGATGGGTGCTGGGGAAGGTCTTGGTGCCCTCAGAGAGGTCTGTGTGAAGGTTGTGTTTGCACCATCAGGGAATGCCCACCTGCAGGACACCTGGAGGATGCTTTAGCACCAGTGCTGCTGGGTCAGGCCCTGCCCTCACCCCCTTCCAAGGTTAATTTTCCAACTGAAAACTCCAAATTGTCCTAAAAATCCCACCCAGGACCAGGGGTTGGATTCAGGAAACCAAGCCAGGGGAGCAGCTCCTGGAGGAGCAGCCAAGGACCTGCAGAGCCAGGGGCTGGAAAAGGGGTTTGGGATTGGGGCTGGGGCATCCTCAGGGGGTGAAGGGTTCCATGGAAAAGCAGGGAAGGGAAGGAGGTCTTGGAGCCTGAGTTTGGCAGGGAGGGGCTGGATCCTTGCTCAGTGCCCAGGGGAATTCAAGGAACCCAATTCACCCTTTTCTTCCCCAGAACGGGGTGTGAACAGCTGGCCCCAAGGCCAGGGTGCCACTGGGGAGGGTGTGCTTTATACATGGCTAAAAAACCTCACAAAACCCCAAAACTCCCATCCCAACCCTGATCTGAAAGAAGTTAAAGCTGATGGAAAGATCCTAATTGGAGAGAAGGGAGAGGGAGGAAGGATTTCTTCTCCGTGGGCTTTTTTGTGTGTGGGTAAAATTGTTGTGTTTAGGTGATGCCCAAGGACAGATTTAGAGTGTGGAAAACATCCTGGGGTAGAAAGAGTCCCTACAAACACCAGGAGTGGGGTGCTGCCTTGGAGCCCCCTTTCCTCAGAGTGCTTTCACAGCCGCAGTTTCCATTACCACAATTCCTTCCCAAATCCTGCAGATGACTTTGTCTGCACAAAAATTTATTTATTTATCCCCCCCACAGCTTCATGCAGTGTGCTTTATACTGTAGATGTTCATGGCTAAAAAACCTCAGAAAACCCAAAAATCCCATCCCAAACCTGCTCTAAAGGAAATTAAAGCTGATGGAAAGATCCTCATTGGAGAGAAGGGAGAGGGAGGAAGGATTTCTTCTCCTTGGGCTTTTTTGTGTGTGTGTGGGTAAAATTGTTGTGTTTAGGGGATGCCCAAGGACAGATTTAGAATGTGGAAAACATCCTGGGATAGAAAGAATCCCTACAAACACCAGGAGTGGGGTGCTGCCTTGATGTGGAGCCTGAGCCCCGTTTCCTCAGAGCGCTTTCAGAACCACAGTTTCCATTACCACAATTCCTTCCCAAATCCTGCAGATGACTTTGTCTGCACAAAAATTTATTTATTTCTCCCCCCCCCCCCCCACCCTCGTGCATTTGAGACATCCATGCAATCCAAGTTTAGCCATAATTAGCAGTGTTTCTGCTCTCTCAGAAAGCAGAAGGGGAGCGGCTACGTGAGCGCCTCGTCTCAGACAAACCATGGAAGCAGCTTTTGCCTTTGGGACCAGGGCAGAGAATCCAGAGCCTTGGGAAAGCATCTTGGGAGCGTCAGGGCTGGCCACCCCATGCTGAGTCTGTCAGGAACTCTGTGCCAGGGCATCCCTGGCCAAAGCAGCTCTGCTGGGCTCCTTGGTCTGCTCGGTTCTGATTGACAGCGAGAAGGACGGGGCGTGCGAGTGTTAAAAATGAAAAAAAAGCAGGGGCTAAACTTTCTCTAAATGAAAGGCCTTGTTTTGTTTTTTTCTCTGGGATTCAGGAGCTGAAGGGTTGGGAACACAGATATTTTGATAGATGGGAAGAGTGGTCTGGTAGTTGGAATATTAAAGAGAGAGACAGAGTGTGCGTGTGTGTGTGTTCCTCTCCCTCTCGAGTGGAAGGAGCATTTGTCACCACAAATCATCCTTGATTGCACAGAGCTGCCTTCAGAGAGGGCTCACCCACCCACCACCCTCAAAAAATTAGACATTTGTTATATGACATGAATTGAGATTAATTAGCGAATATTAACCCATCAAGCAGTGCAGAAACACATTTTTGGAAGGCACTGGTGCTTGCAGCAACAGTGGGTTTGTCTCAGTTCTGGGTGGAAAGTTTGCAGGCAAATGTGGTGTGGGGGGTGCTGGAAAATGCCACTTGATCAGCCCAAAAGTTTTGTGGGAATGAGCAGCTTTTCCCTGGGAGAAGTCGGGAAGTGCCTGAGTGAGAGGAGGAGCAGCACGTGGTGCTCAACCCCAGCTCTTGGTCAGACTTTAGACAGAATTTGGGGTCGTCTTGAGGCCTCAAAAGCCACAGGCTGGGCCAGGAGGAGGGGTCAGACAGGTCCTGGTGCATGGAGTCATTTTCCCCTAAATTGTGTGAAATCATGGAATGGTTTGGGCTGGAAAGGACCTAAAGACCATCTAGTTCCAACCACAGGCAAGGACACCTTGCACTAGACCTTCCTGTAGGCCTATTTACCCTTTTTATCCCAGAGGAAAAAAAAAATTGTTTACTATTCTCCTTGAGAATCCCATCTTTTTTTTGGGATCAGAGCAATTCACCTCAGCAGGTTGAGGGGAGGAGATCTGGAGTCAGGGCAAACAGAAGCTGCCAGTGGGGGTTGAGCTGATCCTGCTGCCTTTCTCCTCCTCAGCCAGTGCCAACATCTGCAACGTGGTCCTGATGAGGCACACGGAGCTGGAGGAGGGAATCGATGTGTTGGACACTAATGGGAACATCGTCGGCTCTTCCAGGGTTGCTGCCAAACATGTGAGTACAGCAGCTGGGAGAGCTGGGCCACAGCTGATTCCAGCCCCAGCACATCCCACAGCCTCAGGAATCCATGGCTTTGGCAGCTGGGAGTGGAGGAGATGCAGAGAACATGGAAATTTGGGGGCTTGGTAGGAACCACCTTCCCTTCCATGGGAATTCCTTGTGGAACACCCAGCACAGATCCCTCACGCCTTTTCCCAAATGAGGAGGACTCAGGCTCGGGGCTGAGCAGCTTTCCAGCCCTTCCCTGCCAATCCTGCACCAAAAGCTGCCACCCAAAGCTGGCTGAGGGCAGCCAGATGTTGTTCACCTCGTGAACAGCTGGTTTGCTTCCCCTGTCACCCCCTCTGTGCCACCTGCCTGGAGCTGCTCCCTTCCCATCCCTGGGTGCAGTCCTGGCTCCTGAGCACCCCCTGAGCTGTTGTTTCCAAGTGGGCTCTGACTGAGATGTGGAGCTGTGCTGAGCACACGCCCAGGCACAGGAGTTAATAATATAATGCTTGGCATTTCCCTCCCTCCTTCTGTCCAAGGCACTCCAGAGACAGCAATTAATGTACAGCTCTGCAGTCCTCGGCAGGAACGGGGAGATCTCGAATAGCTCTCCATATTGTTGGTTAACAGGGGGATTAAAACAATCTGCTGAAGGGCTCAGAGACACTTCTTGGAGCCAGTTTTCCTCACTTCCATTAACTGGCTCCAGGACCCACTCTCCTCTCTCTGTCCTGATGGCTGAAAGGGAAAATGAAGATTAAAAGTGGAGGCGCTGTGAGAGTGATGTAGGTGGAGCTCAAATGTAAAATTTGGGAGTTCTGGGAACTTCTGCTCAGCTGCCATCCAATCCCAGCTCTTCTTGCTGGATAGGTTAATCCTGGTTTTTGTCATGTGAAACGTGGCAGATCCTCATTGTGACAGAGCTGTCTCTGTGTGAGGGTTTGTTGTGACCCACATGTCCCTGTGACATAAAATCAGGGGATGGTTCGGGTGGAAGGGATCCTAAATCCCATCCAGTGCCATCCCATCCCTGGGCAGGGACACCTCCCATTGTCCCAGGTGGATCCAAGCCCCAATGTCCAACCTGGCCTTGGGCACTGCCAGGGATCCAGGGGCAGCCACAGCAAATCTGGGAATTCCAGCCCAGCCAGGAATTCCTTGCCCAGATCCCAGCCCAATCTGCCCTTTCCCAGTGGGAGCCATTCCCTGGGTGCTGTCCCTCTGTCCCTTGTCCCCAGTCCCTCTGCAGCTCTCCTGGAGCCCCTGCAGGCCCTGGGACATCTCTGGGCCTCAATAAATCCAAACCCTGCTTTGGTTGCTCCCTTTGGTGAGGAAGGAAGAATCGTGGAGACACAATGTAGTTCTATGGTTGGGGTTTTCCTGGGAGAGGAGAGCCCTGTGTGTCCCAAATCCCTGCAGGGAATGAAGCAGCAGTGATGGGAAACAATTCCTGGGGCAGCAGTGAGGAGCTGCATCCCCAGCACAGAGTGAGATCAAAGCTCAGCTCAGGCAGGAAGGGCTGAAAATGCTGCTCAGTCCATGGTGGGATATTTCCCTACAACATCTCCCTACATTTCCCTGCAACATTTTCCCCACAACCTCTCTCCCACAACATTTCCTCCACAACATCTCCCTACAACATTTCCCTACAACATTTCCCCCTAACATTTCCCCTCCAAAATTTCCCTCCAACATTTCCCCTCCAACATTTCACCTACAATATTTCCTCCACATCTCCCTACAACATTTCTCTCCAACATCTCACCTACAACATCTCCCCTCCAACATTTCCCTACATTTCCCTACAACATTTCCCCTACAACATTTCCCCTACAACATTTTCCTCCAATATTTCCCCTCCAACATTTCCCTACAACATTTTCCCACAACATTCCCCATACAACATTTCCCCTCCAAAATTTCCCTACATTTCCCCTCCAACATTTCCCTACATTTCCCCTACAACAGTTCCTCCACAACACCTCCCTACAACATTTCCCCACAACATTTCCCCTCCAACATTTCTCTACAACATTCCCCCTAAAAATTTCCCCTTCAAAATTTCTCAACAATATTCCCCCTACAACATTTCCCTACTACATTCCCCCTACAAATTTCCTCTCCAAAATTTCTCAACAGCATTCCCCCTACAACATTTCACCTACAACATTTCACCTACAACATTTCCTCCACAACACCTCCCTACAACATTTCCCCACAACATTCCCCCTACAACATTTCCCTTCAACATTCCCCCCACAACGTTTCCCTACAACATTTCCCCTACAGCATTTCCTCCACAACATTTCCCTAAACATTTCCCCTCCAACATTTCCTCCACAACATCTCCCATGCAATGTTTCCCCCTCAACGTTTCCCATCAGTGATTCCCATCCCATTCCCATCAGTGACACAGGTGACATTGCTCTCATTCCCATCATTGACACAGGTGACATCCACAATTAGGCTCTGGCCAAGCTCTAGCTCTACTCAGATGGGATAATTGATGATAAACCCAGATGTTTTCTGCATCCAAAACTATCCAAGTCGCTGTGGCTTGGCAATTTGACCCTCCATACATGGCACCTGAGCCTACTTTTAAACTAAGCTTGGAGAATTGTTATCCAGGCATGATTTTCCAATTCTCAACTGCTTTGAGGTTTGTCAGCTGCTGCAGACTCTGGGGGGACAGCTCAGTGCCATCAGCAGAGCCATCCTGAGCCTGGCAGGTCCATGCTGGCTTGGTTTGGGATGTCTGCATGTGTTTGTTTGTTTGTGTTTGCTCCACAGGCCCTGCTGGAAACAGCCCTGACCAGAGTGGTCCTGCCCATGCCTATACTGGTTCTACCTCCCATCATCATGTCCGTGCTGGAGAAGTGAGTCTGCCCAGGGGGAGGCAGGGAAGGGCCTCAGAGGGTGACAGGCGTGGATATTTTATGGGATTGTGGAATGGTTTGGGTTGGAAAGGTCCTCCAAGGTCATTGAGTCCAACCATTCTATGGGATTGTGGAATGGTTTGGGTTGGAAAGGTCCTCCAAGGTCATTGAGTCCAACCATTCTATGGGATTGTGGAATGGTTTGGGTTGGAAAGGTCCTCCAAGGTCATTGAGTCCAAGCATTTTATGGAATCGTGGAATGGTTTGGGTTGGAAAGGTCCTCCAAGGTCTCCCAGTCCAACCATTCTATGGAATCATGGAGTGGTTGGAAAGGTCCTGCTAGGTCATCCAGTCCAAGCATTTTATGGGATCATGGAATGGTTGGAAAGGTCCTCCTAGGTCATTGAGTCCAAGCATTTTATGAGAATCACGGGATGGTTTGGGTTGGAAAGGTCCTGCTAGGTCATCCAGTCCAAGCATTTTATGGGGTCATGGAATGGTTTCAGTTGGAAAGGTCCTCCAAGGTCACCCAGTCCAACCATTTTATGGAATCATGGAGTGGTTGGAAAGGTCCTCCAAGGTCATTGAGTCCAAGCATTTTATGGAATCATGGAATGGTTTGTGTTGGAAAGGTCCTCCAAGGTCACCCAGTCCAACCATTCTATGGAATCATGGAATGGTTGGAAAGGTCCTGCTAGGTCATTGAGTCCAAGCATTTTATGAGAATCACAGGATGGTTTGGGTTGGAAAGGTCCTCCTAGGTCATTGAGTCCAAGCATTTTATGGGATCATGGAATGGTTTGGGTTGGAAAGATCCTCCAAGGTCATCCAGTGCAACCATCCCAGCACTGCCACCCATGTCCCCAGGTGCCACATCCACAGGGCTTTTGTTGGGTTATGTTTTAGTCTGGTTTAGAGATGGGGTTTTAAAAACTTATTTTATTTTATTTTCAGTCTTGTGTGAAGGGTGAGATAATACAGATGTTGTAAGTTATGTTATTACAATTAGAAGCTATTTCTTAATTATAATACACTAGAAGTGTTTCTTGGCTTATCAGCTTTAGCTCCACTATGTTGTAAATGTTTTAAAGGTAATTATCTAAAATTACCCCTTGTGGGTTTTACAATATATCTTTTACAGTTCTGTTTCCCTAAAGTATCTAGTCTTTTTTGCAAGGTTATCTTTTGAAACCTTATTTCTCTCTCAACAATTTCTCTCTTATTCCATGGCATTTCTAAGTCAGTATTTTTTATCTCAATGTTTGCATACAGATGTGAGCCCTCTGTCAGGTTCTCTACAAATCCATTTCCCACAGGCTTTGAAATCCCCCCAGGGATGGGGACTCCTGCCCCTTCCAGTGCTTAACAACCCTTTCCATGAAGGAATTTCCCCCAAATCCATCCTAAACCTTCCCTGGTGCTGTTCCCTCTCCTCCTGTCCCCGTTCCCTGGAGCAGAGCTCGACCCCCCCAGCTGTCCCCTCCTGTCCCCTCCTTGTGCAGAGCCACAAGGTCTCCCCTCACATTTCATCCACCAGACAGATTTTTTTGCATATTAAATTTCCACATTTAGAACCAATCGTTTCCATCATTTCAATCAATTTCCATCATTTAGGACCAATGTCCAGCTTGTTGAAGTTTTATATTGGTGTGATTATTCTAACTCACCCTGACATCCCAGCAGTTTGAATAACCCCTGGTGGAAGGTCAGTGTGAGACAAAACCCCTGAATTCAGTGCAAAATCACCCCTGATTTTTAGGAAACATTAGAGATTAAAAGGGCTCAGCTGGTGTGCAGAGAGATTATCATGGAATCATGGAATTGTTTGGGTAGGAAGACACCTTAAACACCCTCTAATTCCAAGGAGGAGCAGATTCCAACCCTCCTAATTTTGTGCAAAACATTTGAATTTTATTTCATTCTCCTTCTGGACAAAATCTCTGCAGCCTCATCCTTGTTCCAAGTCCTTTGTCACCCACAAAGCCAGGATTTACCTGCAGGATCTGCTGGGAATGTGCCTGGGAGTGGCTGTGCCTTACTCTGGAGTAGTTTACTCTGGAGTAATTTACTCAGGGCTTACTCCAAGTCGTGTGTAGAACTGAGGCTTTGCACTGAGGTGGTTTTGTGTGTTCCCACTGGTTGAACTGATTCCCATTTAACCATCAAAAAAATTCAACACTCAGAAAAAATTATTTTATTGCTTCAAATTATTTTATTGCTCAGTACCCAGAGATAAAATCCTTTATGTAAAAAAAATTTGGAGAAATTTGTAGAAAATTTCTGCTCTCTAAATGAATAAATTATTGTCTCCAGCAGGACACACTGAGGGCCCATCCTGGGCCATCTCCAGGCTGAAATAAACCTGGCAGTAAAATTGGATTGGCACCTGGGGAGAAAATAAAACTGATGGTGAAATTTGCTCCCTCCTTTGCAGCAAAATAAAACCAGTAAATCACTTCTTTGTCCTCGGGGGCATCATAAATCCTTGGATTGATGTGAGTTTTGCTGAATGCACCTGTGCTCAGTGCAGGCCTTTCTAAAACTGATTTTATCTGTGAACTTACAGGAGATTGCCCTCCAAAAAAAACCAAAAATCATCATTTTAACTTATTGAAAGCTTTAATTCACGTTTGTGAGAGAAAATTTTCCTTCTCGCTGCCACAAAACTCCGTGGGTATAAAAATATCCGGGCTCTGCTTTTGCCTGCCTGAATTGTGCCCGGAGCTTTGTGCCTGCTGCATTTTCCATCAGATATCCTCGGGCTCCTGGAAGGCTGGCAGTGAGAAGCAGCAGGGATGGGGAGTGAGGTGTGGCTTGGCCACGCTGCTGGAGCTGGTGGCAGCTCTGGAGCAGCCCTGGGACACGGGGACTGTCCCTGTCTGTGCCTCAGGGAGCTGAAGTCAACTCTCAGATCTTAAAACTCGTTCCCAAAGGGCTCACTCTGAGCTGAAAGCTCATTTTGGGAAAAAAAAAAGCAACTTTGGAGCGTTTGGGGAAAGTGTAACTTGATAAATTTAGTAGGATTTGAGTTTGAGGAGGGTGTTTTAATGGGGGTGAGATCCAGGCAGGCATTATCCATTTATTTATAGAAATCCCTACAGGGGCTGTAAATGGGAAGGATGAAGGTGTCACTCTGCAGAGCTGGGATCAGGAGCCACAATCTGGATCTCCAGTGGATTTGCATTTGGGATGGTGGGAAGGAGGGGATGGTTCCTCCAATTGATTTACATTTGGGAAAGTGAGGATGGAAGGAACAATTCCTCCAATGGATTTGTATTTGGGATTGTGAGATGATTCTTCCGATTGATTTACATTTGGGAAAGTGAGGAAGGAAGGAACAATTCCTCCAATGGATTTGCATTTGGGATGGTGGGAAGGAGGGGATGGTTCCTCCAATTGATTTGCATTTGGGATTGTGGGGAAGGAAGGAACAATTCCTCCAAGTTGTTTGAATTTGGGATGTGGGGAAGGAAGGGAGTGATTGCTCCGAGCATTGTGAATTTGGGATTGTGGGGAAGGAAGGAACAATTCCTCCAATGGATTTGTATTTGGGATTGTGGGAAGTAGGGGATGATTCTTCCAATGGATTTGCATTTGGGATTGTGGGGAAGAGGGAACAATTCCTCAAATTTATTTACATTTGGGATTGTGGGAAAGAGGGAGCAATTCCTGCAAGTCATTTTAATTTGGGATATGGGGAAGGAGGGGAGCAATTCCTCCAATGGATTTGCATTTGGGATTATGGGAAAGAAAGGAGGGAGTGATTCCTCTGAGTATTTTGAATTTGGGAAAGTGGGGAAGGAAGGAACAATTCCTCCAATAGATTTGCATTTGGGATTTTGGGAAGTAGGGGATGATTCTTCCAATGGATTTACATTTGGGATTGTGGGGAAGGAAGGGAGCTATTCCTCCAATGGATTTACATTTGGGATTGTAGGAAGGAGGGAACAGTTCCTGTGAGTCATTTGAATTTGGGATGTGGGGAAGGAGGGGAACAATTCCTCCAATGGATTTGCATTTGGGATTATGGGAAGTAGGGGATGATTCTTCCAATGGATTTGCATTTGGGATTTTGGGGAGTAGAGGATGATTCTTCCAATGGATTTACATTTGGGATTGTGGGGAAGGAAGGGAGTTATTCCTCCAATGGATTTGTATTTGGGATTGTGGGGAGTAGAGGATGATTCTTCCAATGGATTTGCATTTGGGATTGTGGGGAAGGAAGGGAGAGATTCCTCATTTGCATTTGGGATTGTGGGGAAGGAAGGGAGAGATTCCTCATTTACATTTGGGATTGTGGGAATCAGGGGATGATTCTTCCAATGGATTTGCATTTGGGATTGTGGGGAAGGAAGGGAGAGATTCCTCTGAGTAGTTTGAATTTGGGATTGTGGGGAAGGAAGGAACAATTCCTCCAATAGATTTACATTTGGGATTGTGGGGAAGGAAGGGAGTGATTCCTCATTTACATTTGGGATTGTGGGGAAGGAAGGGGGTGACTCCTCTGAGTAGTCTGAATTTGGGATATGGGAAGGAGGGATGATTCCCATGCCCAGTGTGATCCCAGGTGCAGGTGGGTGATGGTGCTCACCTGGGTGGGACCCCCACCCCTGCAGGGCCCAGCCCCTGCCCCCAGCAGGGTGTCAGACCCCAGGAATCCTCCCCAGCTCGCTGCTCCCAAAGTTTATTTTAAGTGGCCAGTTCCCGGCCGCCGTCTCTCCGCTCGCATCCAGGTCTTTCCTCTCTCCCAGCCATCTCTCCATCTGCATGTTTTAACTCCCCCAGCTGCCTCTCTCGTCTCTTGTGCCATTTTTTTCAGCTCTCTTGGCTCCTCTCTTCTCTTTGCCTGCTGTGTATTTTAACTCCCGGGGCCGCCTCTCTGCTCTCCAAGTAATTCCATGTTCCCTCCCACCGCCGCGCTCCCGCTCTTGCCCATGTTTCATGCATTTCCTGCTGCTTGGACTCTGCTGGAGCAGTGAACATATAGAACCAATGTTTATTTTCAGCCTGCATATGCCACGCAGGGAACACGGTGTCAGTTATCCGTGCAGATGTATTCTCATTGAGCTTTTATAAATAATATCCGCGCCGGCAGCTCTCGCTGCGGGGAAATATCGGCTTGGAGGGGCCTGAGGGGTGAGGGTGGCTGAAAATGGGGACTCTGTGGTGTCTCTGTGTCACACAGGTGTGGGGACAGCAGCAGCCACTGCGGGAAGTTGGGCTCTTCATCCCTATTTCCTTTTATTTCCTTTATTCAGCCCCTTCTGTCAGTCCTTTGTTTGGTTGTTAGGATGAAATTTGGGAGATGGAGCTGTTTGCTCCCAGCCACCATCCAAGGCTTCTCCAGCAGCTCCCTGCAGAGCTGCAGCTGCTTGGAGTGGGGCAGGCCAGCCCTAAATGCGGCCTCAGTCTGAGCTCTGGGCTGGGAGAGACCAAATTTTTGCCTCCTGTGGTCTGGCCAGGAGCTGGAGAAGCTCAGTCTGTCACCATCGTCTGCTGGGGACGCTTTGGGGAAGCTCTGAGCAGAACCTGAGCTCTTCTTACATCCTTATCTGATCCCAAACCTCCTCTGTGCCCCTCAGAGAAGACAGTTCAGAGGATCTGAAGCACTGAGAAGGTTCCAGGAGCTCGGGAATGTCAGGATGCACTGGAGAAGGCCTTGGAGCTGGCTGGGCAGTGTCTGTGGAAGAGACAAAGCTGGAGCTGCTGGCAAAGAGCAGGAGCTGAGGGAGAAATGGGAGCAGAACTGTTATGTCCATGGAAGAGGAGCATTTCTGCTCTTCTTCACCTCCAGATTCTCCTTGTGCAGCAGTTCCCAGGGCTGTTTTCCTATAAATCCCATAAAATCAGGATGCTGCTCTTCTTCACCTCCAGATCCTCCCCATGCAGCAGTCCCAGGGCTGTTTTCCTACAAATCCCATAAAATCAGGATGCTCCAGGGCTGGATTAGCACTGCAGAGCTGCTCTGGCTCAGCTGAATCAGTGGCACCAGGAAAAATGGATTTTCCTGGGGGCTGGCCAGTGCAGTGTGGTGCTGGAAGGGCATTTTCTTCTCCTTGAGCCCTGTTTGTCCCTGCAGAGCTGGGGTGAGACAGGAGTTGCCCCTGACCCTGGTGTCCCTGGGTTTTCCTGGAGGCATTTCCCGTGCCAGGGAGTGCAGGATGCTCCCACAGGTGCCTCTCCTTGTAGGCCCTGTCCAGCCCAGCCCTCAGTGAAGTTTGTTTGGGCTCAGCAGCTGCCAGCAGTGACACCTTCAACTGCTGGGGCTGTTCCCAGAGTAAACACGGAAACTGCTCCTTTCATGGTGTCAATCAAGCACAAAAAGCCCCCCAGCCTCCCTCCTTTTGCATCTGCTGTGTCCTCGGAGGGGCTCAGGGCTGGGGCTGTGGGGTGAGGACGGTGCTGGCCTGGCTGGGTGGGACAGCAGAGCTGCTGGTCTCTGGTGGAGCTCACATTTCCCAAAATGACCCAAAACGGGGGAGAAAAGCTGGGGGACAGGGCAGAGAGACCTGACAGGCTCAGCAGGATCGGGGTCTGGGGGTCCCAGACTTCCTGGGTGTATCAGAGGGTGTTGTGAGGAGTGTGGGATCACTCAGGATCCCTCAGAAGCCCCCAAGATCCATCAGGACCCCGCAGGATCCTCCAGGATCCCTCAGGATTGCTCAGGATCCACCAGGACTCCCCAGAACCCCACCAGGATCCCCCAGGATTCCTTAGGACCCCCCAGGATTACTCAGGACCCCTCAGGAGCCCCCAGGATCTCCCAGAATCCCCCAGGATCACTCAGGAGCCCCCAGGATGCCCCAGGATTCCTCAGGACTCCCCAGAACCCCCAGGATCCCCCAGGACCCCTCAGGACCCCCCCCAGGATCCCTCAGGATCCCCCAGGACACCCCAGAATGCCTCAGTGCTGCTCAGGATCCCCCAGGACCCCTCATGATTGCTCAGAACCCTACAGGATCTCCCAGGACACCCCAGGATCCTTCAATATTGCTTGAGATGCCCCAGGATTGCTCAGGACCCTCCAGGACCTCTCAGGATTGCTCAGGATCCCTCAGGATCCTTCAGGATCCCCCAGGACACCCCAGGATCCCTCAGGACCCCTCATGATTCCTCAGGATTCCTCAGAACCGTCCAGGATCCCCCAGGACCTTCATGATTGCTCAGGATCCCTCAGAACCCTCCAGGATCCCCCAGGACCCCTCATGATTGCTCAGAACCCTCCAGGATCCCCCAGGACACCCCAGGATCCCTCAGTATTGCTTGAGATCCCTCAGGATCCCCCAGGACCCCCCAGGATCCTCCAGAAGCCCCCAGAACCCCCCAGTATCCCCCAGGACCCCTCATGATTGCTCAGGATCCCTCAAAACCCTCCAGGATCCCCCAGGACACCCCAGGATCCCTCAGTATTGCTTGAGATCCCCCAGGATTGCTCAGGATCCCTCAGGATCCCCCAGGATCACTCAGGATCCCCCAGAACCCCCCAGAACCCCTCAGGACACCCCAGGATCCCCCAGGACCCCCCAGGATCCCTCAGTATTGCTTGAGATCCCCCAGGATTGCTCAGGACCCCCCAGGACCTCTCAGGATCCCTCAGGATCCCCCAGGATCCCCCAGAACCCCCCAGAACCCCCCAGGACCCCCCAGGATCCCTCAGTATTGCTTGAGATACCCCAGGATACCCCAGGACCCTCCAGGATCACTCAGGATCCCCCAGGATCCCCCAGAACGCCCCAGAACCCCCCAGGATCCCGGCGTTCCCCGCGCCCCGCGGCGTCTGGCGGTGTCTGTGCTGCCTCTGCTCCCGTTTGCAGCAAACAGCCCAGAAACCCCCAGACGGTGTCAGCTGGGAGCCTGGGGCTCGCTCCCGTCATGTTTGGTTTCGCATCCGACACCTCCTCCCCGGCAAACACGGGCCCAGTTCAGCGCCCCCGATAACTCCCATATGGAATCAATTACAGCACCTCCTGAAAAACGCCAGGGGCAGCTGCCAAATTATGCAAAACTCAGAGCACTAATGAAGGCTGCGATGAAAGTTGAATGAAGGTGTGTTTACAGCGCCGTGGCTCCGTGCAGCAGATGCACTGTCTGTGTGTGTGTTTGTACCTATGGCCTACTCCGGGCCTACCCAGCCCTCAGGGAACCTCCCCTGCCTGTGGGGAAGGTGACACAGGAAAGCCTTATAAATATGGTTGTCTGGAAAAAGATTTTGAGAATACAGCAACTTTAAGTGAGATGGAAATGAAAGCAAGCTTTGAGATCCCTCAGTTACTGAACTACTGGAAAACAATGGCGTGGCCAGCTGAAGGCCATGGTATGGCCATCCCCCTTCAATGAAACACCCTCTGCTTGCAGGCAGCTCCAAGGGTCAGAGCAGACCCTATAGTTGGCAGAAAAAGCCAAAAGAGGAGTCCTTAGGGTTTAAAATGTACCACAGTATGGTGATGTAATGATTCCTCTAGGCTGTATGTAAATGCTGTAGGATGAGAGTTGGATGAAGGTGTGTTTACAGCGCCGTGGCTCCGTGCAGCAGATGCACTGTCTGTGTGTGTGTTTGTACCTATGGCCTACTCCGGGCCTACCCAGCCCTCAGTGAACCTCCCCTGCCTGTGGGGAAGGTGAAACAGGAAATCCTTATAAAGATGGTTGTCTGGCAAAAGATTTTGAGAATATAGAAGCTATACACTGAAATGAAAGCAAGCCTTGAGATCCCTCAGTTACTGAACAACTGGAAAACAATGGTGTGGCCAGCTGAAGGTAATCCCCTGTCACTATAGGACATGAAAGAACACAAACCTACAGCACTGTTCTCAAAGTGAAGAAAAAAGGGAAGTTTATTTTCTGACCCCAACATTTATAGTTTTCCAAGAGTGACAGTGGATTGGAGAATGACAGTGCCACCTCTCCAATGACACTGGACAAACCAACAGTCCATCAACTTTCTCTTCCTCCATAAAGGAATGCAAAACAATGAGTTATTTACAGAAAGTGGGTGAGAAAGTTTGCTACAAGAATGTCTACATCAGAAGGCTTAGAAAATCTTAATAAATCAGGGTGACAATCCCCTTTTGATGGAACAACACCCTCTGCTTGCAGGCAGCTCCAAGGGTCAGAGCAGACCCTCCTAGGTTGGCAGAAGGGGTCCAAAGAGGAGTTTTTAGGGTTTAAAATGTAACACAGTATGGTAATGTAATGATTCTTACAGGCTGTATGGAAATGCTGTAGGATTTGTATATTGTACTAGATTGGTTAGTGAGAATTAGAATATTCAACACAGAAGAAGATTTATGGTATTGGAACAGGAACCTCGCTCTCTTACGCTTTTACTCTCTTATCCTTTTTACTTTCTTACCTTTTATACTCCCTCACCCTCTTACTCACCCTCTCATCCTCTCTCCCTCTCTCTTCTCTCAGTCCTGCTCTGAGCTGTGCCTGGCAGCTCCCAGCAGGGCCCTGCACCCAGGCCCTTTGCAATAAACCCCAAATCCCAGCAGGGCCCTGCACTTGGCCCTTTGCAATAAACCCCAAATTCCAAAAGGCCCCTGCACCCAGGCCCTTTGCAATAAACCCCAAATTCCAGCAGGGCCCTACACTTGGCCCATTGCAATAAACCCCAAATTCCAAAAGGCCCCTGCACTTGGCCCATTGCAATAAACCCCAAGTTCCAGACCTGGCTGCAGAGATCTCTCGTCTCCATCCGTCCCAGCCGTCCTACCCCCGACGCTCTGACACCAGCCTCTCCCCACCTCTCCCAGGGTCTCCTCAGCACAAAACCACCTCTGAAACCACCACAGGTGCACAGGGAAATCCCAGGAGGAAGAGGCATTGTGGGGTTTGAAGGGGGAAAGGGACAAAAATGGAAGAAAAAGGGGAAGAGGAGGAGGAGGAGGTGTTGTGGAATTTGCTGTTCTTTGCCATCCCAAGATCAGGGGAGAAACGTGGAGCAGTTTTTTATGCCAATGAGACAGAGCAAAAGTGTTGGGTTATGGAATTGGGGACAATAAAATAAACATGTTCAAGAGGGGTTGTGACACCATTAAAAGTCCCTGGAGAGGGACTTTTCCCAAGAGCAGGGAGTGCAAGGACAAGGGGAGATGGTCTCCAGCTGAGAGAGTGAAGTTTGGATCAGATCTTGGGCAAGGAATTCCTGGCTGGGCAGGTGGGGAGGTCCTGGGCTGGAATTCCCAGATTTGCTGGGGCTGCCCCTGGATCCCTGGCAGTTCCCAAGGCCAGGTTGAACACTGGGGCTTGGATCCACCTGGGATCATGTGAGGTGTCCCTGATGGGCTTTAAGGTCCCTTCCAACTCCAACTATTCCATGATTCCATGATTCTCTTGTCCTCCTGCAGCTTCCCAGGGTGAGACCAAACTTTCCAACCCTTTGTTGAATAATCTGAGCCAGGGTTTCATTCCAGAGCTGCCCCTGTCCTGTGCATGGGGTGAGGTCCCTAAAACTCCTGTTCTTGGTGAAACAGCACCAATATTTCTGCAGGGTTCTGGTGGGGTGGGATGGGGTTTGCTCCTGTGAATAAATCAGGCTCCTTCCCCTGCTTTTTGAACATCTCTGGAGACTTCAGTAATTCAGTTTTTAATATCTCTATTTTGAGTACCTTTTGAGATACTCAGAATGCATCTGGACACAATCCTGAATTCTGTGCTCCAGGGGACCCTGCAGGAGCAGGGAGGTGGGACTGGGTGACCTCTCTCCCAACCTCACTCACCCTGGGATTGTTCAGGCTCCAGAAAATGCCAGAGTTGGGCTGTCAGGGGGCTCTGAAGGTCCAGACCTCCCCATTCCCCGACCCAACCCTTTGGCAGAGCAGGCAGGGCAATGGTGTGAACTAAATCCCTCCTCACCACATGGATATTCATTTTATTTCCACACGGATATTTTATTTTCTTTTATTAATTTATTTTCAATCTGTGCTGATCCTCTGCAGTGAAACCCTTTGGAAGCTCCTCATCACTCCCTTCCAATGGGGGGTTAATGGGTGCAAAGAGGGATTTGCAGTGCAGCTGACAGCTCACAAAATGCAATATTTAACTCCCCTTCCTCCCCAGCTCGGTGTCGGGAGCAGGGATCCAGGGACAGGAGAAAACTGGACCTCTTGGCTAATTATGAGTCATTTATTCTGAACCGCACAAATTCTCCAATCTGAATCCCAATTAAGACATTACACTACATGTGTTAATTAGTCTGCTCTCCTTTTTAAATCGAGCCATAACTCTTCCTAATTAGGAGGTCGGCCCTTGTAATTTGAACTGGCCTGGGCTGGAAGCACCCCTGGAAGTCACACCTGGGGGCTGGACCCGGGATCCTTTCAAATTGGTTGAGGTTTTACTTGGGTGATTATAAGGTCCCCGACAGGGCAGTAATTACAGAGGGTGCAGTTCCAAATTAAGATGTCAGGGGTGGTGTCAGCAGCAACGCTTTGGCTCTAAACTGAGCCCCAGGAGGCTGCGAGGATCTGCTGCTGGGAGTGGCCCAATGAGGGCTCTCATGGATCACAGCAGCTTCAGCAGGACAAAAACCAGCTCGAGGAACTGCCCCTGTGCATCCAGGGATGGTCACAGCTCCAGGAGCTGCCCCTGCCCATGCCAGGGATGGTCACAGCTCCAGGAGCTGCCCCTGTGCATGCCAGGGATGGTCACAGCTCCAGGAGCTGCCCCTGCCCATGCCAGGGATGATCACAGCTCCAGGAGCTGCCCCTGCCCATGCCAGGGATGATCACAGCTCCAGGAGCTGCCCCTGTGCATCCAGGGATGGTCACAGCTCGAGGAACTGCCCCTGTGCATCCAGGGATGGTCACAGCTCCAGGAGCTGCCCCTGTGCATCCAGGGATGGTCACAGCTCCAGGAGCTGCCCCTGCCCATGCCAGGGATGATCACAGCTCCAGGAGCTGCCCCTGTGCATCCAGGGGTGACCAGAGCTTATCCAGGGCAGTCCTGGAACAGGGCAGGTGTGACAGGGTGTGGAGCAGGTCACCTGCTGTCCTGCTGAGACAGATCACCTTCTCTGCTTGGATGGGTCACCATTCCTGCTGGGACAGGTCATCTGCTCTCCTGCTTGGACAGGTGACTTTCCCTCCTTGGACAGGTGCCCTGCTGCCCTGCTGGGACAGGTGCCCTGCTCTCCTCCTGGACAGGTGCCCTGCTGGGACAGGTGCCCTGCTGTCCTCCTTGGACAGGTGTCCTGCTGTCCTGCTGGTACAGTGACCCACTCCCCTCCTTGGACAGGTGTCCTGCTGTCCTGCTGGTACAGGTGAGCCACTCTCCTGCTTGGTTGAAGCCTTGCAGGCTCCTCAGAGAGGCTCTGAGCTGCAGCCATGCTCTGTGCAGCACAGAGCAGCTCAAGATTGGAGAACAGAAGTTTGATTTTCACAGCACAAATTGATAGGATCAACTCTGTCTCGAGAGCTTATTAGTGAGGAGCTGAGCTGCTGGAGGAGTTAAACCCTGGTGCTTGCTCTCCCCAGGCTCTCAGCAGGGTGGGGAGGCTCAGGCAGGAGCAGGGCATGAATTCCTTCTCACCACATCCCCCAGGTGTGCTCAGAGCCAGCCCTGGAGGTGCAGCAAGGGGCAGAGGTGACCTGGGTCCAGCCTGGCTGCAGCCCCGTGCCAAGGCAGGGGAATGGAGCACTTTGGGTTGGGACTGGGGTGTCACCTCTGGGATGGATGTTCAGGCTTGGTGCCATCCCTTGTACCTTCCCTGGCCCAGGAGAGCTCCTGTGGCCACCCCAGGGGGAAGGAGATCATGGAATATCCTGAGCTGGATCCACGGGGATCATCCATCCAACCCCTGGGCCTGCCCAGACCCCCAAAATCCCACCCTGGCCATCCCTGGAGTGCTGTCCAAGGCTCCTGGAGCTCTGGCAGCCTCAGGGCTCTGCCCATTCCCTGGGGAGTCTGGATTTTCCCTCCTGGAATTTTACCCCTGGATTTTCACCCCTGGATTTTCACCCCTGGATTTTCACCCCTGGATTTTTACCCCTGGATTTTTACTTCTGGATTTTTACCCCTGGATTTTCACCCCTGGATTTTTACCCCTGGATTTTTACCCCTGGAATTTTACCCTTGGATTTTTACCCCTGGAATTTTAGTCCTGGATTTTTACCCCTGGATTTTCACCCCTGGAATTTTACCCCAGGATTTTTACCTCTGGATTTTTACCCCTGGATTTTTTACTACCCCTCTGGGTGTGGGTAAAATCCTCCTTTTCCTAAAATCCAACCCAAATCTGCCCTGGTCCAGCTCCAGCTGCTCCCTGTGTCCAAAATAACCCAGCAGCAAATCCACTCCCTCTCCACATTGCTGATACACTCTGAACATTCCAGCAGAACTCCCTGTCCTGGTGTTGGTTTATATTCCCATTTTTTTTTCAGTTGAATGATAGGGATCCTTTTTATAAATGGCTCTGGAATAAATCCCTCACAAATGATATTTTCCCCTTTAACATTGGTAAATTGCCTAAGGCAGTTACCATTTATAATATTTATTTAATTAAAATTTATAATATTTAGAATTATCTTATTTATAATATTTATATATTATTTAGAAATAATGTTTATTATTATTTATAATATTTTTGTTAATCTTATATATTTATAATTTATTATATATATATATATATGTATATATATGTGTGTATATATATATATATATATATATATATATATATATATTTTAGTTAATATTTATCCTGGAATATATTTAATATACCAGCTCCTACCAGCCAAATGTTGTCCCACTTTTCCAGTGTTAACCCCATCAGAAGGGTCACTTTTGGGTCATTACCAGAACCTGACCTTGCAGGTACCTTCAGCAGTTTGCTGTTAACAAATCTTGAACTCATAAACGTCCCCCAGGAGCAGCAAATGTTCAAACATCCTTGCCACCCTCTGCAGGTGCTGGATTTTAACAAATTAGGGGATTTTCAATGCTGTGTCTTTATCACCCCGTTAATGAAGCTCTTTGTGCTTTCCCGAAGCTCCCAGAGCTCCCAGTGCCTCTCAAGGACCTGGGGCATCAGCTCCAGCCTGCTGCAGGTGCCACCTGTGCTGGGTCACCTGTGCTGGGTCACCTGTTCTGGGCTCACCTGTGCTGGGTCACCTGTGCTGGGTCACCTGTGCTGGGCTCATCTGTGCTGGATCACCTGTGGTGGGGTCACCTGTGCTGGGTCACCTGTGCTGGGTCACCTGTGCTGGGCTCACCTGTGCTGGGCTCACCTGCTCTGAGCTTTTGGGGTGGGTGGAGCTGGGGTTGGTGGTGACCTGCTGAGGAAGAGCTGTCCCCCCTGGCAGTGCCCAGGGTTGGACAGGGCTGGGAGGACCCTGGCACAAGGGATGGTGTCCCTGGCACAAGGGATGGTGTCCCTGGCACAAGGTATGTGTCCCTGCCATGGCAGCAGGAGCAGCTGGATGATGTTTAAGGCTCTTTCCAAGCCAACCCATTCCATGGTTCTCTGAGGGGGCTGACACCAGTGAGGAGAGGGGCTTTTAACAAATGAAGGGATTGTCAATGCTGTGTCTTTATCACCCCATTAATGAAGCTCTTTGTGCCTTTCCCAAAGCTCCCAGAGCTCCCAGTTCCTCTTAGGGACCTGATTTCCTTCTGCTCAGAGAGCATCAGCTCCAGCCTGCTGCAGGTGTCACCTGTGCTGGGCTCACCTGTGCTGGGCTCACCTGTGCTGGGTCACCTGTGCTGGAGCTTTTGGGGTGGGTGGAGCTGGGGTTGATGGTGACCTGCTGAGGATGAGCTGTCCCTCCTGGCAGGGCTGGGAGGACCCTGGCACAAGGGATGGTGTCCCTGGCACAAGGGATGGTGTCCCTGGCACAGGGGAGGTGTCCCTGCCATGGCAGCAGGAGCAGTTGGATGATGTTTAAGGCTCTTTCCAAGCCAACCCATTCCATGGTTCTCTGAGGGGGCTGACACCAGTGAGGAGAGGGGCACAGCAGGTCCAGGTGAGCAGCAGAGTCCATGCAGGGATGTCCTGCACTCCCCTTTGGGAAGGATGGAAGTTTGACAAGAAATTTTCACAGATGTGTGCTTGGCAGAAAGATCTCTGGATACAGAACCTGAGAGCAGAACAGAGGTGGAAGCAAGTTTTGATATAAAAGAACCATAAATTGCCAATTGCTGAGCCAGGACATTTACTGCACAATTAAGAAAGCAAAGGTTAAATCAAGCTGGAAGGGGGTTTTATGACTAGAGCAAAGGATTTGTTGACCACAAACAAAAAGATGCTTTTTCCAAACAGAAATAGGTCTTAAAAAACCAGAAAGATACCACTAGGCAAACTAGACACACTGATGTGGCAAGTAGGAAAAAGATCTAAGAATTTTCCATTGCAAGAAAACTGAAAAACGACTTTAAGCTTAAACTGTGCCATACTAACTCATGTGATTGGATAGTGATGACCATAACACGGTGATTGTAACCTACTAACTCATGTGTGGTGATTATCATACTGATTTGTATGGTGACTGTAACACACTAACTCAGGTGATTGGATAGTGATGACCATAAAATGTAATGATAGTTATGACAGGCTGTAGGAAACAGTAAGGGTATTGATTGGTTGCTATGTATTAAGATGCTCACCAAAAAAAAAAAAAAAAAAAAAAATATATATATATATATAATGCAATGTAACCAGAACTAAATGGTTCAAGCTTGCCTTTCCACTGTAACAAAACTGAAAAACAGCTTTAAGCTTAAACTGTAACACACTAACTCCTGTAATTGGATAGTATAGACCATAACATGGTAATGATAGTTATGATAGGTTGTGGGTAATAATAAAGGTATTGATTGGTTGTTATGTATTAAGATGCTCAGAAAAAAAAAAAAATATATATATATATATAATGCAATGTAACCAGAACTAAATGGTTCAGGCTTGCCTTTCCACTGCAGCAAAACTGAAAAATAACCTTAAGCTTAAACTGTACCATACCGACTCATATGATTGGATAGTATTGACCATAACATGGTAATGAGAGAAGTCATGATAGGCTGTGGGTAATAATAAAGGTATTGATTGGTTGTTATGTATTGAGATGCTCAGCATAGAAAAATATAAAATGCAGTGTAACCAAAACTAAAGAATTCAGGCTTGCCTAGAGCTGGAGCTGGCAGCTTAAGGGGTGGCTCTGTCACCCACAACCCAAGGTTGCTGTAACACCTGTACAATAAACTCATTTTGAAGAGCTGCCTGGAGTCCCACATCTCTGCCTCAGGACCTGGCTGTCCCCTGTCCCTGGAATGTTCTAACTGAGCCTTTCCCTTGCAGGACCTGGCTCTGCCTGTCCCTGGGATGTTCTAACTGAGCCTTTCCCTTGCAGGACCTGGCTCTGGCTGTCCCCTGTCCCTGGGATGCTCTGACTGAGCCTTTCCCTTGCAGGACCTGGCTGTCCCTTGTCCCTGGAATGTTCTAACCCAGCCTTTCCCTTGCAGGACCTGGCTGACCCCTGTCCCTAGAATGTTCTAACTGAGCCTTTCCCTTGCAGGACCTGGCTCTGCCTGTCCCCTGTCCCTGGGATGCTCTAACTGAGCCTTTCCCTTCAGGACCTGGCTCTGGCTGTCCCTAGAATGTTCTAACTGAGCCTTTCCCTTCAGGACCTGGCTGTCCCCTGTCCCTGGAATATTCTAACCCAGCCTTTCCCTTCAGGACCTGGCTGTCCCCTGTCCCTAGAATGTTCTAACCCAGCCTTTCCCCTGCAGGACCTGGCTGTCCCCTGTCCCCTGTCCCTGGAATGTTCTAACCCAGCCTTTCCGTTGCAGGACGTGGCTGCTGAGGTGCCGGCCCCGGATGCTGCTGCCGGTGCAGAGCCTCGTGTGCCTGGCTGCCTTCGGGCTGGCCCTGCCCCTGGCCATCAGCCTCTTCCCGCAGATGTCCGAGGTCAGTGGGGTCTGGGGCTCTCAGGGGGTGACAAACCACGGCCTCTTTGCCTTCCTGGGGGATGCCCCACTCCTGTGGCCCCTCCATTCCTGGGGGAGCTGCTCTGTGCCCCTGCCCTGGGCACTGGGAGGGCACACCTCGAGTGCTGTGCCCAGCTCTGGCCCCTCAGGTTGGGAAGGACTTTGGGATGTTTGAGCCCATCCAGAGGGGGCTGGAGAGGGAACACAAACCCTGTGAGGAGCCCCTGAGGGAGCTGGGGGTGCTCAGCCTGGAGAAAAGGAGGCTCAGGGCTGCCCCCATCACCCTGCACAGCTCCTGAAAGGTGCCCGTGCTCAGCTGGGGCTGGGCTCTGTGTGCAGGAACTGACAGAGCCAGAGCACACAGCCTGGAGCTGTGCCACGGGAAATCCAGGTGGGACAGCAGGGAAAAGGTTCTGGAATGTTCTGCCCAGGGAGGTGGTGCAGTCCCCATCCCTGGGGGTGTTTAACAGAGCCTGGATGTGGCACTGGGTGCCAGGGGGCAGTTGAGGTGTTGGGGCTGGGTTGGACTGGATGGTCTTGAAGGTCTCTTCCAACCATGTGAATTCTGTGTAAAATTCTGTGTAAAATTCTGTGAATATTCCTCTCCTGAACAGCACAGCTTCACCAGGCAGGGGAAGGCCCCTCTCCCTCACACTGGGATTTCCTTGGAGTTAAAATATTGAACCCAAGCTCTGTCCATGAGGCTGAGAGCCTGGAGCACCCCTTTGAGGGGGATGCTGCTCCCCAGAGCCTCTCTGAGGGCTTTTTATTTTTCATCTCCTGGGAAGGCCCAGCCTGAGGGTGAACAAAGGAAAACCAGCCAAGGAAACAGGGAGTGAGCAATGCAATCACCCAGACCAATTTAGTTGAACAAATTGCTCGGGTGGGTTTATTTTAAATCTTTAATTTTGGTGATTGGAGCTTTTCCTGGTTATAAATCTGTGCATTTCCAGAATGGGTCTCTGTTCCTAAGGGAGGAAAACAAGGGCTCTCTCACAAGGTTCTTTTCCTGTCACTGGATCAGGAGCTTGTATCACTGTCTGCACGTGAATTCATATTTTTTTTTCAGTCTGGATGGGTTTATCCATGACTTCCAGCCAGGGAATCTTGCTGTACACTTGTGTGCTGACTGACAAACACGTTGGGAATTCTCTGTTGTCCTTCTTGCTGTCTCCAGGCTGAGAGAAAACTGTCCCTTCTCTCTAAGAACCTGAATTTATCTCAGTCTTGGAGCCTCTTGCTAAAAGACGTGTTTGCTGAAGCTTTAATGATTCATATGGCTCTTCCTTAAACTTTTTCTAATTAGTCAACATCGTTTTTGGAGCCCTTCCATCAGGAGCAGACACAGCATTGCAGTCAGAAGCTGCACAAGCCCCAGTTGCAGGAGCAATGTGATTTCCCTGCCTCTCGTGGGCTCTGGCAGTGCTTTTGGCAGGAGCTCAGCCTCAGCTCCAGGCCCTCAGCTCTGTGCTGATCCCCGGTTCTGCTCCCAGGCTGGGCTTGGCAAGGCTGAGCAGCGCTGCCAGGTCTCACACCTGCTCAAGGTGCAGCTGGAGCAGGTCCAGCCTGCCCGTGGGAAGGAGGCTGGGGCACACAGCATCCCTCCTGCTCCTCTCCCAGGGAATCTGAGCGGGTTTAAGGCTGGAAAAGCCCTCTGAGATCAGCGAGTCCAACTGTTCCCCCAGCACTGCCAGGGCCACCACTGCCCCTGGCCCCAAGGGCCACAGGGCTGTGAAATCCCTGCAGGGATGGGGACCTGCCCTGGGGGTGCCTGCCCTCCCTTTCCAGGAAGGATTCCTTCCTCATATCCAGTTTAAGCCTTCCCTGGTGCAATTTTCCTGGAAATTTCCAGGAAAAAATCTTTCAGGATAATCAGGGCAGCAAGGCCACAGCAGGTACCACCAAGCTCATTTATCCCAAAGGAGACATTGCCACCGTTCATCCAAAATCCTGCAATTCTAAAATGGTTTGGCTTGGAAGGACCTTAAAGACTCTCTTGCTTCCTGCCATGGCCAGGGATATCTCCCACTGGAATTGTGCCTTTCTAGGTGACAGAATCACAGAATAATGAGGCTGGGAGAGACTTCTATGATCATTGAGGTCTCTTCAATGATCACCTAACAGCTCAACCAGACTACAGCACCAAGTGCCACGTCCAGGCTTTTTTGGTGGTGGTGATTCCACCACCTCCCTGGGAAGAGCATCCCAGTACTTTGTTATTTTTTTGGTGAAAAATTGATTCCTAAAAATAACACACACTTCACATAACTTCTCCTGTGCAGTACCTGATGCTCCAGCAGGGAAAATCTCATTGATTTTAGGAGCTGAATGAATTCTAAGCCAGAGGGAAATCTCAGGAGTGGTTTGGCTCTGGGGACACTGGGATTGCAGGCAGCCTTGTGGGGAGTGACCTCGTGCAGGCAGCTGAGATGTTGTGAGCAGAGCAAACATGAATCAGCCCTGCTGAGGGCTCAGACAGGATGATGTGTGCTGCCCACACACCCTGCCAGGGAGAAGGAGCCCTCCAGAGCCTGCCTGGGCACTGCCTGCTGCCACCCAGCTCTGCTGCAGGGGATGGGAGCCCTGCACAGCTGCATCCCACATCTGCTCACACCGTGGGCTCAGGGGCTCCAGGGGCAGCCAGGGATGATCAGGCACAGAATCCTGGCATGGTCTGGATCAGGAGGAACCCTAAATTCCACCCAGTGCCACCCCTGCCATGGCAGGGACACCTCCCACTGTCCCAGGTGCTCCAAGCCCCAGTGTCCAACCTGGCCTTGGGCACTGCCAGGGATCCAGGGGCAGCCCCAGCAAATCTGGGAATTCCAGCCCAGCCAGGAATTCCTTGCCCAGATCCCAGCCCAATCTCCCCTTTCCCAGTGGGAGCCATTCCCTGGGTGCTGTCCCTCTGTCCCTTGTCCCCAGTCCCTCTGCAGCTCTCCTGGAGCCCCTGCAGGGACTTTAAATATTCCCTGGAATTTTCCCTTCTCCAGGGGAACATTCCCAGCTCTCCCAGCCTGTTTTCCAATTATGTTTGCATTTTCTATACACATGTGAGTGTTTACAAAGGACATTACCCCATTCTCCAAAATCTCTTTGGAGGTTCCTGTGGAGATTCTCAAGGGAACAAAGTGAGTTTTGGTTTTACCTGGACCAACCTCTCTGGATCCATTTCTGGATGGGAAATCCAAGCCTCCTTGCAGGGAGTGTTTCTCCAAACCTGTGAATTGTTGGGCACTCATCACCAGACCCTGAGCTGCAGTGGTTGGGCTCAATTGCCTTGGAGTCTTTTCCAACCTGAATGATTCCATGATTCTGTCCTGTCAGATGAGGAGTTCAGAGGTGTTTTAGCACTGATCTCTGTGGGAATATCTTTGCTTTTCCCATGGTCATGGGCACAGCAGGACAGGACCAGGCTGTTGTGCCAGATCAGCACCAAGGTGTAAGAGATGTGCTCTGTTCCAAACAGGGCTGTGCTGTGAGCAGCAGGAACTGTGAGTGAGCCAAGTTCTGCCCTTGCTCACACACTCAGAACCTTCTGGAAGTCAGGAGCAAACACAGAGGCTGATGTGCCATGGAGGGCTTGTTTTGGGCCAGGAGTTTGCTTGGCCACCTTTGATCCTAACGGGGCTCAAGCTCACAATTGGTTTTCCAGCAGAACTGAAGCTCTGCAATAGGTTTAATGAATTTGCTGGGTAAATGCAGCCACCTTGTCCCATCAGCTGTAGCTGCTCCAGAGTTACTCCTGTGTTACAACAATTCCAGGGCAATCAGAGCCCAGCCCTGGCTGCAAACAGAGGCACCAGTGTCAGGGAAAGGGAGCCCTGGAGGTGAGGACCCTCCACGTGCTGGCAAGGTTAATGCACCCTGAGCCTTTTCTGGGCCCATACCCAGCCTAGCCAAGCCCTGGGTTTGGTAGGGATGAAATTCCACTTGGATTTCTGCTCCAGAATCACAGCTTGTTTCTGGATATTATGGCTCTAAAGAGAACATTATAAAAATAAACCCCTCCATGTACCAGCCACGAAACCATGGATCCATGGGAATACTCACACTGGAGCTGCTGAAAACGTTCCTGTCATCCCAGGATAGTGTTAACTGTGGCTCCTAAAGCCATCAATATGCATTGAGTAATTCACTGCTGTTAAGTTTAGGAGAAACATGTAGTTAATGCATTTAGCCCACAACCTCCAACTGCCTCCCATGCCCCCCGGGGAATCTCTTCCCTCTCCCAATCCCGCAGCATCCCCACTGACAACTCCTACTCAGCTATGCACTGCCAATGGAAACAGCTGTGACAGCTCCAAACCGAAAATGGGGCTTGTGCAAATGAAATTCAGTGTAGCAGCAGAAGAAAGAAAGAACCACGGGGTTGCTTCCCTGCCCCGTGGGCCCTGCTCCTCCAGAGCGTTCCTGCAGCAGATCCACCAGGAGCTCCTGTCACCCCCTGCCCCAGGGGATCCTGGGGGCAAAGCTGGACAGGGCCAGGTGAGAAAGGGAGAAATGGAGCTGGAGAATGGCAGAGCAGCCTTCAACCACCTGAGCCCCTCACCTGGGGGAGGTTTAAAGGGTGTTTTTGGGGTGATGCTCAAGGCAAACCGAGGTGTCTTCCAGAACGAAGCTGATTTCAGCCTTTCCTTAAAAATAATCTTCCTTTTGGATCTCCAGGACAAGGGGAATAAACAGCCTAAAATCCAAGGCTGAGCTATTGTTTTCCAATCTGTTTTAGCCTTCATCTTGTTGGCAGGCTGCTTTAGAAAAGCAAAAGGTTAATGAGCCAATGTGCAGTGGGATTATTGCAGTAAAGATGACAGTGAACCAGTAATTACTAATTAGATGCAGTTTAACAGGAGGAACAAGTGAAATCTCCTCTTCACCAACTGTCAATAATTAGCAGATTTGGTGAGGTTGAAATGTGTCCACAGTTAAAAGGCTGATTTTTTAATGAAATGGCACTTGACAAAAGAGCTGTATGGAGGTCACAGCCACAGCCCTGGAGACGCTTCCCCATTCCATACTTAGGAGGGAAATCAGATGCAATCCAGCAGGGGGTCCCCATGGAACCATCCCTCCCTTGGGATTGCTTTGCACGGGGGGGAAGGGAGCAGGAGGGATTCTCTGCAGTAATTTTGTCCAACTTGGATGAGAAGCCAGGGAAGGGATTTGCCAGCTGCCATGGGGAAAAATGTTTGAGAAGTGAGAAGTTCTGCTTTGCTTCTGGGGCTGGGGAACGGTTTCCTGGGAGCCCTTGGGATGGAGGCTGGGCTTGGAAGGAGCTCCTCTCAGCAAAGAGGTGCCACGAGGTCCTGCAGGGCTGGCAGGAGGCTGGGAGCTCGCTGGGAAGTGTCTCCCAAAGCCTGCAAGGATTCAAGCTGTGCCTCAGAGATGGTTCCCTCCTGCTCCAGAGCACCACGAGGTTCATCTGAGGTTCCTCTCCTGAGTGCTGACCCAGCTTATCTTCTGGTTTATTTCCTGTCTTATCTTCTGGTTTATTTCCTGTTTTATCTTCTGGTTTATCTCCTGCCTTATCTTCTGGTTTATCTTCTGTCTTATCTTCTGGTTTATTTCCTGTTTTATCTTCTGGTTTATCTCCTGCCTTATCTTCTGGTTTATTTCCTGTCTTATCTTCTGGTTTATTTCCTGTCTTATCTTCTGGTTTATCTCCTGTCTTATCTTCTGGTTTATCTCCTGTCTTATCTTCTGGTTTACCTCCTTGCCTTATCTTCTAGTTTATCTCCTGGTTTATCTTCTGGTTTATTTCCTGTTTTATCTTCTGGTTTATATTCTCCCTTATCTTCTGGTTTATCTCCTGCCTTATCTTCTGGATTATCTTCTGGTTTATCTTCTCCCTTATCTTCTGGTTTACCTCCTTGCCTTATCTTCTAGTTTATCTCCTGCCTTATCTTCTGGTTTATCTTCTTCCTTATCTTCTGGTTTATCTTCTCCCTTCTGGTTTCTCTCCTCCCTTATCTTCTGGTTTATCTCCTTGCCTTACCTTCTGGTTTATCTTCTGTTTTATCTTCTGGATTATCTTCTGCTTTATCTTCTGTCTTATTTTCTGGTTTATCTTCTCCTTTGTCTTCTGGTTTATCTCCTTGCCTTACCTTCTGGTTTATCTTCTGGTTTTATCTCCTGGTTTATCTTCTGGTGTCTCTCCTCCCTTATCTTCAGGTTTGTCTTATCTCCCTCACCTTCTGGTTTATCTCCTTGCCTTTCCCTTGTTGACAAAGCCAAGAGTGTCTTTGTTCTCCATGTCAGCCTCAAATGAAGAGGTGACCCCAGGGGGCTTCCTGAATGAAATGATTGATTTGAGCAGAACCCCCAGGGTTTACCTGACAGTGGGTGGCTGAACACTGGCATGGTTCAAGTAGGACTTGAGGGAAAATCTGAGTTATTTAGGAATGTGTTGAGCCCCTTCCCAGCCTTCAGATGAAGGGTGGTGGTGCTTGATGAGGTTCCTGGAGCTCCTCAGTGAGGATGGACTCGTTCCTGTCAGAGGCTGGAGAATGAGAGACCCTCCCAGAGCATGGTGCTGCCCCTGGCAGGGTGAGGTGATGGGAGAGGAGGTGACATTTGGGGACAGCAGGCCCCAGAGGTGGCACAGAACTCCAGTGGGAGCTCCCAGCCCATCTTTGATAGGAAATAATGGTGTAGGGAAGTCCTAAACTCCATCTGGACTTCTGAGCACAGCCTGGGGCACTGGCCATGGCTGGTGGATTGTCCCCAACATCCCTGGGGCACTGACCATGGCTGGTGGATTGTCCCCATCCTCCCTGGGGCACTGGCCATGGCTGGTGGATTGTCCCCAACATCCCTGGAGCACTGGCCATGGCTGGTGGGTTGTCCCCATCCTCCCTGGCCAGTTTGGGTTTTCCAGCTGATGCTGGAGGCTCCTGCTGCCAGGGAAGCTGCCAACAGATGAAGTTTCCCTTTGGATGGGAAGAGTTTGCCCCAGTGGATGGGCACAGGCTGTGCCACCCTGCTGTCCCTGGTTCCTGTGGATTCCCTGCCTGGCCCACTGCAGGTGCTGAGATATGGGGTTAGGAATTAAGTTAGGAATCTAGTTCAGATTTAAGTGAAGTGTGCTGCTTGGAATTGTTTCATTAATTTGCTGTGTTCATAAAAAAACTGTACTCACAAAAGCCTGTACCTCACAAAACTGCCTCAAACAAGGTGGAAGAAATGGGAACTTCCAAGCTAAATGAAGATAAGAAAGGCTCCTTAAACCCTGAAACAAGAACTAAACCAAAACTAAAGGTGCAGGAGATGGACAGACAACCAGAGAGCTCTCTGCACAAAGACTAATAAGAAATAAATATGCATAAACCTATTACAAAACTTAATGCATATGAAACAAATTAGGAGACAGAGAAAAAGTTTAGACCCTCAAAGGGTGCACATACCTTTAGAAATGATTCAGCTTGTGCCCAGCCCTGTAATAAACACTCCACTTTTCAACTCTAATTAGTTGAAGACTCATCTGTCCATCCATCAGTGCTCAGAAGTTGTGCTCTGATGGTTTTTCCTGGGGTCTCTCAAGGCTGATGGGATTTATCTCAGCTGAGTTTTGACACCAGAGCAGCAGAATCCCCCACTGAGGGGAGTCAGGGGTCCCTGCTGCAGGACAGGCCTCAGGTGAGCATTGGAGGGCAAAGATCTCCTCAGGTGAAGGGCACATCTGTCACCCCCAGTTCTGATGGGACCACACCAGGCTCCTGGCTGCAGGGATCTGCTGCAGGGATCTGCTCCAGCTCCTGCTCCCACCTGGAGTTTCTCTGTCTGGCATCATCTCCACCCTCAGAAGGAGACCTGGAGCTGGGTTTGCTTTAGAGCTTGCAAGGTCAGGCCACCCTCCATGGGATAAACCCCAGGTCAGTGACAACAGAGCTTTTTGGGGTGCTCAGGGGCATTCAGGGCAAGGACAGAGGCAGGTTCAGGTGCTCCAGACCTCCCTGAGGCAGTCCAGAGCATTCCTGGGTGAAGGGATTCTCTAAGAGCACGGGGAGGGATGCCAGGCTTGGTCCTGTCCTGCCCTTGTACTTTAAAGTTCTATTTGTACCATTGTACTTTACAATTCTATTTGTGCTATTGTACTTTACAGTTCTATTTGTACCGTTGTACTCTACAGTTCTATTTGTGCTATTGTACTTTGCAGTATCAAATGTCAGGTCTAGGAGACTGTACAGCAAAAATCAAGGTAAAGTGCAAGGAGCAAGGAGTTTCCCTTTTTGCTTTCTGAGTAAAGCAGCTCCTCATCTGCCTGCACAGAAGAAACACCACAGCATGTTTTCTACTCCTCCACAGGCAAAGTCTTCAGAACACTATTAAAAGGCTTTTTAAAATTACTTTTTGCTCAATATTTGCAGGAAGATTTTTTGTCAAGAGCAAGGAAAACACAGAATTCAGAATAAGCAAAGAACTGCAGTGATTGGGAATGAAGATCTGGCTTTTCCTTGTGTCAGAGAGGGAATGAAGTCAGGCCCAAGCAGTGACATACCAGAGCCAAAGTGGCTGCAGTGGGGCTTTGTCCTGAGCTGCTGATCCAGGGAGGGCTTTGGGTCAGAGCCTGGTGCTTCTAGAGACCACAGAGCCCAAACATTCCATTGCTGGGACATTCCAGTCAGGAGAACCCCCAGATTCTCCTTTCTGCATGGCAACTCCTCATTCCCACCATGGGGAGATGCTCCCTCAGGTTCTCCTTCTGGGGTGGAGCAGATGCTGTGTCCTGGTAATTCCCTTCTGCCTGCTCCACCTGGTGGGATTCCAGCTGCAGATCCATGGTGGGATTCCAGCTGCAGATCCATGCTGGGATTCCAGCTGCAGATCCATGCTGGGATTCCAGCTGCAGATCCATGCTGGGATTCCAGCTGCAGATCCATGCTGGGATTCCAGCTGCAGATCCATGGTAGGATTCCAGCTGCAGATCCATGCTGGGATTCCAGCTGCAGATCCATGCTGGGATTCCAGCTGCAGATCATGGTGGGATTCCAGCTGCAGATCCATGCTGGGATTCCAGCTGCAGATCATGGTGGGATTCCAGCTGCAGATCCATGCTGGGATTCCAGCTGCAGATCCATGGTATGATTCCAGCTGCAGATCCATGCTGGGATTCCAGCTGCAGATCCATGGTAGGATTCCAGCTGCAGATCCATGGTAGGATTCCAGCTGCAGATCCATGCTGGGATTCCAGCTGCAGATCATGGTGGGATTCCAGCTGCAGATCCATGGTATGATTCCAGCTGCAGATCCATGGTATGATTCCAGCTGCAGATCCATGCTGGGATTCCAGCTGCAGATCCATGCTGGGATTCCAGCTGCAGATCCATGCTGGGATTCCAGCTGCAGATCCATGGTGGGATTCCAGCTGCAGATCCATGCTGGGATTCCAGCTGCAGATCCATGCTGGGATTCCAGCTGCAGATCCATGCTGGGATTCCAGCTGCAGATCCATGCTGGGATTCCAGCTGCAGATCCATGCTGGGATTCCAGCTGCAGATCCATGCTGGTGATGCCACAGAGGCAGCCCCTGCCTTGTCCCAGGGCCACCCCCATTTCCCAAACTCACCTGGAAGCTCTTTCCTGCAGTGCCCTTTGGATTTGTGGATTTTTCAGTCCCAACTGAAACTCCTCTGGACCAGGAGAGCAGGAGCCAGTTTGGCCAAGCAAAGAACATTTCTGGACCATGATATCTCCATTTCCATGGGGTTTTCTCCCCCACTTTTTTCTCAAAATCTCAAAATCAAAGCATTTCCCTGCCCTGGAGCTGGCAGACCTCGGTCACTTCTTCTGGGAGCAAATGCTTCTCTAAAATCCTGGAATCATGGAATGATTTGGGTTGGACCCACCTTAAAACTCATCTTGTTCCACCCCCTGCCACGGGCAGGAACACCTCCCACTGTCCCAGGGTGCTCCAAGCCCTGTCCAGCCTGGATTTGGGCACTGCCAGGGATGCAGGGGCATTTCCAAGGGGAAGGGGAAGGAGGAGGAGGAGAAAAGGAGAAGGAGGAGAAGGAGAAAAGGAGAAGGAGAAAAGGAAAAGGAGGAGAAAAGGAAAAGGAGGAGAAAAGGAGAAGGAGAAAAGGAGAAGGAGAAAAGGAGAAGGAGAAAAGGAGAAGGAGAAAAGGAGAAGGAGAAAAGGAGAAGGAGAAAAGGAGAAGGAGAAAAGGAGAAGGAGAAAAGGAGAAGGAGAAAAGGAGAAGGAGAAAAGGAGAAGGAGAAAAGGAGAAGGAGAAAAGGAGAAGGAGAAAAGGAGAAGGAGAAAAGGAGAAGGAGAAAAGGAGAAGGAGAAAAGGAGAAGGAGAAAAGGAGAAGGAGAAAAGGAGAAGGAGAAAAGGAGAAGGAGAAAAGGAGAAGGAGAAAAGGAGAAGGAGAAAAGGAGAAGGAGAAAAGGAGAAGGAGAAAAGGAGAAGGAGAAAAGGAGAAGGAGAAAAGGAGAAGGAGAAAAGGAGAAGGAGAAAAGGAGAAGGAGAAAAGGAGAAGGAGAAAAGGAGAAGGAGAAAAGGAGAAGGAGAAAAGGAGAAGGAGAAAAGGAGAAGGAGAAAAGGAGAAGGAGAAAAGGAGAAGGAGAAAAGGAGAAGGAGAAAAGGAGAAGGAGAAAAGGAGAAGGAGAAAAGGAGAAGGAGAAAAGGAGAAGGAGAAAAGGAGAAGGAGAAGAAGGAGAGAAGGAGAAGAAGGAGAGAAGGAGAAGGAGAAAAGGAGAAGGGGAAAAGGAGAAGGAAGAGGAGAAAAGGAGAAGAAGAAGGAGGAGGAGAAGGTTTTGGCCTTCAGGAGCTCCACCGGCACCGCTTAGGAGCCCCTGGGCCACTTCAGGGTGGTTCAGTTTCCACCTGCTCCTCCTGTTTGGGTGATTATTGGGCTCGGTGACACCTCGGGGCCAGGGAAGGTCGGCAGTGAGCAGAGCCCCGATGGCTGTGGGGGCTGTGCCTTTGTTCTCCCTCCCCTGCCTGTCCCGCAGCCTTTGATTTGTGACCCAGCTGGTTTTTGATGGCTGCTCCTGGCAGTTCCCCTTTGTTTCACCACTCAAAGGTGCTGAACATTCTGCAGAGCCCTAAAACGCCCAGGTGGAGCAGCAGAGCTGGGCAGCAGGACCCGACCCGAGCTGTGCTTTGTGGCCAGGGGGTGGCTGTGGGAGCAGGGACCCTCTGCAGCGCCCAGGGCTGTCAGACAGGATCTGGTTTCATGTTTATACCCCTGGCCCTGGGAGACAGGTTCAAGTATGTAAACTATCCCCCTGCAAGCACAGGCTGCTGCAGGTGTGTGGGTGCTGGTGGGCATAAAAAAAACATTCCTGACACCAGCTCTTTTGAGGAGGCTTCACCTCCTGATGGCTATAAGCCATTAGGAGTCAAAAGAAAGAGCTGACATCCGACAAGTCC
Organism: Setophaga petechia; assembly: GCA_024362935.1. NCBI lineage: Eukaryota > Metazoa > Chordata > Aves > Passeriformes > Parulidae > Setophaga > Setophaga petechia. The sequence goes on along the minus strand of JANCRA010000116.1, from coordinate 527,905 downwards.
GGATAAACAGCTAAACATTAACCCTTAAAGTGGCCCGAAAAACAGACTTAAAAGGCTCTTTGTGGAAAGAAGCCATTTTTTTCCGCTGGCCTGTTAATTGCTGTCTTTCTTCGGGACACCTTTCAGCAGCACCTACTGTAAACAGAGGGGCTCCTCCCCAGGATTCCTGCCCTCCCCTGGCTCCTGGGCTTTGCTGCTTTCTCTGGGCCTGAAAACCAAATCCCTGCCCCTCCTCTGCCAGCCCATGGATCATCCCTCATTCCCACTCAGGGTATTCCATGATTGCTGGGAATTATGGAATACCCTGAGCTGGAATGGAGAATGATCCATGAAGAATGAAAAATGAAGAATGAAGAGTCTGACTCCTGGCCCCACACAGGAATCATTAAATCAGAAATACCTTTAATATCATCAATCCTGGTCAGAGGCCTCTTTGTCTGTGCACCCCCAGACTTTCCCTGCCCATCTCCTGCCTTGCCCCTCTCTTGTCACACAGGGTTGGATTTGTCCTTTTTGGTGTATTTGGAGCTGTTTTGGCTCATCTGGAGCAGCTCTGAGCTCCCCAAGAGGTGCAGGATGCAAGGGAAGGGGATCAGCTGTCCAGACTTGCCTGCTTAGGGCTGAGGATGCCTTATTAATCACACCTCACATATGTAATTATCTGTAATTGCTTTTTGAATTTCCTGTTCCTAGTGAGGCTGGTGGTCTGTGAGAGAAGGAAATGTGCTGGAGGTTGGGATCCTGAGGAATTTGCTCAGCTTCCCTAAAGCACCAAGGGAAATGCTAAAACCTAAATCCTGCTCTTCCATCGTGCTCTTCCTCCTGAACAGCAGGAGAATTCTGGGGTCGATGTCTTCAGCAAAGAGCAACAAATTCCTTCTTCCTTGGCAGAGCTGCTTGAGGAATTCCTGCTGGAATGGGCCTAAGAGCTCATTTTCATCCAAATGGACTCATTTTAGTAATGTCCACATTCAAAAGTAGGATTTGTTTTTTTCCTTCCAAGAAAGGAGAAACTCTTGAGTGTCTGTGTAGGTGCTTTCCATTCCAGCAAGGATCAGGAATCATAACCAAACTCGGCAATTTTGGAACTCTCAAGGCCATATTTGGGGTGGGCTGGTGACTTTTCCACCAATCCACTGGCTTGGATGTTCCAAAAAAATATATAAAAATCTGCATCCTGGAATGTGATGGTTCTCCCAGGAAGCCAGGGAGAAGTTCCTTCAGCCCTGTCCTGAGGAAGGCCACGAGCCCTGAGGTCACCACACTGCTCCTGTGCCAGCCTGAGACCTTTCTGGAGCTGCTGTGGAAGTGAAATTATTGTGGAAATCTCAGGTTTAGCCCATCCCACCCTGTCACACGCTGGGCAAACCTGCAGAGCAGAGGGGAGAAGGTTCAGCTCCCACAGAGGCCTTGGGTGTCTCCTCTCTCTGGAAGACACTCAGGGAAGTTTTTCTGACCTTGCTATTTGAAATCTTAGGGTCTCAAAGCCTTTATTTGGGGGTTTTGGTGGTTTTGTTTGAGCAGCTGAGGTTTCTGGACCTCCCATGCTGAGCCAACCTCCAGAGCAGAGGGGAGAAGGTTCAGCTCCCACAGAGGCCTTGGGTGTCTCTTCTTTCTGGAAGACAGACACAGTAAATAGTTTTATCTTGCTTTTTGAAATCTTAGGGTCTCAAAGATTTTATTTGAGAGGTTTTGGTGGTTTTGTCTGAGCAGCTGAGGATTCTGGACCTCCCACTCTGAGCCAACCTCCAGAGCAGAGGGGAGAAGGTTCAGCCCCCACAGAGGCCTTGGGTGTCTCCTCTCTCTGGAAGATTTTCTGACTTTGCTTTTGAAATCTTAGGGTCTCAAAGCCTTTATTTGGGGGGTTTTGGTGGTTTTGTTTGAACAGCTGAGGTTTCTGGAGCTGTGGGCAGCTCTGTGCTTTCCCAGAACACCCAAACTCACAACTCTGCAGTGACCTGGAGCTGGTGCCATGCTGGGGGTTGAGCTTCCAATTGTTATAAAGCTGGAGGTGCTGAGGCTCTGAGAGCTCAGTGTTAACCAAATCCCCCAAAAACCCCAAAGAAAGGCTCAGAATCCATAAGATTTCAAACAGCAAGGCCAAGAAGGAGCTCCTCATGTCCCTGATGTCACCCTGGGGCCCCAGCAGGGTCCCTCAGGTGGGGCAGTGGAGCAGCAGAGCTCCTGGGGGATGGACTGGGGATGACCACGGGGCTGGAGCTCAGGAGCTGCTGCTCAGGACAGGCTGGGACATGCAGGGAGCAGGGTCACCTCCCCAGGTGTGGGCTGGGGTCCCACCTGTGCTCTGTTACCATGGCTGTGATCATCACTCATTGCAGAGACACCCTGGGCCCGGGCAGCTCCTGCTCCAGCCACAAATCCACATTCCCACATTTCCCTTCCTTTCCTTTCCCCAAATCCACATTTCCCTTCTTCCCACCTGATTTAATATCCAGGGGTCCACAAATCCACATTCCCACATTTCCCTTCCCCAAATCCACATTTCCCTTCTTCCCACCTGATTAAATGTCCAGGTCTCCACAAATCCACATTCCCACATTTCCCTTCCTTTTCCTTTCCCCAAATCCACATTTCCCTTCTTCCCACCTGATTTAATGTCCAGGTCTCCACAAATCCACATTCCCAAAATTCCCTTCCTTTTCGTTCCTCAAATCCACATTTCCCTTCTTCCCACCTGGTTTAATGTCCAGGTCTCCACAAATCCAAATGTGGGAAATTTCCCACATTTCCCTTCCTTTTCCTTTCCCCAGATCCACATTTCCCTTCTTCCCACCTGATTTAATGTCCAGGTCTCCACAAATCCAGATTCCCAAATTTCCCTTCCTTTTCCCTTCCCCAAATCCACATTTCCCTTCTTCCCACCTGATTTAATGTCCAGGTGTCCACAAATCCAAATGTGGGAAATTTCCCACATTTCCCTTCCTTTTCCCTTCCCCAAATCCACATTTCCCTTCTTTCCACCTGATTTAATGTCCAGGTCTCCACAAATCCACATTCCCCAATTTCCCTTCCTTTTCTTTCCCCAAATCCACATTTCCCTTCTTCCCACCTGATTTAATATCCAGGGGTCCACAAATCCACATTCCCACATTTCCCTTCCCCAAATCCACATTTCCCTTCTTCCCACCTGATTAAATGTCCAGGTCTCCACAAATCCACATTCCCACATTTCCCTTCCTTTTCCTTTCCCCAAATCCACATTTCCCTTCTTCCCACCTGATTTAATGTCCAGGTGTCCACAAATCCACATTCCCAAATTTCCCTTCCTTTTCGTTCCTCAAATCCACATTCCCCTTCTTCCCACCTGGTTTAATGTCCAGGTCTCCACAAATCCACATTCCCAAAAATCTTTCTTTTCCCTTCCCCAAATCCACATTTCCCTTCTTCCCACCTGATTAAATGTCCAGGTGTCCACAAGTCCACATTCCCAAATTTCCCTTCCTTTTCCCTTCCCCTAATCCACATTTCCCTTCTTCCCACCTGATTTAATGTCCAGGTGTCCACAAATCCAAATGTGGGAAATTTCCCACATTTCCCTTCCTTTTCCTTTCCCCAAATCCACTTTTCCCTTCTTCCCACCTGGTTTAATGTCCAGGTGTCCACAAATCCACATTCCTACATTACCCTTCCTTTTCCCTTCCCCAAATCCACTTTTCCCTTCTTCCCACCTGATCAAATGTCCAGGTGTCCACAAATCCACATTCCCAAAAATCTTCCTTTTCCCTTCCCCAAATCCACATTTCCCTTCTTCCCACCTGATTAAATGTCCAGGTGTCCACAAATCCACATTCCCAAATTTCCCTTCCTTTTCCCTTTCCCAAATCCACATTTCCCTTCTTCCCACCTGATTTAATGTCCAGGTCTCCACAAATCCACATTTTCAAATTTCTCTTCCTTTTCCTTTCCCCAAATCCACATTTCCCTTCTTCCCACCTGATTTGATGTCCAGGTCTCCACAAATCCACATTCCCACATTTCCCTTCCTTTTCCCTTCCCCAAATCCACATTTCCCTTCTTCCCACCTGATTTAATGTCGAGGTCTTTGCTGAATATTTTTCCTCAGAGAAGCTGTGCTGTGGTAATTCCCCAAAAGTTTAAAAAACTTTTAAAGCTCCCACCCTTTGTGTGGGTCCCAGTTGTGGGTTTCTCTGGGTCAGGACTGAAGGCTCTTGAGGCAGTAATTCATGTTCACACTCAGGTGTTCATTATTTCTTATCAGTAAAACAGTCTCACAGCTGTAGGTTCAGCAGCTTTTCATTAGAAGGCACAAATATGGCCAACAATCTCTTTTTATAAGGTCTTTTAAGACTAAACTATGCAATTAATAACTGACACCCAGATTATTTTCCCTTTTAACCCAATAACTGATCCCAAAGAGCTGCAATGAGGACTTTTCTGCCCAAAAATGCCACCCAAACTCATGAAAAAGAAGAAGAAGAAGAAACCCAGGATGACACCCTGTGTCCTCCATCTTGCTGCCATCCACAACATCCTAAAAACCCCAAACCCTCAATTTCTCATCCAGTGACACACCCACACTGCTCTCTGTTATTCATTTCACACTTTTTGTGGGTTCCAGTCTATCTTGAAGTCCAGGAAATTTTCTCCATGAATGAGGGTCACAGTCAGTGCTGCCCTGGGGGTCAGGGCACCCCAGAGCAGACACAGAAATATTCCCTGTGGTGCCCTGGGTTTGCACAACCCTTGACTGAAGAATCATGAAATTAGGTTAGAAAATACTTCTAAGGTCATCAAACCCAACCATTAACCCAGCAGCACCAAACCACAGAACCATGGGATCATTTAGGCAGGAAAAACCTTTAAAATCATCAAATCCAGCCATGAAACCAGCACTGCCCAACCCAGTGAAGGAGGGGAAGTTGCAGTCCCACAGCTGCCCCAAAAATCCTGAAATCTGCTCTGCTTCAGGGCAGTTGGTTATTCCCATTTCAGCTGGGGGCAGGAACATCCCTGGCAAACAAAAAGTCCCTGAAATGGAAAAACCTTCAAAAACCACCACAGCCAAATATTCCAGAACAAAAAAACCCTCCTGAACTTAATAACTCTCAAAAGCCAAAACAACCAGATATTCCAGAACAGCCAAATATTCCAACTTTCCTCCATTTTTATTGTTTAAAGATAATTTTCATTTCAACTTCTGGTGCTTTTTAATTCCCCCAGCCCAGGGTGAGGGAGCAGCCCTGATCCAGCTCTGGTGGAAAAGTGCTGACCATGGGTCCTGTCACAGGCAGAGCATTTCCAGCTTTCCTCTTTTATTTGGAACAATTAAAAGGAATAAATTTGGGATATTTGGCTCCTGAGATTTATCCATTCCAGATTTTTCTGGTTTTTCTTTACCATGAAGGCTTTGGCCACCAGCACCCAGCTCCAGCTGCTGCAGGACAGGGTGGAAATGAGAGGATTTTTAAGGTCCCTTCCAAGCCAAACCATTCCATGATTCCATGGTTCTAATCTTGAGATGTCAGGGGACTTTCCATGGTTTTGTGAAAAACATTTTGACTGAATACGTTTTTTTATTATGAAAACTGAACATTTCTTTCAAAGGCAGGGGTCAAAAAGACTTGAGAGAAACCTAAAATGAAGAGAACTGTATTGGTCACCTCTTAAATTCAATTTTTATTGTTAATTTGAAGGAAAACTTCACAAAATTCAGGTTTCTCTCAAAACTGTTTTCCCCCAACTTGGTGATTTTGGCAGAAAACAGAATATCAGTAATTCATTAATCATCCATTTGTACTGCAGCCATGAGAACATCTCTCAAACGACTGTGCCCAGTTTTGGGGCACACCAGGATTTCAACTGGGTAGAGAAACTGGGAAGTTGTCAGGAAAGAGTTTTAACACCAACATTTCAGGCAACAATCTGCCTTGCTGAGGAGAACCACGAGTTCTGTCTTTGGTTTTAACAAAGCTGAGCTGATAATCTTTGGATGCTTGCATGGGAGGAAAATCTCTGTCAGGAGAGAGCTCCTCAGGGCAGCAAATGGATAAATGAAGAGCTGGAATTGTGGATTTAGGAAAATGCCAACCCTGGGGGTGGCTGGTGCTGCTCAGAGCAGGACATGGAGAGGCCTTGGGGCTCCACAGCTGCTGGGCTCTGCAACCAGAGGCTGGAGATGCTCTGAAACATGTTTTCTGTGATATAATCAAAGGTTTTTGAGTATTTCCCGAATTCTCTCACGTTCAGGTCCCCCTCAGTTGGCTGCAGGTCTGTAGCAATTGCAGGAGGGTTCCTCAGCCAGCACTGCTGTCCTTGTCTTGTTCCTGAGAGATCCATCCATGGGGACACTTCAGTGCTTTGGGTGGGATGGGACCTAAAACCATCTCAGCCACCCCCTGCCATGGCCAGGGACACCTTCCATGGCCAGGGACACCCTCCATGGATGCTTTCCATGGCCAGGGACACTTTCCATGGCCAGGGACACCTTCCATGGTCAGGGACACCCTCCATGGCCAGGGACACCTTCCATGGACACCTTCCATGGTCAGGGACACCCTCCATGAGCACCTTCCGTGGACAGGGACACCTTCCATGATCTGGAACACCTTCCATGGATACCTTCCATGAACAGGGACATCTTCCATGGCCAGAGACACTTTCCATGGCCAGGGACATCTTCCATGGCCAGGGATACCCTCCATGGCCAGAGACACCTTCCATGGCCAGGGACACTTTCCATGGCCAGGGACACCTTCCATGGCCAGGGATACCCTCCATGGTCAGGGACACCTTCCATGGACAGGGACACTTTCCATGGACACCTTCCATGGCCAGGGATACCCTCCATGGCCAGAGACACCTTCCATGGCCAGGGACACCTTCCAGGCACACCTTCCATGGCCAGAGACACCCTTCATGGCCAGGGAACCCTTCCATAGCCTGGGACACTTTCCATGGTCAGGGACACCCTCCTTAGACAGGGACACCTTCCAGGGCCACCTTCCATAGCCAGGGACACCTTTCATGGACACTTTCCATGATCAGGGACTCCTTCCATGAACAGGGACATCTTCCATGAAAAGGGACACTTGCCATGGACAGGGACACCTTCCATGGCCAGGGACACCTTCTATGAGCAAGGACACTTTCCATGGACAGGGACATCCTCCATGAGCATGGACCCCTTCCATGGTCAGGGACATCTTCCATGGACACTTTCCATGGCCAGGGACACGTTCCATGGCCAGGGACATCTTCCATGGACACTTTCCATGGCCAGGGACACGTTCCATGGCCAAGGACATCTTCCATGGGCCCCTTCCATGGCCATGGACACCTTCCATGAGCAAGGACACCTTTCATGGACCCCTTCCATGGCCAGGGACATTTTCTATGGTCAAGGACACCTTCCGTGGACTGGGACACTTTCCATGGACAGTGACACTTTCCATGATCAGGGACACTTTCCATGGACAGTGACACTTTCCATGATCAGGGACACTTTCCATGGTCAAGGACACTTTCCATGGACATTTCCCACTAGGCCAGGTGCTCCAAGCCCCATAACCCAAGGGGAGCTGGTCAGTGACCTGAAATGCTGCTGAGACACCACAGATCCATGGGGCAGGATGGATCCATCCAGAGGGGCTGGGACAGCTGGGGGAAGGAAGGAGTCACAGAGACATTTCCCATCATTTATCAGCTCTGCTGGATAACTGGGAAGGTCCCATTTGACTGGGAATGCAAAGGGGTGACAAAAAAGGGGCTGGAGTGTGACCAGGACAGGGAATGGAGCTGGGGAGGGGCTGGAGAATCCCTGAGGAGCTGGGAAGGGGCTGCAGAATCCCTGAGGAGCTGGGAAGGGGCTGCAGAATCCCTGAGGAGCTGGGCAGGGGCTGCAGAATCCCTGAGGAGCTGGGAAGGGGCTGCAGAATCCCTGAGGAGCTGGGCAGGGGCTGCAGAGTCCCTGAGGAGCTGGGCAGGGGCTGCAGAATCCCTGAGGAGCTGGGCAGGGGCTCAGCCTGGAGCAAAGGAGGCTCAGGGGGCCCTTGTGGCTCTGCACAGCTCCTGCCAGGAGGGGAACAGGGACAGGAGCAGAGGGAACGGCCTCAGGGGAGCTCAGGGTGGGCACAGCAGGAATTTCCCCATGGAAAGGGGGGTCAGGCACTGGAAGTGCCCAGGGAGGTTTGCAGTGCCCATCCCTGAGGGATTTCCAGCCGTGTGGATGTGGCACTTGGGGACATGGGGCACTGGTGGCCCTGGCAGTGCTGGGCATGGTTGGGCTTTGTGATCTCCGAGCTCCTTTCCAACCCCAAGCATTCCACGATTCCCTGGTGCTCAGCCCTTCCTACCCCTGGCTGAGCCTCCCAAGGGCTCAGAGTGCCCGGCCCTGCCCTGGGCTGTGCCCTGGTGACCGCAGGCCTGGGAGGAGATGGCCCAGAGCTGCTGGAAGGGCCAGGAGACCCTTCCCAGGCTCCCGAGGAGCCTCCAGCACCTCTCCCCGCCGGCAGCAGCATCAGCAGCATCAGTGACCGTGCTGTCCCTCCCTTCCCCCAGCCCGGAGCAGCATCCTCCAGTCCCCCTGACCCTCCCCCTCCCAAATTTGGCTGCTTTCTCCCTTTTCTCCCCCCACTTTTTTTTTTCTTTTTTTTCCTTTTTTTTTTTTTTTGGCTGAGTGATGAGCTGTATGCCAAATCCATCTGCTCCTGTCTCCCCTAGCTGCCTTCCATATCGTTCCAGGATCCCTGGCAGCCAGCCTAGACCTATCTCTCTCCCCGCACTCTCCGGAGCACATTCCTTTCTACACCTTTTCCCGAGCTGGGATAGAAATGAGTATCAACCCCAAACAAAAAGCATCTGCTTCCTGCCTGCTGCTGCCGCACCGGCCGTGCCTGCACGTTACACCCGTGTCAGCAGCCATGCAAAACACACGGAGCCCCCCGGGAGCCCCCCGTGCAGCGCCCCGAGCCCCCCGCGCCCGCTCCCGCGCCGGCTCCGCAGCACCAGCTGTGACCACCGCACCATTTGTTCCTCCAGCCCACGCCAGCACTCCCAGCCAGTTCTTTATCACCCCAATTAGCCTTGTCTGAGCTGATGAGAGGAGAGAGGCTCCCACTGCAAGGCAAGGGATGGGGGGAAGAGAGCTGGAGAGCCGGGGAGGCGATTCCCAGCTTTGTTCCCTGGGAGGGAGGGATGGGTTCCACCCTGGTGCTGGCATTGCTGCCATCCTGCCCGAGCTACCTGCTCCATGTGCAGGTGCTCAATAAGGTTCGGGGCACTGAGTTTTTGGGGTTTTCACCCGTTTTCCTCTGGTGCTTCTCTATCTGCCATAGGGAAAGGAGCATCCTCGGGTTTCACCTGCTCCCAGGGGCTGGGGTGGGCTGTGGCTCCCTGGGAGGGAGGGATGGGTTCCACCCTGGTGCTGGCATTGCTGCCAACCTGTCCGAGGTACCTGGGTACTGCTGGTCCATGAACAGGTGATTAATAAGGGTCAGGAGACTGAGATTTTGGGGTTTTTCCCCATTTTCCTCTGGTGCTCTTGGAAAGGAGCATCCTCAGGCTTCACCTGCTCCCAGGGGCTGGGATGAGCTGTGGTTCCCTGGGAGGGAGGGATGGGTTTCACCCTGGTGCTGGCATTGCTGCCATCCTGCCCAAGCTACCTGGTCCATAAACAGGTGCTCAATAAGGTTCAGGGCACTGAGTTTTGGGGTTTTCCCCATTTTCCTCTTGTGCTTTTGGCTGTCTGACAGAGGGAAAGGAGCATCCTTGGGTTTCACCTGCTCCCAGGGGCTGGGATGAGCTGTGGTTCCCTGGGAGGGAGGGATGGGTTCCACCCTGGTGCTGGCATTGCTGCCATCCTGCCCGAGCTACCTGAGAGATGCAGGTCCAGGAACAGGTGATTAATGAGAGTCAGGACACTGAGATTTTGGGGTTTTCCCCCATTTTCCTCTGGTGCTCTTGGAAAGGAGCATCCTCGGGTTTCACCTGCTCCCAGGGGCTGGGATGGGCTGTGGTTCATCCCAGCCACGTTTCTGGGTGAGCTGGGAGGTGCATCCTGGTGGTGTCCCTGGTGAGGATCTCCCTGGATCCATGGCAAAGCTTCCAGCATCCTCACAGGGCACTGAAGGAATTCCTGTTCTCCCACAGCCTCACTGGAGAGCTCCCCATGCTGGGTACCAAGCTGTGAGTGCAACCACCAGCCCCAAATCCTGGGGTTTGCCCAAACCTTGTGGCACTGTCTGGGAGTGGTGCTTCCCACCCTGGGTCCCTCAGTGCTGCTGGGAGCTTCTGTCCCTCCTGGAATTCTGCTGGATCCATTGGTGAAGGCCCTTCCCTGGTAACACCCCAGGGCCATCATCCCAAAGCCAGGAGGGGGATCCCCCCTTTGCCCTGGCACAGACAGAGCTGGCAAGAGGAGGATGGACACGATTCAACCCCAGTGCCATTGGTTTGAAGGGACAAAGTGCCCTGTGTGGGACAGGTGCCACCAGTGCAGGCCCAGCCTGCTCCTCAGAGCACCCTCCAAGGCAGCTGCTCCTTCACAGGAGGGTTCCCAGCATGGCCATGACCATGGTCAGGGTTGTCTTGGCAGCTGAGACACCAAAATCTTGACCAGGAGCTGTGGTCTCACATCTGTCACAATTCCCTGGCCAGCTGGCTGAGCAGGTCCAGGATTCTGGCCAGCTGGAACAGCAGAACCCCAAAATCAGTGAAATTATACTTTCCAACAAAAAAAGGGAGCAAGGCTGGTGCACAGCAAGGTTGGGATTGTCTTGGTACCTGTAACCCACCACCACCTCCCCGTTCTTCTCCATCTGATGTCCAGGTGGGAGGAGTAGGTTCCTCCTGATGGATTTCTGAGCAGCTTTCCCAATTTCCTGTGCATTTTTCCTTGGTGCAGATGCACCCCTTGGAGCTCCCGAGGCTCTGGAGCAGATTTCAATCCCTTCTTGATTAAAGTCAGGCAGGAGGAGACCTGCAGGGGAGGCTCCAGTCCAACCAGTCAGCCCCAGTGTGTCCAGCATCTTCCCAGGCTTCAGGAAGGAGCTTGAGCTTGGTGTCTGTGACTGGTGGTGTCACAGGGGGTCCTGACTGGTGCCCATCCATGAGAACCATGGAATCATTAAAATGGAAAAGCCCTCAGTGTCCATCCAGTCCAGCCATTCCCCCAGCACTGACCGTGTCCCCAAGTGCCACATCCATGTGGATTTTGAGCACTTCCACCTTAGTATGAATCCTAAGGCACTTCCCACGTCCTTCTGCTCCATCACCAGACCTATCCCCCCTCCCTGAACCCCCCTCAGACCCCTCTGCACAGCCTTGCCATGGATGAAGAACCCATTCCCCACGCAGGGAAAGGAGCTGTTTCCCCCCAGGCCCAGGGGCTGGAAGCTGGCAGGATCTCCAAACAATTATCTCATCTCTTCCTTCCACCAAGACAAGCTCAGCTCTGCCTAAACTATTCCTGATGGCTTCCCTGTAATTTGTGCTGAAAACTTCCCACCACAGACGCCCCACACCTTCCCCCAGCAGTCGGCTGCGATATTTTGCTCTTCCCACCAGGATACTCTTCCTGCTGTTCAGCTTGGATTGTGCTGGCTGCTTCTTGAATTGTGTCCCACGAGAGCGTGAGCACAGCCCTGCTCCTTCCTCCCCTCCTTCCTCCCCTCCTTCCTTCCCTCTCCCTGCACAGCCTCGGCTCCCAGCTGGGCTCAGCCCCATCCCCAGCACCCCGAGGATGTCCCAGCCCTGAGCTGGGCTCCCCCAGGGCAGCTGTGCCTTCCTTGGGGCTCCCAGCTCTCCAGCCTGATGGAGATGGTGGGACTGGGGGGCCTCTCTGTTGGGTTTCTGTGGAGCACGTTGGGTTTGAGCTGCCCCATTCCCATGGGCGGCCGGCGCTGACCCTCCCAGTTCCGGGTGGAATTAATTTCAAAGCAGGATCACTGAGGTTGGAAAACCCTCTGAGATGACAGAACCCACCCTGTGACCCATCCCCACCTTGGCACCAGCGTGGCATCCCCCCCTCCAGCCATTCCTTGCCCCCCAGGCTGGGGTTCCTCTTCCCCCTTGGATATTTCCCTGAACCCACCCAGCCCCAAAACCTCGGAGCTGTTCCGCGGGTCCCCGGCAGAAAACTGCCCCGACAATGGGAGGAAAGCTGCGTCAGAGGCAGAGCAGAGCAGGGCAGGGCTGATCCTCCCTCGGGAGGGATCCGTGGGATCCGGGTGTGCTGCACCTTTCCCGGTGCTCTCCCGGCACAATGCTTCACTTTGTGCCGCAGCACTGAAAGGAATGGTGAAGTTGCTAATAATGGCACTAAAAGAAAATATGCTACATCTGTTATGGATAGCAGTACAAAATTAGCTGATCACACCTCTGACACCCAAGATGTCTTCACTTAAAATACTCGTTGGCTTTACTTTACATAATTTGCTGATTATATTTAAAAGAAATACAATTTTGCAATTACTGTTCTTTCTGGTGTGCTATCTATGCATCATTTTCTTTTTATGTTTATATATTTCTCCTTCATTAGTGCAGTCTGAAGGGTGATTAGATCCCTTCAAACATTTTACAGAGGTTAAACGTTGATTAAGATTTAATTATTACTGTAAATAGCTTGGAATGACATATGGTGCAAAAACCTGACATATGTGCATTTGAATAAATGAAGTGCTATTTCCCATGATGCTTCAGTAGCTGTTTAACAGCTTTGCTGAAGGGTTATGTTGCACCTCATGTTAAGATTGCTTTGATGTTATATTTTGTTGGGTTTTTGCAGCTGAAAGCTAAGAACAGTTTTTCCAGTTTTTAAAAACATTGAATATTTTAAATACCTAAATTGTTTTGCACAAATTTTTGCTAATTTGTCTAACTAGGTTAAACATTTTCAAAAGCATTTCGATTTTTAACGTGGGTTCCTCGCATTGTGTCAGCACCAGCGTGGGTTCAGTGTGCAGGATTCCCAAAATTCCAGGTTTTCCCAGGTGTCCTGGCCCGGCTGGGAGCGGGGTCTTTGCTTCCCCAGGAGTGCCACGGATCCCTCCCGGGGATGCAGAGATTCCAAGCGATTTCAGAGCAAGGGAAAGCTTCGGGAGGAGCTGGTGGAAGGAAAAAAAAAATTAGGGAAGGGATGGAGATTTCATGGAGACGGAGAAAGGGGCAGGAATGGTTTGGCCGTGAGGGTGGAGCCCAGCCAGGCTCTTCCCTTTGGCACCACCTGGGCTCTGGCAGGTCCAGCCCTGGGCTCTGGATGCCGGGAGCTGCAGGGAAGGAAGGGATGGGAGGCTGGGCTGGGTGGGATGTGCTGGAGCCTCAGACACTCAATAATTCATTGAGCACTGCCAGGCACAGAACGTGCAGCGTTCCCCGTGCTGCAAACCCGTCCTCATCGGGGGGGCACGCACCAAACACACCCAACACCAGCAGCAGCGTGCTTGGCATGGAATTATCCCCATCTCCTCCCTCTCCATGAATCAGTTCTCCAGCTGATCCGTGCCTGGGCTCTGATCCTGCTCCTCTTTGCCTCCGCAGATCGAGACGTCCCAGCTGGAGCCGGAGATCGCCATGGCCACCACCAGTAAAACCGTGGTCTACAACAAAGGCTTGTGAGTGGAAGAGGAGCATCCTGGCCCAGGAGGTCTGGGGAGGGAAGAGGGGAAGCTCCAGCCCTGGGAGAAAGCAAACAGCAACAAGAAGAAGATGAAATAACAGAGCTCAGTGATAGGAACTGCTCCCGGCAGCCCGGGAGTGAATTAACACCTGCAGAGAACTGACACCTCACACCACTCAGAAAGATTCATATTAAAAGTTTTAACTTAGCAACAGGAGCAGCAACTACAACAAATAAAATCACGTTGAACCACTTTAGAACTAGCTAACAAAACTCAGAATGGCTGGCACTGCATGGAGGGAGATCAGGGGCGAGCTCAGAGCTGCCTGCACAGCACAGACATCACCCAGCACATCCTGTGTCCATGGGAGCTCAGTCCCCACTGCTGCTGCACAGCCCCAGCTCTGCAGAGACCAAGGGGAGCGTGGATGTGATTGATCAGGGCATTGGGAATGCCCAGCGTTGGTTTCTGCCCTCCCACCCCAGCACTGATGAGCTGAAGAGGAATTGCCACGTCCGTGTGCCCAGGGAAGGGCTGGGCTGTGCCCTCCATCCCTCCTCCTCCTCCTCCTCCTGCAGACTCTGCTGCAAGACTGGCTGGCCCTGGATCCCATCCCCTGGAATTCCCCAGGGGCTTTGGCCTGGGTTCCAAGATCCTGGAAAGCCGAGGTGCCCACGGGTGGAGTGTTGGAGCAGAAATGGTGCTGGAGCTGCTCTGTCCCTCTGCACAGCCCTGAGCGGGGTTTGTCCCACCCAGCACCTCTGACAGGGCTGCTGCTGATCTGAGGTGGTTGGCTAAGCCACGCTTTGCTGAGCTGGAGTCTGAGGACAGGATGTGGTTTAAGTTTGGATCAACCCCCAGCTGGGCAGGCAGTTGGACAAGGATCATGGCAGCCCCTTCCAACTGGAATTGCTCCTCTCCTCTCCTCTCCTCTCCTCTCCTCTCCTCTCCTCTCCTCTCCTCTCCTCTCCTCTCCTCTCCTCTCCTCTCCTCTCCATTATCCCTCTCTTTCTCTTTCTCTTTCTCTTTCTCTTTCTCTTTCTCTTTCTCTTTCTCTTTCTCTTTCTCTTTCTCTTTCTCTCTTCTCTTTCTCTTTCTCCTCTATTTTCTCTCCTTCTCTCTTCTCTTCCTCTTCTTCCTCTTCCTCTTCCTCTTCTCTCCCCCATTTTTCCAACCCCTCCACCCAGCACAGCCAACTCTGCCCAAGTCCCTGTGCTGGTGCAGACCAGGACCCAAAGCCAGGTCCTGGCAGCTGTGCTGAGCTGATGGCAGTGCCACTGCACCTTCTGAGGGGACACTGCCCTCTGGGGACATCTGTCTGTCTGTCTGTCTGTCCCTTCAAGCTTTGGGCTGGTTAAAGGGGAAGAGCTGAGTCACCCCCACACTGCACTGGGTTTGGGGCCGCACTTTGGCTTTCTGGTATCTCATAAAATTCCCCAAAAATTCACCCCAAAATCCGACCCTGAGGGACTCCCTCAGCTTCATTTGGAGCGTGGCCACCAGCAGAACATTCCAGAGGCAGGATGTGCCTGCAGGTTCCATGTCCCTGCAGGACCCATGTCCCTGCAGGTTCCATATCCCTGAAGGTTCCATTTCCCTGCACATTCCATGTCCCTGTGAGTTCCATGTTCCTGCAGGTTCCATGTCCATGCAGGATCCATATCCCTGCAGGTTCCATGTCCCTGAGGTTCCATATCCCTGCAGGTTCCATGTCCCTGTAGGACCCATATCCCTGCACATTCCATATCCCTGCAGGTTCCGTGTCCCTGCACATTCCATGTCCCTGCAGGTTCCATATCCCTGGAGGTTCCATATCCCTGCAGGTTCCATGTCCCTGAGGTTCCATATCCCTGCAGGTTCCATGTCCCTGTAGGACCCATATCCCTGCACATTCCATATCCCTGCAGGTTCCGTGTCCCTGCACATTCCATATCCCTGCAGGTTCCATGTCCCTGCAGGTTCCATTTCCCTGCAGGACCCATGTTCCTGCAGGTTCCATGTCCCTGTAGGACCCATATCCCTGCAGGTTCCATATCCCTGTAGGATCCGTATCCCTGCAGGTTCCATGTCCCTGGAGGTTCCATGTCCCTGCAGGTTCCATATCTCTGTAGGTTCCATGTTCCTGAATGTTCCATGTCCCTGTAGGATCCATATCCCTGCAGGTTCCATGTCCCTGCACATTCCATGTCCCTGCAGGTTCCATATCCCTGGAGGTTCCATGTCCCTCCAGGTTCCATGTTCCTGCAGGTTCCATATCCCTGCAGGTTCCATATCCCTGCAGGTTCCATGTCCCTGTAGGATCCCTTGTCCCTGCAGGATCCCTTGGAGAGGGCACCATGGTGGTGGTGCTGGGGTGGCACAGGCTCTTCCCCTTCCAATGCCAATTTCTTGTGGGGTTGGGGAGGGTGGGGGGAAAGGGGAAACCAAATCCCCACTGACACAGAATGTATTTGATGGATTTATTGCAATGCCTGGAACAGGATCCACACCATGGGGCAGCTCAGGGCCCTGCTCCTGCCCTGGCCCGGTGTAAATCAGGAGGAATTGCACCAAGGGGATGGGTGCTGTGGGTTTCAGCAGGCAGGGCAGGAGGGGCAGCTCCAGGCCCCTCAGAGCTGCTGTTCTGGGACAGCTCCTGGTCCCAAACACTGCTGGGAACCCAGAGCGGGCCCTGCTCAGCCCTGGGGCTGCTCTGGGTTACACCAGGGCCAGCACAGCTGGGCTGGGCCCAGGGCAGTCCCTCAGTGCACTGAGTGAGATGGATGAACCTTCCAGGGCATGGTCCCACCCCAGCTGGGGGCTGGGGGGGCACAAGGAGGTGACAGCTGTCCTGGGGACATTTCCATGGCCATCTGTGCCACTGGCAGCACCCTGGGATGGGTAACTCCTGCAGCAGTGAGGGGGAGCCCAGGGATGGGGAAAAGGGACACTGGCAGTGCCCAGGGAATGGAGCAGGGATGTGGCAGTGCCCAGGGAATGGGAACAGGGATGTGGCAGTGCCCAGGGATGTGGCAGTGCCCAGAGAATGGAGCAGGGATGTGGCAGTGCCCAGGGAGGGGATGTGGCAGTGCCCAGGATGAGGAGCAGGGATGTGGCAGTGCCCAGGGATGTGGCAGTGCCCAGGGAATGGAGCAGGGATGTGGCAGTGCCCAGGATGAGGAGCAGGGATGTGGCAGTGCCCAGGGATGTGGCAGTGCCCAGGGATGTGGCAGTGCCCAGGGAGGGGATGTGGCAGTGCCCAGCATGAGGAGCAGGGATGTGGCAGTGCCCAGGATGAGGAGCAGGGCTGCTGCTCCGAGGGTTCTGCTCAGAGCTGCCTCATGCCAGGGCTGTGTGCAGCAGGGAAAGGAGGGGATGGGGGCTGAGCTCTGCTGTGAGACCCCAGAGGGGAAGGAGCAGAATTTGGGTTTGTGGGTGATCACAGAGCCGAGGGGTGGTGTCTGAGCTGGGGGTACCTGCCCGGCATTCCCAGGGGATGGAAGCAGCCTGGGCTCTGCTGCCATCAAGGAAAACCAGGGATCGATCAGGTCCTGCCTGGGGAAAGGGCCAGACCCCGATTTCCCCGTGGTGGGAGAGGCTGTGGGTGCTTTCCCTGCTCACCCATCACCTGCAGGGATCACACATCGTTAGCAGGGCTCCCATCCTGTGTCCTGATTGTGGATGAGCCCTCCCTGGCAGGGGTTTGGAATGGGATGAGATTCCAGGGCCCTTCCAGCCCAAACCATTCCAGGATTCCCTGCTGCCAGAGGAGGTGGAGCAGTGACCACCCAGTGACCATCCAGGGACCATCCAGTGACCATCCAGTGACCACCCAGTGACCACCCAGTGACCACCCAGTGACCATCCAGTGACCGCCCAGTGACCATCCAGTGACCATCCAGTGACCGCCCAGTGACCATCCAGTGACCATGCAGGGACCACCCAGTGACCATCCAGTGACCATGCAGGGACCATCCAGTGACCATGCAGTGACCATCCAGTGACCACCCAGTGACCACCCAGTGACCATCCAGTGACCATCCAGTGACCATGCAGGGACCACCCAGTGACCATCCAGTGACCATCCAGTGACCACCCAGTGACCATCCAGTGACCATCCAGTGACCATCCAGTGACCATCAGCAGGGGCTGGATCCAGCCAGAGCAGAGAGCCGGGGTTTATTAAAGGCAGGCAGCTCCGGGGAATGCAGAGGGCCTGATCCTGGCGAGGGGCTGGGCACCAGCTTGGGGATGTCAGAGGAGCTGTGCTGTGAGCGTGCCTCGGCTCAAAGGCAGCTGCTCCGTCACACAAGTGACAATGACAGGCCCTAAATGAGTCTGGGGTGGTGTCTGCCCGCACAAACCCCGTCAGACTTGTTTGGCTTGCTGTGGCAGCAGCACGGGGCTCAGTCAGCTCGGCAGGGTTTGTGCTGAGCAGTGGAACACCCCGGGCCTGAGTCAGCCCTTCCCTGGCAGGGGTACCTCTGCCAGCCCCTGCCAGCCCCTGCCAGCGGGGCAGCAGTGGTTGCTCCCAAATTTTGTCCCAATGTCACTCCAAATCTCGTGGCCCTGGCCCAAAGCACTGGGCAGGAGCTCCTGGGGGAGCTGGGGAGAGCCAGGATCAGGCCCTGGGCTCAGCTCCCCGCTCCACCTCCTCTGGCAGCAGGGAATGGGGGAATGGTTTGGGTTGGAAGGGCCCTGGAACCTCATCCCATTCCAAACCCCCACCAGGGAGGGCTCATCCACAATCCCTGCAGGTCTGGGCTGGGGAGGTGGCACTGGACACCCTGGGATTGTCCAGACACCTCCCAAAGCCAGTGCATCCTCCTGGGACAATCAGGACACTGCAGGTGTCCCTGGGACAATCAGGACACTGCAGGTGTCCCTGGGTGCTGCCCTCCCCTCGCTGTCCCCAGCTTGGTGATAGGCAGGATGAGGGCTCTGCATGAGGAGCACACTGTGCTGGCCCTGTGCTCCCAAACCCTTGGGAACCCAGAGTCCTTGGGCGTCCCAGCACAGGGTTGGGTTTTATCTGAGGCAGCAGGAAAGATCAGCAGCCCCAGAGCTGAGCTCTCCACAGGCACTGACCCTGCCAGGCAGCCCGGGGCTGGGACCCCTCCTGGGGCACCCCAGAGCTGGGAGCTCCTGGTCCCTGCCCTCATGGTGGGAGCGATGGAAATGTCCCATGTGGGAATGTCACATGTGGGAATGTCCCATGTGGGAATGTCACATGTAGGAATGCCCCACATGGGACTGTCACATGTGGGAATGCCCTATATGGGAATGCCACATGGGAATGTCCTACATGGGAATGTCACTATGGGAATGTCACATGTGGGAATGCCCTATATGGGAATGCTATATGGGAATGTCCCATGTAGGAATTTCACATGGGAATCTCCCACATGGGAATGCCCCACGTGGGAATGTCACATGGGAATGTCCCACACAGGAATGTCCCCTATGGAACATGGAAATGTTTATGGAAATACCCCATATGGGGCATCCAAAGAGATTCCTCCTCATCCCCCCCAGTTTCCCAAAAAAACTCACTTCTTTATCAAATCAGGACACTATGTCACATGGGAATGTCCCACGTGGGAATGCCACATGGGATTGTCACATGGGAATGTCCCACATGAGAATGCCACATGGGAATGTCCCACTTGGGAGTGTCCCACTTGGGAATGTCACACAGGAATGTCCCACATGTGAATGTCCCACATGTGAATGTCCCACACGGGAATGCCCCATTTGGGAATGCCACATGGGAATGTCCCACATGTGAATGCTCCACATGGGAATGTCCCACACAGGCATGGCCCATGGGAATTTCCCACATGGGAATGCCCCACGTGGTAGTGCCGTATGGGAATGTCCCACATGGGAATGCCACATGGGAATGTCCCACATCAGAATGTTCCACATGGGAATGTCCTACATGGGAATGTCCCACTTGGGAATGCCCCATGGAAATATCCCACATGGGAATGCCCCACTTGGGAATGTCACGCAGGAATGTCCCACATGTGAATGCTCCACATGGGAATGTCCCACACAGGCATGGCCCATGGGAATGTCCCACTTGGGAATGCCACACAGGAATGTCCCACCTGAGAATGCCCTACATGGGAATGTCCCACATGTGAATGCCCCACATGGGAATGTCCCACACAGGCATGGCCCATGGGAATGTCCCACGAGGGAATGTCCCCCTCAGCCCTTCCAATGGCTCTGGGGCTGGGACACAGGGCTGGGCCACAGCTCCACACTAACTCTGGTTGTCACCAGCGAGCGGTGCCAGGCAGCTCCAGAACCCAGGCAATGCCACCACTCTGCTCGTTCATTTAATCACTAATTAATCTCCTCATGCCCAGAGCGGAGCCCTGGGCGGGGCGGGGGCAGGACCCGGGCGCTGCATTCCCGGTTTGCTGTAATTGGAGATGAGGGAGGGCCCGGGAGCGCCGCTCACATCGAGCCCTCCCTCGGCACGGAACAACAACGAGAGCGTCGGCTCCCGGAGCGCTTCATTAGAAATGGCGCTTAATTGATTTCTTGGCTATGTTAATTAAGGAATAATTAAGGACCAGGTTGCAGCACGAGGTGCCAGCGAGGAGTTTTGAGTGTTTCTCCTGGAGGATGGGTCTGGGGGCTGCTCCCTGGGACAAGCCCGGGGTGGTGTCACCTGTGTCCCAGTGGGTGTCCCCCGTGTCCCAATGGGTGTCCCAATGGATGTCCCCCATGTCCCAATGGGCGTCCCCCATGTCCCAGTGGGTGTCCCCCACGTCCCAGTGGGTGTCCCCCATGTCCCAATGGGCGTCCCCCACGTCCCAGTGGGTGTCCCCCATGTCCCAATGGGTGTCCCCATGTCCCAATGGATGTCCCCCGTGTCCCAATGAGTGTCCCCCATGTCCCAGTGCGTGTCCCCCATGTCCCAGTGGGTGTCCCCCGTGTCCCAGTGGGTGTCCCCCATGTCCCAGTGGGTGTCCCCCATATCCCAATGGATGTCCCCCATGTCCCAATGTGTGTCCCCCGTGTCCCAGTGGGTGTCCCCCATGTCCCAGTGGGTGTCCCCCATGTCCCAGTGGGTGTACCCCATGTCCCTGTGGGTGTCCCCCATGTCCCAGTGCGTGTCCCCTATGTCCCAGTGGGTGTCCCCCATGTCCCAATGGGTGTCCCCCATGTCCCAGTGGGTGTACCCCATGTCCCTGTGGGTGTCCCCCATGTCCCAGTGGGTGTCCCCCATGTCCCAGTGGGTGTCCCGGTTCCAGCCCGGGCACAGCTCAGCTCCTTCCGTTTCTCCCTGTTCCTCCTTTTCCCGCTCCCCTCCCTGGGCTGTGCCAGGTCCTGGCAGGATGGCAGGAGGTCCCTGTGGGGTCACCTGGCCAGTGCTGGACGCTGCCACGTGGGCACAGGAGATGCTGGGACATCCCTGGCAATGCCACCTGCCCGAGGGATGGGCTGTCCCCTCCCCGTGGAGGGCTGGGGTCCGGGATGGCCTTGGGAGGAGCTTGGGGGGTCCTGGGGTGTGAGACCCCCCTGGGCAGGGCTCTGGGCACAGATCAGCTCCTCTGGGATGCTCTGAGGACATTCCCAGGCTGGGATGTGGAGTCCTGGTGCTGGTGGCTGTCCCCAGCTCCGGGTGTGTCCCCAGGTCCCTTTAGGAAACACCACTTTGGGCTCTTTACTGGTTTTTATGGCTTATTCCACACTTGGCATCCACTGATCCGTCCTTGGGTCTGAGCACGTCCTGACAGCGAATCCCCCGGGAATGGCGAGGGGACAGCTGCCAGCACCGTGTCTGCCAGCGGGGTGGGCACCCCGGACACCCAGGGACGCCCTGGGGACACCCCCAGGCAGCCTGGGACACCCCAGAACACTTCCAGGACACCCTAAGACACCCCTGGGACACCCTGTGACACCCCAGGGACACCCTAAGACACCCCTGGGACACCTCGGGGCTCCCAGGGACAGCCCCAGGACACCCTGGGACATCCCAGAACACCTCGGGACACCTCAGGACACCCAGGGACACTCCTGGGACACCCTGAGACACCCCCAGGACACCCCAGGATACCCTGGGTCTCCCTGGGACACCCCTGGGACATGCCCAGGACACCCCAGGATGCCCTTGGACACCTCCAGGACACCCCAAGACACCTCCAGCACATCTTTGGGACACCCCTGGGACACCCTGTGACACTGAGACACCCCCAGCACACCTTTGGGACACCCCGGGGACACTCTGGAACACCCTAGGACACCCTAGAACACATTGGGACACCTCAGGACACCCAGGGACACCCCTGGGATACCCTGGGACACCCTGAGACACCCCCAGGACACCCCTGGGATACCCCCGGGACACCCTGGGACACCCTGGGACACTGAGACACCCTCAGCACACCTTTGGGACACCCCGGGGACACTCTGGAACATCCTGGGACATCCCCAGGACACCCCTGGGATGCATCCCAGATACCCTGGGACACTCCTGGGACATCCTGGGACACTGAGACACCCCCAGGACACCCCTGGGATACCCCTGGGACACCCCTGGGACACCTTTGGGACACCCCTGGGACACTGAGACACCCCAAGGACACCGTGGGACACCCTGGGGACACCCCCAGGATACCTCTGGGACATCCTGAGAGACCCTGGGATACCCCCAGGGACACCCTGGGACACTGAGACACCCCCAGGACACCCTGGGGACACCCTGAGACACCCCGGGACACCTCTGGGTCATCGTGAGACACCTCCAGGACACCCTGGGGACACCCTGAGACACCTCCAGGACACCCTGGGGCCACCCTCGGGACCCCTCAGCTCCGTCTGTTTTTAACCCCTGCGTCGCCAGCGCCCGCGAGTCCCCGTGTCCCCCGGGCTGTCACAATAAAAGCTGTCACCCCCTGGCTGTGCCCCCGGCTCCGAGTGCCACCCCCGGGGAATGGTGGGAGCGAAGGGTCCCCCCCGAGGACAGGGTTATTATGGGCTGGCTCCGCAGGGATGGGGATTTTCCTTGGAATGCTTTGCCCTGGCTGTGGGGAGGGAGCAGGACTGATGGATTTTGTGTGTTTTGTAGATAATTATACATAAATAATTGCAAAATCTGTATCATGCTACACTATAAAAATATGTATAATTATAGGCATAATATATATATAATTATCATCTAGTACATATAATAAAATATATAAGCCAATTGATATATTTTAAAATATGTAATTAGATATTATTATATATAATATTCACCTCACGAAGCACAATCTATATTTTATATATACCTATTGCATACAAAATATATATGTGCATACTAATAAATATATATAAAATATAAATTCTAAAACACAATATACACATTATATATGCATCTGTAAGTATATTATTTATTCATGTGTATATATGTGCATATATGCTATATTTTATATATTATTACTTTGTATTTTTACAAATATATAATACATATATATATATAATATATATATAATATATATTATATATATTATATATATAATATATATATTTTATATATATATATATATATATATATATATATATATATATAATTTTTATATATATATATGGTTTGGTTTTTTTGGTTTTTGTTTTTTTTTTTTTTTTAATATTTCTGTGTGTTTCCCCCCGAATTCCAGGAAAACCTGGGGGGGCCTCCTGACCTTTCTCCCCTGAGCTCCCTTGTCCGGGGGTCCCGGTGGGGCAGCCCTGGGTGTCCCAACCCTGCAGGGACATTCCCGAGGGATCCGCAGGGATCGGGAGCTCTGCCGACATCCAAACCCTGCGCAGGTGTGGGGCTGCCATCCCTGGAGCTGCCACATGCCTGTCACACCTGTGGGACCCCGGGGACACACCCAGAGACACACCCAGGGACGCCCCACATACCTGTGACACCTGTGGGACCCCGGGGACACAGCCAGGGACACTCCCAGGGGACACTTCACATACCTGTGACACCTGTGGGACCTTTAGGGACACCCCACATACCTGTGACACCTGTGAAACCCCCAGGGACACCCCCGGGGACACCCTGGGACACCTGACACACCTGTGACACCTGTGGGATCCCCGGGGACACCTCTAGGGACACCCTGGGACACCCCACATGACACCTGTGGGACCCCCAGGGACACCCCACATACCTGTCACACCTTTGGGACCCCCAGGGACACCCCCAGGGATGCTCCCAGGGACACCCTCAGGGACACCCCACATACCTTTGACACCTGTGGGACCCTGGGGACACCCCCAGGGACACCGCCAGGGACACTCCACATACTTGTCACACCTTTGGAACACTGAAAGGACACCCCACTTGCCTGTCACACCTTTGGGACCCCCAGGGACACCCCCGGGGACACCCCACATACCTGTCATACATGTGGGACCCCCGGGGACACCTCTAGGGACACCCCCGTGGATATCCCACATGCCTGTGACACCTGTGGAATCCCCAGGGACACCCTGGGACACCCCACATGACACCTGTGGGACCCCCAGGGATACCTGTGAGACCCCCAGGGACACCCCACATACCTGTGACACCTGTGGGACCCCGAGAGGACACCCCACATGCCTGTCACACCTTTGGGACCCCGGGGACACCCCCAGGGATACCCCACATACCTGTGAGACCTATGGGACCCCCAGGGACACCCTCAGGGACACCCCCAGGGGCACCCCACATGCCTGTGACACCTGTGGGATCCCCAGGGACACTCCACACACCTGTCACACCTGTGGGACCCTGAGAGGACACCCCCGTCCTCACCCAGCGCCATGGAGCCACCAAACTCCCCCTGTTCCCTCTCTCCCAGTTCCTCCCAGTTCCTCCCATCACCGTCCCACAGGGACCCCGCTGTCCCCGCCCTGGCGGGGCTCTGTCCCCACCCCGCAGGTGTCCAGGTGAGTTTCCAGCAGGATTTTCCTTTATTTCCACGCAGTAACACTCACTACAGCCGCTATCTACGGGAGGGAACGCACGCACACGGGGCACGGGCAGAGAGAATAAATTAAAACCAACCGTCATAAAAAACCCAAACGATGGCAAAATAAAGGCGGGGAGGGAGGGGGAGGAAAATGAGAATAAAAAGGCGAACGAGGAGGGCTTGGAACACGGAGCCTCGGGCGGGAGGCGGTGGGAGCATCCCCCGGGCCGCGGCGCGGGGAGGATGCGCTGGGGCCGCCCTGGCAGCCTCCTCTCCCTGCTCGGCGGGGCGGCAGCGCCCCGAAAGCCCCTCCGAGGGTGGCCCCGGGCGGCGGGGGCACGGGCACGGGCCCCGGCCCCGGGAAAGGCCGCGGGCGGCGGCGGCGGCGGCGCGGCCGTGTCCCCAGAGCGTCCCCGGAGCGTCCCCAGAGCGTCCCCGGAGCGTCCCTAGAGCGTCCCTAGGGTGCGGTGGGTGCCGCCGCCGGGGTCCCCCCTGCGCGCCGCGGGCTCCTCGCCATGCTGGCCGCACCTGCGGCCCGGGCCGGCCTTAGTCGTTGGAGGTGACATCGATGTCTTCTCCGCTCGACTGCTTGGTGGCCAGGCGCCATCGGTTGATGTGGTGCGAGCCCTTCTTCTTCTGGTCCGAGTCGGGGCCCTCCTCCTCCAGCTTCTGCCGTTTGTATTTCGTCCGCCGGTTCTGGAACCACACCTTCACCTGCAACAGGAACAGGAATACACCTTCACCTGAACAGGAATACACCTTCACCTGAACAGGAATACACCTTCACCTGAACTGGAATACACCTTCACCTGAACAGGAATACACCTTCACCTGTAACACACGGGAACCACACCTTCACCTGAACAGGAACCACACCTTCACCTGAACAGGAACAGAAACCACACCTTAACCTGAACAGGAACCACACCTTCACTTGCAGCACACAGGTACCACACTTTCACCTGCAATAGGGACCACACCTTCACCTGCAGCACACACACAGCACCTCGTGGGCTCCTCCCCATCTCCATCCCCGTCTCCATCCCTGTCCCTGTCGCTGTTCCTATCCCTATCTCCATCCCTATCCCTGTTCCTACCCCTGTCCCCATCCCCATCCCTGGCCCTATCCCTGTCCCATCCCTGTCCCTGTCCTTATCCCCATCCCTGTCCCTATACTTATCCCTGTCCTTGTCCCCATCCTTATCCTCGTCCCTATCCCTATCGCCATCCCTATCCCCATCACTGTCCCCATCACTGTCCCTGTCCCTGTCCCTGTCCCCATCCCTGCTCCTGTCCCTGTCCCATGCCTGTCCCCGTCCCTCCAGGAGTGCTCCCACAGTCACTCCACCCTGCCTCAGTTTCCCATGGCAAGGTGGGACACGGGGGACAAATGTGGCACAGATGTGGCACAAATGTGGCACAAACGTGGCTGCTGCCAGCTCGCAGCCCTGGAGAAACACCGGGGGGTGAAGGACACTCGGTGACACCTCAGACACAGCACAGGTGACACTGTTCAGAGCACAGGTGACACTGCTCACAGCACCAGAGCCTGACACCTCAGACAGGACAGGTGACACTGCTCACAGCACAGGTGACACTGCTCACAGCATCCAGAGCCTCAGACACAGCACAGGTGACACTGCTCAGAGCACAGGTGACACCTCAGACACTGCACAGGTGACACTGCTCACAGCACAGGTGACATTCCCTACAGCACCCAGAGCCTGACACAGACACAGCACAGGTGACACTGCTCACAGCACAGGTGACACTGCTCAGAGCACAGGTGACACTGCTCACAGCACCCAGAGCCCGTCAGCCCGAGCTGGGCTGGGCCTGGACTGGCACAGAAAGGGGGAGCAGCCAAAGCCAGCCCTGCTCCAGCTGCCACTGCTGCCAGGTGCCACTGGCACAGCAGCTCCAGTGACATTGGGATGACGCTCAGAGCCATCCTCACTCCTCCAGCCAGGACCAGAGTCCCAATTATCCATCATTAATTGACCACGCCGAGGTTCCAGGAGACCTTTCCTGCTCTGCCGGTGCCAGGCCCTGTCCCAGGAGCCCGAGCAGAGCGTCCATCCCTGGGATCCCACCCAGGAGCCCTGAGCCACTCCTCAGTCCTGGCTCCAGCGTTGGCAGCAGGGGCTGGGCTGGGCTCAGGACCAGGATTGGGGACAGGGCAGCAGGGCCAGGGGCACTTTGGGATGCTGGGGGCACCCACAGGGTCAGGGGGCACTGAGGGAGGTGGGATGGCACAGGCGGGGGTGGGGATGGGGATGGGGGATGCCAGAGGCAGGGATGCAGGGATGCAGGATATGGGATGGCACAGGCAGGGATGGGGATGGGGATGGCAGGGATGCAGGGATGGCAGAAGCAGGGATGGGGATGGCACAGGCAGGGATGCAGGGATGCAGGGATGCAGGATATGGGATGGCACAGGCAGGGATGGGGATGGGGATGGCACAGGCAGAGATGGGGATGGCACAGGCAGGGATGCAGGGATGGCAGATGCAGGGATGCAGGGATGCAGGGATGCAGGATATGGGATGCAGGATGGGAGATGGCAGCGGTGAGGGATGCAGGATGCTGCAGGAAGCAGAGTGGATGGGGTAAGGGATGTAGGATGCTGCAGGCAGGATTATGGAATGTGGGATGCTGCAGGCAGGGTTATGGGGTTATGGGATGGGATGCTGCAGGAAGAGTTATGGGATGCTCCATCTGGGAATGAGGGGCACTGCAGGCAGGGGTGAGGGACGCTGCAGGTGGGATGCTGCAGGCAGGGGTGCAGGATGGGATGCAGGATGCAGGGATGGGGAGTGAGGGGTGGCATTGGGGTGGGATGGGGATGGCAGTGGGGTGGGATGCTGCAGGCAGTGGTGCAGGATGTGGATGCCGCAGGTGGGAACCAGGATGCCCCCGGCGGGCTGAGGATGTGCCCTCGGTAGGATGAGGATGTGCCCTCGGTAGGATGAGGATGTGCCCTCGGTAGGATGAGGATGCCCCCGGCGGGATGAAGATGCCCCCGGCGGGATGAGGATGTGCCCCCGGCGGGATGAAGATGCCCCAGGCAGGATGAGGATGCCCCTGGCGGGCTGCGGACGCTGCCTGGCTCCCAGGCCCGCAGCACTGGGTGCCGCTGCTCGGCCGCCGCTGCCAGCCCGGCCCGGCCCAGTCCAACCCGGCCCGGCCCAGCTCAGCCCAGCCCAGGCTGAGCTTTCTCCCGCAGCCGTTGGGGTCCTGCAGCCGCTGGCCCCGCTCAGCCGATCCCGGGACCATCGGCCCTTTTCTTTCAGCGCCGACTGCAGACACCGCTCCCTGCTCCGGAGCCTCCCCGGGCCGGCACAGCCCGGCATTCCCAGTTCTGGCACCAGCATTCCCAGTTCTGGCACCAGCATTCCCAGTTCGGGGACCAGCATTCCCAGTTCGGGCTGGCATTCCTATCCCAGGCATTCCCAGCCCAGCATTCCCATCCCGGATCACCATTCCCATCCCAGGCATTCCCAGCCCAGCATTCCCATCCCAGATCGGTATTCCCATCCCAAGCATTCCCATCCCATTCCAGTCATTCCCATTCCAGCCCATCATTCCACCCCGGCCCGGCATTCCCTGGAGCCACTCCAGCCCTGCAGCAGCCGCTGCCTTTGGGCTGTCCCGGCTCGGAACGGCTCCTCCCGGCGGCGGGACACAATCCCGGGACACGATCCGGGGACACAATCCCGGGACACGATCCGGGGACACAATCCCGGGACACAATCCCGGGACACAATCCCGGGACACGATCCATTGCCTTTCCTACCTCCGGGGCATTCCCGGAGCCGTGCCGGGCTGGCGCCTTCCATCCAGGCTCCGCGGAGCGCTTTGCAAGCTTTAATTAAAGCTCCGGGAGAGGGGAAGTTGCCTTATCCCTGAATTGTGGAGGGGAACGGAGGCACAAAGCGATCAAATCTGCCCGAGCGGGGCGGGGGAGCAGCGGCTCTGCCAGGCCCGGCTCTGCCCGGCCCGGCTCGGCTCGGTTCCTGCGGGCTCCCCGGGGCTCCCGGCTGGGAGCGGGGATGTTCCCGGGCTGGAGGAGCTCCCGGGCCGCGTCCCTCGCTCCAAAGGCCGCAGCCACGGCGGGAGAATTGCGGGGAGCTCCCAATGGCACCGGGGATGAGCTGGCCCCGAGCTCCGGGAGGAATCGCTGTAAACCCCAGAGCGCGGGGCTCCATCCCTTCCCAAATTGACCCTTCTCCGTTTTACCCCTTCCCAAATTAACCCTTCTCCGTTTTACCCCTTCCCAAATTAACCCTTCTCCGTTTCATCCCTTCCCAAATTAACCCTTCTCATGCCGGCTGTTTCTGCATGCCAAGTGCCACTCCCGGGGCTGGCTCTGTCCCCCGGGGTCACCTCCCTCACCGAGCTCCGGAGGAATCGCTTTAAACCCCCGAGCCCGAGCTTTTATCCCTTCCCAAATTAACCCTTCTCATGCCGGGTGTTTGTACATCCAGGTCCCGGCGCTGCCACTCCCGGGGTGGCTCTGTCCCCCGGGGCTGGGGGGGACAGAGCCCCCTCTGTCACCTCCCGCCCCGAGCTCCTGCTGCAGGACAGGGACAGGGACAGGGACAGGGATGAGACAGGGACAGGGACAGGGATGGGACAGGGACAGGGACAGGGACAGGGATGGGACAGGGACAGGGACAGGGACAGGGACAGGGATGGGACAGGGACAGGGATGGGACAGGGACGGGACAGGGATGGGACAGGGACAGGGATGGGACAGGGACAGGGACAGGGACAGGGATGGGACAGGGACAGGGACAGGGATGGGACGGGAACAGGGACAGGAATGGGACAGGGACAGGGACAGGACAGGGACAGGGACAGGCATGGGACGGGGACAGGGACAGGAATGGGACAGGGACAGGGACAGGGACAGTCCCCGAGGTGGCTCCTGCATCCCTGTCCTGTCCCTAAGCCCGTCTCCCATCCCCGTTTCCCTGCACATTCCCAGCTGTACCGTGCCCCGAGGGCCACCACGGCCATCGTGACATCCGATGGCACCGGGGGATCGGCGCTGCCCCCAAGGTGACATTGCCATCACCACTCGGGGACAGTTAAAACCCCTGTGGAGCTTCCCCAGGCGGTGACACAAAGGGTGAGGGCGCTGGGGTGGCCCTGGATGGGGACAGGGAGGGAGCAGCCCCGCTGTCACAGGGTGACACTGCCTGTGCTGCGTTGTCACCCCCAGTGCCACCACCCCCAGTGCCAGCGCTGCACCTCCGCCCGTTCCTGTGGGGATTTGCCCCCTAAAAACCCCCCAAAATGTCTCTGGTTTGTGTTTGGGGACAGCTCTCAGGGCAGGGGACACTGCCAGCCCTGGGCCTCACTCGGGGCCCCTCTGCAGCCCTATCTGGGCATCTTTCTCCTCCTGTGATTCCCAGGCATTTGCTCCGTTAATTATTAATTATTAATTACAGCCAGCACCGAGCCCCCGGCCAGGGCTGCTCTGTCCCTGCGGGGACAGCTCCAGGAGGGGACAGCAGGACATCCAGGGGCTCCATAATCACCCCAAAACTGTGAGGGAACAGCAGGACATCCAGGGGCTCCATAATCACCCCAAAACCAGGAGGGAATATCCAGGGACCCCATAATCACCCCAAAGCTGTGAGGGGACACTGAGATATCCAGGGACTCCACAGTCACCCCAAAACCAGGGGGGAACATTGGGATATCCAGGGACCCCACAATCACCCCAAAGCTGTGAGGGGACAGTGGCATACACAGTGACTCCACAATCACCCCAAAACCAGGAGGGGACACTGGCATACACGGTGACTCCATAAAAATCCCAAAGCTTTGAGGGGACACTGGGACACACAGAAGATCCATAACCACCCCAAAGCTGCTAGGGGACACTGGGACACTCAGTGGCTCCACAACCACGCCAAGCTCCCCTCTGCAGCAGCCAGGGAGAGGCCTCTGCTCAGGGAATGCAGATTGGAGACCCCAAGTGGGGTTTGCCCCATGAGGTGCCAGGGATGGAGCAGCTCTGCTGGGAATTCTGAGCTCCGAGGTGCCAGAGGAGCCCAGGGAAGCACCTTCCCAGCCCAGGCTGCTCCCAAGGCAGGGGAAGGGACCTGGTGCCACCAACAAAGCCGTGCCCAACCCAGCAGGACACAGCACGGTGCCCCCAGCTCGTCCCATTCCCAGCACACATCCCAGATCCCAGCCTGGCACACGGCCCTGGGCACCACAGGGCATGGGGGCCCTGCTGATCCCAAAGAACCCACAGGGCATGGGGGCCATGCTGATCCCAGAGCACCACAGGGCATGGGGGCCATGCTGATCCCAAAGAACCCACAGGGCATGGGGGCCCTGCTGATCCAAAGAACCCACAGGGCATGGGATCCCTGCTGATCCCAAAATACTCAGAGTCTGGGGGCCCTGCTGATCCTGGTAACACCACAGTGCTCAGGATCCTTGCTGATCCCAATGCCCAGGATCCCCACTGATTCCAATGCCCATGATTCCTGCTGATCCCAATGCCAGCACAGTGCCCAGGATCCCTGCTGATCCCAGAGCATCCACAGTGCCCAGGATCCCTGCTGATCCCAGTGCCAGCACAGTACCCCAGATCCCTGCTGATCCCAATGCCCAGGATCCCCACTGATCCCAGTGCCAGCACAGTGCTCAGGATCCCTGCTGATCCCAGAGCATCCACAGTGCCCAGGATCCCTGCTGATTCTGTTGCCAGCATGATGCCCCAGATTCCTGCTGATCCCAGTGCCCAGGATCCCCACTGATTCCAATGCCCATGATTCCTGCTGATCCCAGTGCCAACACAGCGCCCAGGATCCCCACTGATCCCAGAGCATCCACAATGCCCAGGATCCCAGCTGACCCCAGTGCCAGCACAGTGCTCAGGATCCCTGCTGATCCCAATGCCCAGGATCCCCGCTGATCCCAGAGCCAGCACAATGCCCATGATCCCTGCTGATCCCAATGCCCAGGATCCCCGCTGATCCCGGTGCCAGCACAGTGCCCACGATCCCTGCTGATCCCAGAGCATCCACAGTGCCCAGGATCCCTGCTGATTCTGTTGCCAGCATGATGCCCCAGATCCCTGCTGATCCCAATGCCCACGATCCCCACTGATCCCAGAGCCAGCACAGCGCCCATGATCCCTGCTGATCCCAATGCCCAGGATCCCCGCTGATCCCAGAGCCAGCACAATGCCCATGATCCCTGCTGATCCCAATGCCCAGGATCCCCGCTGATCCCAGAGCATCCACAGTGCCCAGGATCCCCACTGATCCCAATGCCAGCACAGTGCTCAGGATCCCAGCTGACCCCAATGCCCCAGATCCCCGCTGATCCCAGTGCCCAGGATCCCCGCTGATCCCAGAGCACACACAGAATTTGGGATCCCTGCTGACCCCGGTGCCCCCACCCTGCCCAGACCCCCCCAGTGCCCAGCTCGATGCCACCCGTGTCACACCCAGTGTCCCCATCACACCCAAACCCCCCAATGGCTCCCCTTGCTCTGACCATCCCAGATTCCCTTCAGAGCCCTCCCTGCCCCTTCTCCACCCCGATCCCACTTTTGGGTTTCCCTCAGGGCCCTGAGCTGCATTTTGCTCCCCCAGCCCCTTTGATTTTGCTGTTCTGGGCCCGTTGCTCCAATCTCTCCCCGAATTAACGCAGCTCCTCGGCCTGGAAGGGGTTAAACACCTGCACCATCCCCAGCCCGTATCCCAAGGCATTTCCTGATGCTGGGCAGGACCTGAACCCTCCTCACCTGCCCTGGGCTGCTCCAGGTGCTGCTGCCTGCCTGAGGGACCCGGAGCTGGAACAGCCCAGGGGGCAAAATTCCATTTTCCAGAGGGAAAAGCAGCTGGGAAATAGGGCCAGGCACAGCCATGAGCTGCAACCCCTCTGGGAATTGTTAAATCCGTGAAAAAATGGTAAAACCCCCCAAACTGTGGGTTCAGGTGTAGGGCCCCAGGTGAAAACACACCTGTGTCACAGCGGGATGGGTGTCATGGATAAAGCAGGTTGGTTTTCCATGGGAATTTGATTCCATACGGGATTTTTCACTGAATATTTAATTCGTAATAATTATAATAATGATAATAATAACAGTAATAATATCCTGGGTTTGGCACAGCCACCAGCCCTGGCTATCCCACTCCTCCAATCCCAATACCTGGGTGTCTCCAAACCCTCGGTGTACTGGGATTATTTCCCTCCAGGTAATTAAAACAGATTTTTTTTAAAAAAAATAATTTTTCTAAAGCCACAAAACAGAAAGGAAAAACATTTCCCTTCAGGCTGAAGCCCCAGAGCCGGGTGCTGCTCCCGGATGGATCCGTGGGGCCGCGGGAAGGACGGAGCCTTTCCCGGCCCCGCCGCTGCCTCCCTGCGCTCGCTCCCTGCCAGCAGCAGCTTCCCAAAATGATGGGAACAGCACACCACCGAACACCCTGCAGCACCCAAAACATGAACATTTCAAACATCTCCGTGGCCTCTTTGCATTCTGAAACCTCCCTGGGATTTGGGCTGGATGCCGCTGCTGCGCTTCCCCAGGAAATGGCATTATTGCATTCAGGCTCCGGGCAGCGCTGCGAAAGGCCAGGGAATGGCTAAGCTCCCCCTGGGGCATCCCACAGCTGCCCTTTCCACCCTGACAAGTTCCTGGCTGTTCTTTGACCTTTGGGTTTTGTCCTTTTTTTCCTTTTTATCCCCATTCCAGCCCGGAGAGGTGATGGCAGCAGCGGGAAGGGCCCTGAGCCGGTGCCGGCGCTGAGCCCCGCGGGCTGGGGCTGGGACAGCTTCACCCTCGGGATCCAAACACCCTGGGGATTTTGGGGGGCTCAGTCCCTGCTTCCCGACACCCACAGCTGCTCCTTTCCTCCGGCCCCGTGCCGGTGACATTTTCCTCCCAGGAAGTTCCTGCTCCCAGGGACGCGTCTGGAGGTTTTGTTTGGCAGAGCCTGGGCAAGGATGAGCCAGGCGGGTACTGGGAACACCCACGGCTCCAGCTTTATTTCCCAACTAAATTTAAGCTGAAAATTTCAATTAATTCAGCACATAGGCCCAACCACCTCATCAGAATTTGGGGAAAACTTTCTCCCTTCTTGGGAAATAAAACTCCTTCCCCTGGAGCGTTTGGGAACAGCCGCTCACTGGGACACGGGGCTCGGGCACACAGAGATGCTCAGCCCCAGCTTCCTCATTTTCCCCAGCTCTCTACACTTTTCCTTTCGTCCTCGTGCTTCTCCTGGGTCTCCTTACACCTAAATTCCTGGGAAATGTCAGTTCTGATCCCAGAAAGTCTCATCCAACACCAGCGCCCTGCGGCAGCACCGTCTCACACCCATCCTGAATTCTGGGTGCTGGTGCACAGACCCGGAGCTGCTCGGCTCAGCCATGATTTTCCAGCTTTCCAGGGAAGCCTTCAGCTTGCTGCTCCTTTCCTAACAGGATTTTTAAACCCTTAAATTGCTCCAAAGCAAAACACCCCAAACCAGCGAGAAACAACACCGGAAAAGCGGGACAACACCGGAGCCGCATCCCCAACCCCAAACCTACCACAGCTCCTGGAACACCAAAAGCCGAATCACAAAAACCCCAAACCCACCCCGAGGAGCCCCAGAACACCTGCAGGCTCTGGGGGTCCTGGGGAGTCCCAGCTGGGGTTTCATATGGGAGCGGTGTGCGGGTTTGGGGCCGCTGCTGGGACACGGGGGGACACGGGGGGACACGGGGGGACAGGCGGGTGGCAGTACCTGTGTCTCGGAGAGGCTGAGGCTGCTGGCCAGCTGCTTGCGCTCGGCTCCCACCACGTAGTGGTTCTTCTCGA
Organism: Setophaga petechia; assembly: GCA_024362935.1. NCBI lineage: Eukaryota > Metazoa > Chordata > Aves > Passeriformes > Parulidae > Setophaga > Setophaga petechia. The sequence continues at coordinate 493,541 of JANCRA010000116.1, read as the reverse complement.
AGGCTCTCTCCAGGCGCAGCAGCTGCGACGGGGAAAAGGCCGTGCGGATGCGCTTGGGCTTGCGGGCGAAGGGGCCGTGCAGCAGGAGGCTCTCCTGGGACACCTCGCTCCCTGCGGGCACACACAGAGCTCAGCGCGGCCCCGCAGCCCCTCGGGGTCACCGCCCGGCCCTGTGACACGGCAAGGGCACAAAAAAGGGAATTGAGGGTTTTTTTTGGGAGATTTGCCCAGCCTGAAATTGCGGTTTTTGTGCTACGTTGTGGATGGTCTCAGCCCCATGGCGCAAAAGGGAGGGCAGGGAAAGAGAAAGAAATAAAGAGAGGGAGAAGGGATGGATGGGGAGAGCAGCAGGAAGGGGAAAGAGAGGAAGAGAAGGTGGAGGCAGAGAAAAAACTGATCCCAAGAGAGAGAAAGAAATTATAGAGTAGAGAGAAAAAGAAATTATAAAATAGGAGGAAGACTAAGAAAATGAACATGGAAAAAATAGAGAAGAAAAACTAAGAAAGAAAAAAAAAGTGGAGGGAAGAAAGAAAGAGGGGACACGGAAAGAGAGGAGAAAAGTGGGAAAGCAATTTTTAAAAGAGGGGAAGAAAGAGAAAAGGAAACAGAAGGAAAAGAAAGTTAAAGGAGAAAGAAAGAGTAAATAAGTGGGAAAGCAAAAAAAAAAGAAAAAAAGAAAGAGGGAAAGAAGCAAAGAACAACGAACGAGAGAAGAAAAGCTGTAAAGCAAGCGAGCGGAACAAGGTAGAAAGAAACGAAAGCAAGGGAAGAAACAGAAAATTAAAAGCGGAGAGAGAAGGCAGGAGAGAGGGACGGCTCGGGAGAGCGGCGGGCCGGGCTCGGGGCCGGGGGGGACCCGGAGCCGCTCCCGGGGCCGAGGGGGCCGGGCCGGAGCCCCCGGGCGCCGCCGGCAGCGGCCGCGATCCCCGGCGGAGCCCCGGGGAACAGCGAGGGGTTGGTGCCGAGCAGATAAAACTAATCCGGGCTGCGGGACCCCCCGGCACCGCGGCGGGACAGAGGCGACGGCGGTGGAGGGGAAACGGAGAGGCAAAAAAAGGGAAAAAAAAAAAAAGGAAAAAATAAAGAGAAAGAAAAATCATGGGAAAAAAGGAAAGAAAAGGACGCAGCTACAAAAAGGAAAAGGAAAAGAAAGAGGATAGGAAGGAACTGAGAGAAAGAAAATAAAGATTAAAGAAACAGAGAACGAATAGGAAAATTAAGAGAAAGAAAGAATGAACGAAAGGAAGAAAGAACGAAAGAAGCAAAACAAGAAAGTGAGGGAAAAAAAGACAAGGAAAGAAAGAGAAGAAAGAAATAAAGAGAAGAAAAGGGATCTAGAGAAAATCTACAGAACCAAACAAACATCTCTCTGCGCAGCCGAGATCCACCGCACCGAAATCCTTCCCTTCGTTCCCGGGAAGGAGAAAACCAAATTCCCGGCTCGGCTGCGCACGGAGGCGGCGGCGCCGGTCCCGTTCCCCGGAGCTCCGCGATGCTCGGCCGGGACTCTGCGGGGCTGCGGGAGCGCTCCGGCCGCGGCTGTGCGGAGGCACCGGCACCGGGGGCGCGGAGACACCGGGGGCGCGGAGACACCGAGTGCTCGGAGGCACCGGGCGTGCACAGACATCGGGTACGCAGAGGCACCGGGCGCTCGGAGCACCGGGGGTTCGGAGACACCGAGTGCTCGGAAGGACCGGGTATGGAGAGGCACCGGGCGCTCGGAAGCACCGGGGATTCGGAGGCACCGGCCCCGGTACGGAGCGCCCGGGGCCCCGGCCGTGCGTGCGGGCACGGCAGCAACAGGTCCTGCGGTGCAGCAGGGCCCCCCGAGCAGCCCCCGGGGCCCCGGCAGAGCTCGGCCCGCGCCCCCCGCGGGCCCCGCTCACCTTGGAAGCGGTGGCCGAAGAAGCGGTTCCGCAGCACCCAGGGGTAAAAGTTGAGCGGGTCGCGGTGCTGCGGCCCGAAGAAGGGGTGCGGGTGCGGCAGGGCCGAGCCCCCCAGCTGGGGGGGCCCGACGGGCAGCGCCGGGTGCCCCACGGCCTCGGGGAAGACGAGCTCGGCGCTGCCGTACAGGGCCCGGCCGGCGGCTCCCTGGAAGCCGGGGGCGAAGGCGGCGGCGTCGGCGGCGGCGGCGGGGCCGGGGTAGGCGAGGGCGGCGGGGCGCGGGGGGTCCTCGGGGCCCAGGGGGGTGTCCTTGCCCACCAGGGACTCGATGGTGAAGCAGCGCTTCGCGGACGGCTGGAACATGGTGTGAGCCGGGAGCGGGGGGGGGGGGGCCGGAGCGGGGCCGGTCCTGCGGGTGCGCGCGTGTGTGCGGTGTGTGTGTGTGTGCGTGTGCAAGAAACCTCCCCCTGGGCACGGCACACACACGCGGACCCGCGGCCCGCACCCCTCCTTCCCTCCCTCCGCCCCCGCCCCGCCGCCCACCCGCGGGCGCCCACGCAGCCCCGAGCCCCGCGCGGCCGCTCCGGCGGCGGGCGGTACCTGCGGGGCCCGCGGGGGCGGCCGCACCTGAGCCCCCGCCGAGAGGGGAGGCCCGCGGAGGCAGGGCCGGGATGGGGAGGGCAGGGATTGCAGGGATGGGATGGGAGAGCACGGCCGGGATGCGGAGCGGAGGACTGGGATTAGGAGGGTAAGGAATGCAGGAATGGGATGGGAGAGAAGGGCCGGGATGGGAGAGCAGGGAATGCAGGGATGGGATGGGATGGGAGAGCAGGGCCGGGATGGGGAGAGCAGGGATGGGATGGGATGGGAGAGCAGGGCCGGGATGGGGAGTGCAGGGCCGGGATGCGGAGGGCAGGACTGGGATTAGGAGGGTAAGGAATGCAGGAATGGGATGGGAGAAAAGGGCCGGGATGGAGAGGGCAGGGACGGGATGGGGAGGGCAGGACTGGGATTAGGAGGGCAAGGAATGCAGGAATGGGATGGGAGAGAAGGGCCGGGATGCAGAGCGCAGGGAATGCAGGAATGGGATGGGATAACAGGGCCGGGATGGAGAGTGCAGGGAATGCAGGAATGGGATGGGAGAGTAGGGCCGGGATAGGGAGAGCACGAATTGTAGGAACGGGATTGGAGAGCAGGGCCGGGATGGGAGAGAAGGGCCGGGATGGGAAAGCAGGGCCGGGATGGAGAACCCAGCGGAGGCAGGGCCGGGATGGAAGAGCAGGGGAAAGTAGGGATGGGATGGGACGGGATGGGATGGGACGGGACAGGATGGGATGGGATGGGATGGGATGGGATGGGATGGGATGGGATGGGATGGGATGGGATGGGAGAGCAGATCAAGGTAGGGATGGATCGGGACAGGATGGGGAAGGCAGGGCCGGGCAGGACGGGCCGTGGGAGGCGGAGGAGGCAGAGCGGGGTAAGGACGGGCAGGGGAAGCAAAGGGAAGCAAGAGGGGATCGGGGGAGGACAAGGGCAGCCAGGAAGAGTCAGGGAGGTACGAGGAGGCCGGGGAGGCACGGGAGGTACAGACAGGCAGGGGAGGACAAGGAGAGGCAGGGGAGGACACGGGGAGATGGGGCAGGAAGGGGAGGCAGAGGAGGCAAAAGGACGCAGAGAGCGCCCGAAAAACTGGACTGGAGCCGCTCCCGCAGGCGCGCCGCGAGCTTGTGGCAAAAGGGCTCCGGCTGCACGGGGCAAGGGCGGGGGGGTTCCCTCAGTATTTAAAAGAAAAAATTTTTTAAATCTTTTAAAAATTCCTCAATTTTTCCTTCTTCTTTTGGTTTTCTTTTTTTCTCCTTTTTTTTTTTTTTTTTTTTTCGTATTTAAATGAATGAACCAGCCCTGCCCGCAGCGGCGGAGCGGAACCGCGGCCCGGGGGGGGAGCGCAGGTGAAGCCTCCCCCTCCTCTCCCACCCCCGCGCAAGCTCCGCGTCCCTCCGCGCGTCCCTCTCCGAAGGCAGGACCTTCCCCCGGCCGACACCTCTTCCCACCGCTCCGATCCTGCGCCGGGAATGAGAAAGAAAAACAAACCAAAAATCCAAATCTCCCAAGAAGTGGCAATTTTGGCCGTTTTGCCCCTCGCGGGGGGATGCGCGGGCGCGCAGCCCCTGCGCGGGCCGGTCCCGAGTTCACTCCGCAGTTTGGCTCTGCTCGGAGTTTTGTCGGCCCGCGGAGGCGGGGGCCAGCCCTCCCCTCCCGCACAAAGAGGGTTGAAAGTCTATTTTCCACTTGGCTGGATCGGAATACTCCGCGCGGGATCCTTCCCCCCGCGGAGAGCTGAGCGCTGCTGCGCGCCCGCGGGCTCTGCGCGGACTCGCTCCCGCAAGAGGCTGCGGGGAGAAGGATGGGGGGAGGAAAAGCAAAATTACGCGAAATCCCAGAGAAGTGAAAGCCTAAAAATGGAGCGAGAGAGTCGGCAAAGCGTTTTTATTTTATTTTTATTTTCATTTCCGCAAGAGAGAGAAAGAGAGGGAAAAAATAATCGTCATTCGAAATATTTTATAAATAGATTTAAAATATATATTTCCTTTTTTTTTTTTTTAATAGGAAAAGTGGAAATGAAGAAGAGGAGTTGGGTGAGAGAGCTGGCGGAGAGGGCAGCGGGAGCGGAGCCGCGGAGGGACGGGGATGGAATATGGGGAAGAAGGGGAAGGGATGGAGATGGGGAGGAAGGAGAAGGGACGGGATCGGGAAGGGGAAGGAGAAGGGGACACGGGGACAGCTCGGCTCAGCCGCGGAAACTGCCGGGCTCCGGACCGTTTGTGGGATTTCATTTAAATCAATTTAATCCAATTGAATTCAATTTCATTTCTTTTTTCTCTCCTTCTTTTTTGTTTTTGCTTTCTTTTTCTCGACCTTTTCGCTGCCCCCGGGGTCGGCGGGGGGGACGCGGCCCCTCCGGCCCTGCCCTGCGGCAGCCGCGGGTGCGGAGCGGGCGCTGCGGGATCCGCGGCCCCGGAGCGCGGCGCGGGGCCGGGATTTCGTTTCGTGCGGTTCTCCCTCGTTTCAGCATCTTCCGAGGGAGACAAGAGGGAAAGGCGGCCGGGCTCGGCTGCTCCCCGCGGGATCCCCGGTGCCCCGGCTGCAGCCGAGCATGGTCCGGGAGGGAGCGGCTCCGGTTTGGGGTGAATCCCCCTCTCGGGAATTTCCAAACCCTTCACCTGATTTTGGTTTTTTCCCCATCTCGCCCCGGTGGTTTTCAGCCCCGGCTCAATGTCCAGGCGAGGCTGCTCGGATGCTCCAAAGGGAACCGCGGAGCTGTTACGCTGGAACCGACTGAGAACCCCAAATTTATCTTTAAATTTCTTTTTCCCCTCTGCTCCCAGGCCTGCTCCCAGCTCCAGAAATCAAGCAGGATTTTTATCCCTTCGGGAATGAACCCGGAGTCGCCGAGCCGGGGTCGTGCTCGGGCTGGAGATGCCCCTGGTTTATGGAGAGGAAAACTTTATCCGCGGAATGCCCGGAGAGGAGAGCCGGGATGGATCTTCCCCGCTGGATTCCGGCCGGGAGCGGCTCCGGGAAGGGCAAAAATCCATTTTTCCTTTTAACGAAAGAACCGCCGGCCGTGCGAGCGCAGCCGAGGGCCCGCAGGGGCCGGGCAGGGGCGGCTGCACCGCGGTCGGGGGCAAAGCGGGGTCTGGAAAACCCAACCGGAGCGTCCTGCAAGGAGTAAACGAGAGAAGAGAAATGGAGAGGGAAAGAGGGGCAGGACAGACACCGAACACCGGCCGCGGGCTGGGGTAGAGGGTCATTTATGGGGTGGCAGGGGAGCAGCGGGGACACTCTGTGTCCGCGTCCATCCTCACCCCAGAATCAGAGCCCGCAGGGGCTGTCACAGAGCCGGGCGGTGTCCCCGGAGCCGGGCAGTGTCCCCTGAGAGGAGCGGTGTCCCCGGACCGGGCCGTGTCCCCGGAGCGGTGTCCCCGGAGCCGGGCCGTGTCCCCTGAGAGGAGCGATGTCCCCGGGCCGGGCAGTGTCCCCGGAGCGGTGTCCCCAAAGCCGGGCAGTGTCCCCGGAGCGATGTCCCCAGAGCCGGGCGGTGTCTCCAGAGCGGTGTCCCCGGAGCGGGGCAGTGTCCCCTGAGAGGAGCGATGTCCCCAAAGCCGGGCAGTGTCCCCGGAGCCGGGCAGTGTCCCCGGAACGGTGTCCCCGGAGCCGGGCCGTGTCCCCGGAGGGGTGTCCCCGGAGCCGGGCAGTGTCCTCGGTGCGGTGTCCCCGGGCCAGCACCGCAGCCCCTCGTCGTTAATCGGTAACAAGGCGGCCCCGCCATCAAAGGGCGCCGCGGGGAGCGCGGCCCCGGGCCCGGAGCGGGCACGGCTCGGCCCCACGTTAAAAGTTGACCAGACTTCAAAGCGCTGCAGCATTTCCTCCGCCGCTCTCCCACCTGCTCCTGCCCGGCCCCGTTCCTTCTCACCGGCCATCCAGGGCAGCCCCGAGGGGCACGGGGGGAAATTTAGGGCTGGGAGGTTAACGAGGTCCTTTTCCTGCTTCCTCGGATTTAATTTAATTCTGGTTTTTATGTTTTCTTTGGTTCGGGAATATTCTGGATGGGAATAAATCGTCCCTGAAGCTGCAGCTTCCAGCAGGTTATTCCTGTCACCTCCCTCAGGGCCCTTCAGTCAGGGGCTTTTGGGAAGTGATGAGTGGAGGGATGGACAGATGGATGGATGGATGGATGATGGATGGATGGATGATGGATGGATCCATGGATGGATGAGGGATGGATGGATGATGGATGGATGGATGGAGGGATGGATGGAGGGATGGATGGATGATGGATGGATCCACGGATCCATGGATGGATGGATGGATCCATGGATGGATGGGTCCATAGATGGATGATGGATGGATGGATGGATGGATGATGGATGATGGATGGATGATGGATGGATGGATGGAAGGATGGATGGATGATGGATGGATGGATGAGGGATGATGGATGATGGTGAATGGATGGATGGATGATGGATGGATGGATGGATCCATGGGTGGATGGATGATGGTGAATGGATGGATGGATGGATGGATGGATGGATGGATGGATGGATGGATGGATCCATGGGTGGATGGATGATGGTGAATGGATGGATGGATGGATGGATGGATGGATGATGGATGGATGGATGGATGGGTAATGGATGGATGGACGGATGATGGATGGATGATGGATGGATGGATGATGGATGGATGGATGGATGGATGGATGATGGATGGATGGATGATGGATGGATGGATGGATGGATGGATGGATGGATGGATGGATTTTATGGGATCAGGCTGACTGAGAGAGGATCCCACCCTGAGTCTATGAGCAGGAAGCCACCCCAATCCCCCAGTTCCAGTTTGGAAGATTCCAGCAGGGAAGGAGGCTGCTGGGTTCCCACCCACCTCCACAGGCTCTCCTTGGCCTTTCCATGGGGCTGCATCCCCGTCTCCTCTCCAAACCCTGCCAGGCACGCTGGGACCTGCTGTGACAGGCCCTGGGCACAGCCAGGGTGCCACATCCTGAGGGCCCCTGGAGGGGACACAGCTGTGGCCCTGGGGGCTGCAGGGGACAGGAATGCTGGGCCTGCAAAGCAAACAGGACCTGGCAGCCAAGCCCTGGTAGATGTTGACATCCAGCTCCTGGTGGGATCATCTCCAGCCTGGGAACAGCTCCAGGGGATGGGGACGTGCCCATGGCCCTGGGAAACCTTTCCAGGAGCTGGGACATCCCAGCCCCTGGTGGCCTGGGCTGCTCCTGGGACAGGGACAGCTCTGGTCACTCCTGCCCAGCAGTGACACAGGACAGGGACAGCTCTGGTCACTCCTGTTCAACAGTGACAGAGCACAGGGACAGCTCTGGTGTCACCTCTGCCAGCAGTGACACAGGACAGGGACAGCTCTGGTGTCACCTCTGCCAGCAGTGACACAGGACAGGGATTTTGGGAAAGCCATCCAGACCCCATGGGTGCAAAGTGCTGTGTGTGTCACTGCCATGTCCATGTGATGCTGCCATGCCCTGTGTCACTGCCCTGCCCTGTGTCACTGCCCTGCCCTGTGTCACTGCCATGTCCCTGTGGCTCTGCCATGCCCCATGTCACAGCCATTGTTCTGTGTCACTGCTCCCTGTGTCACTGCCCTGTCCTGTGTCACTGCCATCCTCTGTGTCACTGCCCTGCCCTGTGTCACTGCTGTGTCCTGTGTCACTCCCATGTCTGTGTGCCACTGCCATGTCTTGTGTGTCACTGCCATTGGTCTGTGTCACTGCCATGCCCTGTGGTACTGCCATTGTTCTGTGTCACTGTTACCTGTGTCACTGTTACCTGTTTCACTGCCCTGTCCTGTGTCACTGCCCTGCCCTGTGTCACTGCCATGTCCCCGTGTCACTGCCATTGTTCTGTGTCACTGCTCCCTGTGTCACTGCCCTGTTCTGTGTCACTGCCATGTCCCTGTGTCACTCTACCATTGTTCTGTGTCACTGCTCCCTGTGTCACTGTTCCCCGTGTCACTGCCATGTCCTGTGTCACTGCCCTGTCCTGTGTCACTGCCATGGACCTGGGGCACTGCCATGTCCCTGTGTCACTGCCATTGTTCTGTGTCACTGTTCCCCGTGTCACTGCCATGTCCTGTGTCACTGCCGTGCCCTGTGTCACTGCCATGGACCCGGGGCACTGCCATGTCCCTGTGTCACTGCCATCCTCTGTGTCACTGCCATTGTTCTGTGTCACTGTTCCCTGTGTCACTGCCATATTCTTGTGTCACTGCCATGTCCCTGTGTCACTGTGATGTCCTGTGTCACTGCCATCCCCTGTGTCACTGCCATTGTTCTGTGTCACTGTTACCTGTGTCACTGCCATGCCCTGTGTCACTGTTACCTCTGTCACTGCCCTGTTCTGTGTCACTGCCGTGCCCTGTGTCACTGCCATGCCCTGTGTCACTGCCATTGTTCTGTGTCACTGCTCCCTGTGTCACTGCTCCGTGTGTCACTGTTCCCTGTGTCACTGCCATGTCCATGTGGCACTGATGTGGTTGTGTGGCACTGCCATGGCTGTGTGGCACTGCCATGATTCCACTGTCCTGTGGCACTGCCATGCCCTGTGGCACTGCCATGGCCTGTGGCAGGTTGTGTGGCACTGCCACGCCCTTCTGGGGACAGACCCTCCCTCAGCCCTGTCCCTGTAACCCCCGGGGGTGCTGTGGGGAGCAGCTCCAGGGCTGATCCTGGCGCTGGTTTGGGTTTATCCCCCTGGCAGCTCCAAGAAAACCTGGCACTCCATTTTAGGATCAGCCAGAGCTCCTGGGGTTAGTTTTGGTTTATCCCCCTGGCAGCTCACAGAAGCTGACCCATTTTTAGGGTTAGCCAGAGCTCCTGGGGTTAGTTTTGGTTTATCCCACCAGGGCTCCCAGAAAAGCTGGCACCCCGATTTTAGGATCAGCCAGGATCCCCTGTGCTGGTTTGGGTTTATCCCCCTGGCATCTCCAGGAAGAGCTGGCACCCTGTTTTAGGGTCAGGCTCATTTGGGTTTATCCCCCTGGCAGCTCCCAGAAGAGCTGGCACACTGCTCTTTTTAGGGTCAGGCAGAGCTCCCCGTGCTTTGGGGTGAGGTTGGTGTCCCGTTAATGTCCCCCCACCAGGGCTGTCAGGTGTCACCTCAGAAATGCTCATTCCAGCAGAAATGTCTTTCTGGGGAATTACCCCCAAAAATGGCACATCCAGCCCGGGGGGCACCGGAGTGTGACCCCCACAGAGTCACAGAGTGTGACCCCCCCAGCCCCTCAGCACCAACCCCCGCCAGCCTGCAGGGCCAGGAAACCTCGGGGACAGGAGCTGTGGGACCCCAGAGAGTCCCCAAAACCCCCGGGGGCCCTGGCAGTGCCACACCAGGGCGGATCAGCAGAGCCAGCTGCCCTCCAACCCCCGAAATCCCATCAGGTGGCACCGGGACACTGCCCCAAATGTCACTTCTGACACCAAACTTCCACAGAGCCAAACCACTGCTGGGAATTTTCCTGCTTTCCCACTCTGCTGGGAATTTTCCTGCTTTCCCACATGGAGCATTCCCCTGCTGGAAGCACCTGGGCACCTTCTCTGGAATCACTGGTGCTGCTTTTTCTGGAAAATCCGCCCAGAAACGGCTCAGGCTGTCCCTCCCAGCTCCGGGGACACCTCAGAGCGGGGGTTAAAGCCAATCCTGGCGTGGAGCTGCCCCCAGGCAGGATAAAATGAGCTTTTCCAAGGGATTCTGCTCCATCCTGGTGGATTCCCGTGGTCTCCCCAGCCCCCAAAGCCCCGAGCCCGCGGATCCCCCTCCATCCTTCCCTCCCTCCCTCCTCCCTCGGGGAGTGGTCGGAGGGGGCCCCTGGCTGAGTCATTTATTTATTTTGCCGGTGCCATATGAAAGGCAGCCCCGGGTGTTTCCATACCAGGCGGATAGGTGCTTCCAACACTGACATTCTCCAGGAGAAAAATAGGCAGGAAAGCTCCTGGCGCAGCAGTTTTATTGTGTTAATAAGTTTGGCGTCTATAAGCACCATATGTAAATGACTGCTATAGTGCCTTGCTGCCATTTAACATTATGTTGGGGAGGTGAGCCGGAGCCAAGTCTGCAGCTTTTCCATTAATACACCACGAGCTGCCAATTCCCAAGGGGCTTTTTTTCCCTCTTTTTATATATTTTTTTCCTCTTTTTTTGAAAATGAGAAAGAGCCCGGCGCCAAAATGCTGCCTCGGACCCTTCAGTTGGGTGGGAAATGGGTAAATATTGTGTTCGTTCAGCCCTGCAGGCAGCTCCGGAGCTTGGAGCTGGGCTGGGAAATTCCCTTTGCTGAGCGTCCCCATCCTGGGAGAGGGGATGGGGGGTGGGTAAAGTGGGGCTGGGTTTGGGGTTTAACCGACCGTGTTTGGGGTTTATCCCACCGTGTTTGGGGTTTATCCCACCGTGTTTAGGGGTTTATCCCACTGCGTTTGGGGGTTTAACCCACTCTGTTTGGGGTTTTAACCCATCGTGTTTAGGGATTTGTCCCACCCTGTTTGTGGGTTTATCCCACCATGTTTGTGGGTTTATCCCGCCGTGTTTGGGACTTTATCCAACCGTGTTTGGGGTTTTAACCCACCCTGTTTGGGGTTTAACCCACCCTGTTTGGGGCTTTATCCCACCGTGTTTGTGGGTTTATCCCATTGAGTTTCGGGGTTTAACACCTTGAGTTTGGGGGTTTATCCCACAGTGTTTGTGGGTTTATCCCACCCTGTTTAGGGGTTTATCCCACTGGGTTTGTGGGTTTATCTCACTGTGTTTGGGGGTTCATCCCACCGTGTTTGGGACTTTATCCCACTCTGTTTGTGGGTTTATCCCACCCTGTTTGGGGGTCTATCCCACCCTGTTTGGGTGTTTATCCCACTGTGTTTGGGGCTTTATCTCACCGTGTTTGTGGGTTTAACCCACTGTGTTTGGGGGTTTATCCCACTGAGTTTGGGGGTTTATCCCACTGGGTTTGGGTGTTTATCCCACCCTGTTTGGGGGTCTAACCCACAGTGTTTGTGGGTTTATCCCACCCTCTTTGTGGGTTTATCCCACTCTGTGTAGGGGTTTATCCGACTGGGTTTGTGGGTTTATCTCACTGTGTTTGGGGGTTTATCCCACTGTGTTTGGGGGTTTATCCCACTGAGTTTGTGGATCAATCCCTGCTCCCCCTTCCCCGACAAGCAGGGAGAGAAAGGAAAAAAACCAAGGGGGAAAAATGGAAATGTGAAGCGCCGTGAGTTTGTTCCTCGTGCGAGGGATTTGCAGGGAGTTTGTGCTGAATCGATGGCTCGGTGCAGTCATATGGATGGCAGGCTCCCAGCCATTATTAGTGTAAACAGATTTGTGAGCAGTATATTTAGCTGTTCCATATTGCTTTTAGGAAATGTGCACATTTCCATGGCACACACTTGCAGAGGGCCATACCCTGCCACGGCTCTGCAGGTGGGGACGGGGCCTCCCGAGCCCCCCGGGCTCCCCCAAACTCTGCCCCCCGAGCTGCTCAGAGGGGTTTGGGTGCCCTCCTGCTGCCTGCTGGCTGTCCCACCTGTGTGTCACCTGGAGGGGACAGCCTGGCCTGGCCACGCTGCTCCCTGAGGGGCAGAGCTGGGGTGCAGCTCCTGCAGGGGGTGGTGGCAGCAGCAGAGCCCTTGGGGTGCCCAGCGTGGGTTTGGGGCTCCAGGGCACCCAGCCCTGCCCAGAGCTCTGCGGTGGGGTGAGCTGGGGCATCCTCAGGGGCACTGCCAGGGTGGGGAGGCACCCAGGGAATGCTCTGGGAAATGGGTGAGACAGACAGCCAGGGATTGTGCCAGGATCCAGGGGACAAAAACATCCAGGGAATGCTCTGGGATCCAGAGGACACAGACACCCAGGGAACACTCTGGGAAACAGGTGACACAGACAGTCAGGGAATGCTCTGGGAAACAGGTGACACAGACACCAAGGGAATGCTCTGGGACACAGGTGCCACAGACACCCAAGGATTGTGCCAGGATCCAGAGGACACAGCCACCCATGGAACACTCTGGGACACAGGTGACACAGCAACTATGGATTGTGCCAGGATCCAGGTGACATAGTCACCCAGTGACCCCTCTGGGACACAGGTGACACAGCCACCCACAGGCCATGGTGGACTGCAGGTGACACAGCCACCCACAGGTCATGGCAGGGTTCAGGTGACACAGCCACAGGTCATGGCAGGGTGCAGGTGACACAGCCACCCACAGGCCATGGCAGGGTTCAGGTGACACAGCCACAGGTCATGGCAGGGTGCAGGTGACACAGCCACCCACAGGCCATGGCAGGGTGCAGGTGACACAGCCACAGGCCATGGCAGGGTGCAGGTGACACGTTCCCTAGGTCCCCACGTGCCCGGGTGACAGCAGCCTCATCCCTCTGTGCTGGGAGGACTCCGGTCCCTCCTGCCCCTCCAAAGAGCGAGCCCAGCTCCGGGGTGAGCCCCGCGGGTCCTGCAGGATGGATCCTGTCCCCAGATCCTTCCACGATCCCGTTTCCCAGGGGAGCCAGAGGGACCAGCCCCTGGCAGCCCCCCAGACCCACCGTGGGATGGGACAGTGGGAATGTGGCACAGCCCCCGTGCCAGGCAGGGACACCGAGCGGCCCGAGGGGCTTTGCTGCTCTCCCTTCCCCTTGCTGCTCTCCCCTTGCTGCTCTCCCTTTGCTGCTCTCCCTTTGCTGATTTTTCCCTTTGCCTCTCTCCCCTTGCAGTTTTCACTTTCCTGCTCTCCCTTTGCTGCTCTCCCTTCTCTGCTCTCCCTTTCCTGTTCTCCCCTTGCAATTTTCCCTTTCATGCTCTCTCTTTGCCTCTCTCCCCTTGCAGTTTTTTCCCTTCGCTGCTCTCCCTTGCTGCTTCCCCCTTGCTGTTTTTTTCCCCTTGCTGCTTTCCCCTTGCACTTTTCCCTTTCCTGTTTTCCCCTTGCAGTTTTCCCTCTGCCACTCTCCGTTCTCTGCTCTCCCTTCGCCTCTCTCCCCTTACACTTTTCCCTTTGCTGCTCTCCCTTGCTGCTTTCCCCTTGCTTTTTTCCCTTGTTATTTTTCCCCCTTGCCGCTCTCCCCTTGCAGTTTTCCCTTTCCTGTTCTCCCTTTGCTACTCTCCCTTGCAGTTTTCCCTTTGCTCCTCTCCCTTCTCTGCTCTCCCTCTCCAGCCCTTGTCCTGCAATAGCGGCTGGCACGGGAGAGCCTGGCACGGCAGGCACGGCAGAGGCTGGCCCAGGAGAACCTGGCACGGCAGGCCAAGCCCGGGAGAGGCTGGCACGGCAGGCCTAGCACGGGAGAGCCTGGCACGGCAGGCCTAGCCCGGGAGAGCCTGACACGGCAGAGGCTGGCCCAGGAGAGCCTGGCACGGCAGAGGCTGGCCCAGGAGAGCCTGGCACGGCAGGCCTAGCCCGGAAGAGGCTGGCACGGCAGGCTGAGCCCGGAAGAGGCTGGCACGGCAGGCCTAGCCCGGGAGGGGCTGGCACGGCAGCCCAGCAGAGGCTGGCACGGCAGAGGCTGGCCCAGCCCGGCTACCATGGCTACCCATCCCCGGCGGAGGCATCCGGGCTCGGGGGGAGCCGCCGGCCCCTTTCATGCCGCAGAAAGCCGCGACATCAGCGCGCTCTTGTTGGATGTCACCGTCTCCCTCCCAGCGGCGTGAAAAATCAATTAGGAAGAATTAGCGACGTGTCACCGGGGCTCGGGAGGGGACAATCGCGGGGCCCGTCCTGCGCACCGAGACGCGGCTCTGTGTCACCGCTCTGTGTCACCGCTCTGTGTCACCGCTCTGTGTCACCGCTGTCCCCAGCGCCCTGGCACCGCTCCAGCCGCATGCCCAGGCACCCAAATCCTTTGGGATGCGATTCCCAGGCGGGCACAGGGAGCGGGGTCACTCCAGCGCTCCCTGCCCCGCTCGCTCCATCCCTGCGAGGGTTTTGGCAGCGCCGCGGCCCCAGAGCCGCAGCATCCCCGGCTGGAGGTGCCGTTCCCGCGGCTCGGGGCTGGAATGGCTCTCTGGGAATGTGACTCGCACGGTGTCGCCTCTTTTCCCTCCTCTTCCCATGTGCGTGTGTATATATATAAACCAGAAAAGAGGGAAAAAAATTCCCAAACTCTGATTAAAATCCCTTTTTTTATTCACCTGCCCATCTTTCCTGTCTGCATCTCCCCTTCTATCCAAACTCATAATTAATCGCTCAAGGCAAAAGTAATGAATGTTAATTGGCCATCTGTACAAAGACTAATTAAAATCTACCATGCTGGGGATTAAAACATACCTATAGCAACTGCCTGAATTGAGAATGAGACAGAGGAGAGATTGAGAAAACAGCTGAAAGGCTTGTGCAAAACGCAATCTCGCTTAGGTGTGAGATGAGTTGCAGCTCCAAGATCTGAGATGCTTTATTATTAAATTAAAAAAAAAAAAAAACACAACCAAAAAAACGGGGAGGGGGGGAGGGTGGGGAAGAAACTTCTGAGCTGGGAGCTGGTTTAATGGGAAGAAAGGCCGCGGGGGATTTCAAAGGAGGAGTGACCCCAACATTTCGCGTCGGGTTTGGAGGAGGATAAAAACTGCCCGCTCCCCTCCCCGCCCGCAGGAAATGTTCGGCGGTGTTTGCGACTTTTTTAGGATTTGTGGCTGTGAATAAAGGGAGCGGGGAGAGCAGCATTGCAGGGATTTGGGGTGAGGGATGGAGCAGGAGATGGGGCACGGCCGGGGCTGTGCCCGCTCTGCCCTCGGCAGCCCCATCCCCTCCTTTGTCCCCAACCCGCGGCTTTTCAGCGCGGCCGCCCCTTTGTTGGAGCCTTTGGGAGTTGGGGGAACGTTCCCAAACGAAGCAGCGGCAATGACGGCTCCCAGAGCTGCTCTTCCTCCTCCTCCTGCTCGGGGATGCGGCCCCACGGACCCCCCGGTCCCTCCCGGTGCCGCTGCCGAGCCGGCTCCGTCCCACCTGGCCCGGGTGTCCCCACCTGGCGCTGGTGACACCGCTGGGGTGGCAGGAGGAGCGCAGGGCTCCCGGGGGATGCTGAGGGGTGACAGGCAGGCTGGACCCTCACTCCGAACAGGCTCAGGGATGTGCAAAACTCCATTTTAAGCTCCAAAAATCAGAACCAAGCGCTGGGGCTGTTTGTGCTGGAAATCCCCGACCTGCTGCTCCACCGCCTCGTGTCCCCGAGCAGCTGCAGGCCAGGGATGTCCCTGCATGTCCCCAAACCGCCCCTTTTGAACCCCGGATCACATTCCGGGGGTGTCGGGCAGCGCCCCCCATCCCCGGGGGGGTGTTTGGGGTGGGCGGCGGGGGCAGCCCGGGCAGCGCCCCCGGGAGCGGCGGGGCTGTGCCGCCGTGCCGGGAGCTCGGGGCTCTGCTCTTGTTTTCTCAGATTCGGCTGTGTTTACTCCCAACACGAGTGACCGCCGTGGCCCCATTACGGCGGCACTGACAGCTCGGCTGACAAGTGCGCTCGCGGCAGGAATGTGAATGCGGCTCCCGGCCCCGCTCCGCTCCGAACCGCGGCACGGCCCCGAGCGGGGACCGGCAGAGACACCGGGGGAGAGGGAGAGAGGGACACGAGGAGGGGACACGGGGAGGGACACGGGGAGGGACACAGGGAGCGAGCCCCGGGCACTACCACGGGCGGAGGGTACCGGGGAGGGACACGGGGAGGGAGGGACACGGGGAGGGAGGGACACGGGGAGAGGGTACCAGGGAGGGACACGGGGAGAGAGGGACACGGAGAGGGACACGGGGAGAGAGGGACACGGAGAGGGACACGGGGAGAGAGGGACACAGGGAGCGAGCCCCGGGCACAGCCACGGGCGGAGGGTACCGGGGAGGGACACAGGGAGAGAGGGACACGGGGAGGGACACGGGGAACGGGTACCGGGGAGGGACACGGGGAGAGAGGGACACGGAGAGAGACACGGAGAGGGGACACGGGCTGTAAGCCCCGGGGAGCCACACGGGGAGCGGGTACCGGGAGTGACACGGCCCGCCCAAGCGGCCCCGGGGAGCCACACGGAGAGGGACGCGGGGACTGACACAGAGAGGGACACGGGAGAGACAAGGGCTGCAAGTACCGGGGAGGGACACCGGGAGGGACACCGGGAGAGACACCGGCTGCGGGTATTGGGGAGGGACGCGGAGAGGGACACGGGGAGGGACACGGGGAACCAGTCCCGTGGAGGCACACGGGGAGCAAGTACCGGGGAGGGACACGGGCCGCAGGTACCGGGAAGCGACACAGGCTGCGAGTCCCGGGGTGGGACACGGAGAGGCACACGGGGAGGGACACGGCCTGCCCAAACGGCCCCGGGCAGCCACACGGGGAGGGACACCGGGAGGAACACGGGCTGCGAGCCCCGAGGAGGGACACAGAGAGGGACACGGGCTGCAGGCACCGGAGAGAGACACAGAGAGGGACACGGGCTGCAGGTACCGGGGAGACACACGGGGAGCGAGCCCCGGGCCATCCTGCTCGGGGTGGGAGCAGCGCGGGGGGATCGCCCTTCCTGCCTCAGCTTAGAGCTGGAGTCTTCCAAAAGCATGGGAAGGACAGGGATTCACTGGGATCATCAGCACAGGAGGGATGGGCATGGTTTTCTCTCCATTTCTGTCTGAACTCAGAGCTGGGATCTTCCACAGCCTGCCAGGGATCGCAGCAGGATGGGAACGCCAGGGATTCATCCCAGGAATTCATCCCGTGGGATTGTCCCGTGCTCGGGGAGGGCTGAGCCACCAGCACAGGAGCGATGGGAGCTTGGTCCCTTTTTCTGTCTGAACCCAGAGCTGAGGATCCTTCAGGGCCTCCTGGCATCCTAAAATCCCTGGAAGGACAGGGATTCACTGGGATCATCCCGTGTTTGGGGAAGGGCTGAGCCACCAGCACAGGCAGGATGGACACGATTTTCTCACCCTTTCTGCCTGAACTCAGAGCTGGGATCCCGACAGGATGGGAATGACAGAAATTCACAGGGATTCATTGGGATTACCAGCACAGGAGGGATGGGCATGATTTTCTCACCCT
Organism: Setophaga petechia; assembly: GCA_024362935.1. NCBI lineage: Eukaryota > Metazoa > Chordata > Aves > Passeriformes > Parulidae > Setophaga > Setophaga petechia. Next base: position 476,067 of record JANCRA010000116.1, on the reverse strand, counting down.
TTCTGCCTGAACTCAGAGCTGGGATCTTCCTGAGCCTGCCAGGATCGGGATCCCAGCGGGATGGGAATGCCAGGGATTCTCTGGGATCATTCTGTGCTCAGGAAGGTTTTGAGGGCAGGTGGAGGATGAGGAGTGCAGCTGTGCTGGGTGTGCCTGGCTCACCTGGTGTTGGATTAAGGCTTTTATTTATTTAGAGATGGGGTAATTGAGAAGTGTTTTAAAAACTGCTGCCCAGGGCAGGGAGTTGGGGCTGGATGAGCTTTAAGGTCCATTCCAGCCCAAACCCTTCTGGGATTCCAGGATTCAGGGAAGGAGGCTTGAAAGGCACCAGGCTGAGCAAGACAGAGTCTGGCTTTGGGTGGGGTACAGAAAAACCAAGGGAAAACCAATTTCTGCAGCTTTTCCCACTGGATGGGGGTGGCTGTTGGTCTGCAGGGCCCCCTCCAACCCTTGGTGGGATTGGTAGGTCTAGCCAGTTCCAGGAACGATGCCAAAATCAGGATCCAGCCCTAGGCCCAGCTTAGATCCAATCCTAGGCCCAGTTTGGATCCAGTCCTAGGCCCAGTTTGGATCTAGCCTTACTCCCAGCTTGGATCCATCCCTAGTCCCAAGTTGGATCTAGCCCTAGGCCCAGTTTGGATCCAGCCCTAATCTCATTTTGGATCCAGCCCTAATCTCATTTTGGATCCAGCCCTAATCCCAGTTTGGATCCAGTCCTAGGCCCAGTTTGGATCCATCCCTAGTCCCAGTTTGGATCCAGCTGTAGTCCAAGTTTGGTTCCAGCCCTAGGCCCAGCTCAGCTCCAACCCTAGTCCCAGTTTGGATCCATCACTAGGCCCAGTTTGGATCCAGCCCTAGGCCCAGCTTGGATCCATCCTTAGGCCCAGCTCAGCTCCATCTCAAGGCCCAGCTTAGATCTGTCCCTAGGCCCAGCTTGGATCCATCCTTAGGCCCAGCTCAGCTCCATCTCAAGGCCCAGCTTAGATCTGTCCCTAGGCCCAGCTCAGCTCCATCCAAAAACTCAGCTCAGCTCCATCCCTAGGCCCAGCTCAGCTCCAGCCCAGCTCAGCTGCTGTGCCTGCACAGCTCAAGGTGGTTTAATTAATCACAGATCGTTTCTGCAGTGCCTCCTCATTAACCTCCACAGCAAACTAATTAATTACTCATTAAGGCAGGGAAGCTCTGTGGGCCAGGACAGCTCAGCCCAGAGCTGAGCTCAGCTCAGGCCTGGGTTAATCTGTGAGCTCCTCGCTGGCCTCGTTACCCATTAATGGGGCCCTGACCCACAAAGCCTTTGGGATGGGGGGACCTCAAGGATCAGCTCGTTCCATGGCAGGGACACCTCCCACTGCCCCAGGGGCAGGAACTATTCCACATTCCACAGGGAATCCTGGAATGCTCTGATGGGAAAAATTCCATGTTCCAAATAGGAATCCTGGGATGTCCTGTTGGGAAAAATTCCATATTACACACAGGAATGTCCCAATGGGAAAAATTCCATATTCCAAATAGGAATCCTGGAATGTTCTAATGGGAAAAATTCCATATTCCACACAGGAATCCTGGAATGTCCCAGTGGGAAGAATTCCATATTCCACAGGGAGTCCTGGAATGCTCTGATGGGAAAAATTCCATGTTCCAAATAGGAATCCTGGAATGTCCTGATGGGAAGAATTCCATATTCCACATGGGAATATCCCAATGGGAAGAATTCCATATGCCACATCAAAATCCTGGAATATCTCAATGGGAAGAATTCCATGTTCCAAATAGGAATCCTGGAATATCCCAGTGGGAAGAATTCCATATTCTAAATATGAATCCTAGAAGGTCCTGATCAGAAGAATTCCATATTCCAAATATCAATCCCAGAATCCACAGGATGGGGAGGACCCCAGAGGATCTGGGATGCAGCTCCCGGCCCTCCCAGCATCCCTGGAGCCCCAGCAGCCTCAGGAATGGGATCAATCCCTGCATTCCTGGGAACCCAGCAGGGAGCTGCTGCTGTGCCAGGGCCCAGGAGAGGCAGAGCAGGGAATGATCACAGCCAGGGAACAGCAGGAGATGCTGGAAGGGCAAAAACCCCCTGGAGAGAGGGACCTGAGAGAATCCATGGGATGGGTTGGGCTGGGAAGGGACCCTAAATCCCATTCCCATCCCACCCCATCCATGGCAGGAGGATGATTCCATGATCCCAGGTGGATCCAACCCCAATGTCCAGCCTGGCCTTGGGCACTGCCAGGGATCCAGGGGCAGCCCCAGCAAATCTGGGAATTCCAGCCCAGGCAGGAATTCCAAGTGGGGAAAGGATGGGATTGAGGCTTCTCTTTATGCAGAGATGGTTCTGGAGTTTCTTCTCTGGGGGTTTGGTGAGGGAACACCTGTGGGAATGGAGAGGAGCCTCCTGCCACTCCATGGAAAGGAATTTGGGATAATGTCTGGGTTCCTGCAACTCAAGTTACTCCCATTTTCCACCTTCATGCCTCTCTCCTGGTGTAGATTTTTATTCTGAAGTCTTTTGGAGCACTCAGGAACTGCTTTGTTCTTTGCCCATCTGTGGTCATGGAATCCTGGAATGGGTTGGGTGGGAAGGGACCCTAAATCCCATTCCTGTTCCATCCCATCCATGGCAGGGACACCTTCCACTGTCCCAGGTGGATCCAACCTGGCCTTGGGCACTGCCAGGGATCCAGGGGCAGCCCCAGCAAATCTGGGAATTCCAGCCCAGGCAGGAATTCCTTGCCCAGATCCCAGCCCAATCTCCCCTTTCCCAGTGGGAGCCATTCCCTGGGTGCCGTCCCTCTGTCCCTTGTCCCCAGTCCCTGTGCAGCTCTCCTGGAGCCCCTGCAGGCCCTGCCAGGGGCTCTGGGCTCTGCCTGGAGCCTTCCCTTCTCCAGGGGAACATTCCCAGCTCTGCCAGCCTGGCTCCAGAGCAGAGGGGCTCCAGCCCTGCAGCAGCTCCGGGGCCTCCTCTGGGCTCTCTCCAGCAGCTCCACGTCCTCCTGCTGTTGGCCCAGGGCTGGGGCAGCTCTGCAGGTGGGCTCTCACCTGAGGGAGGGCACAGGGACACCATTCCCACCTTGCCTTTGCTGGGGCAGCTCCCAGGTGTGGCCTCACCTGAGGGCAGAGCCCCCCGTGCTGGAGCCGCTTCTGAGGCCACCCAAGCCAGGGGACAGCGAGGAGGGGACGTGGCAGGACACGGCTCACAGGGCTGAGAGTGAGGATGGACAGAGGGACAGAGGGGGACAGGCAGGGGCTCCAGCCCCCAGGAGGAGCCTGTGTGAGGACCCAGCTCAGCAGGAAGGGGTTTGTTGTTCCATCACACTCAGGTTCAGTTCTGCACATCCCAAACAGCTCCAGGGCATCCCAAAGAGCTCCAGGACATCCCAAAGAGCTCCAGGACATCCCAAAGAGCTCCAGAACATCCCAAACAGCTCCAGGACATCCCAAACAGCTCCAGGACATCCCAAACAACTCCAGGATATCCCAAACAGTTCCTGGACATCCCAAACAACTCCAGGACATCCCAAACAACTCCAGGATATCCCAAATAGCTCCAGGGCATCCCAAACAGCTCCAGAATATCCCAAACAGCTCCTGCTCATCCCGAACAGCTCCAGGACATCTCAAACAGCTCCACAATATCCCAAACAACTCCAGGACATCCCAAACAACTCCAGGACACCCCAAACAGCTCCAGGACATCCCAAACAGCTCCAGGACACCCCAAACAGCTCCAGGACATCCCAAACAGCTCCAGGATATCCCAAAGAGCTCCTTTGTGCCTTTGGATGGTGGATGTGTCACCCTGCAGGGTGGGGGTCCCTGTGTGGGCACCCCCAGCCCTTTACCCCCGTCCCCCTGTTTTTTTAAGATTTCCTGAGCCTTCTGATGTTTACACTCTTGTAACAAACTTTCTCACACACTTTCTGTAAATAACTCCTTGTTTTGCATTCCTTTATGGAGGAGGAGAAATCTGCTGGGCTGTTGGCTTGCCCAGTGCCATTGGAGAGGCGGCACTGTCACCCTGCAGTCCCCTGCCACCTTTGGGAATCTAGAAATGCTGGAGTCAGAAAATAAACTTCCCTTTTTCAACCTGGGTGGTGTTTTGGGTCCTTCAGTGCCATTCCCCTGGCAGGGGAGCAGCTCCTGGGTCCCACAGTGCCACCCTGGGTCCCACAGTGCCATCCTGGGTCCCACAGTGCCATCCTGGGTCCCAGAGTGCCATCCCCTGGCAGGGAGCAGCTCCTGGGTCCCACAGTGCCATCCTGGGTTTGTTGTTCCATCACACAGGAGAAAGAGAAAAGGAGAAGGGTAAGGAGAAAAGGAGAAGGAGGAGGAGAAAAGGAGAAAGGGAAAGGGAAGGAGGAGGAGAAGGAGAAGGAGGAGAAGGAGGAGAAGGAGAAAATGAGAAGGAGAAGGAGGAGGAGAAGGAGAAAGAGAAAAGGAGGAGAAAATGAGAAAGGGAAGGAGGAAGAGAAGGAGGAGGAGGAGAAGGAGAAAAGGAGAAGGAGGAGGAGAAGAAGGAAAAGAAGGAGAAGGAGCAGAAAAGGAGGAGAAAAGGAAGAGAAAAGGAGGAGGAGGAGAAGAGCTCATTTTGCAGAAGGAGCTGTAGGACAGGGTGGCTCATTTTGGGCTCACTCCCTGCAGGGTTCACCCCTAGCCCAGGGCACAGCGCTGCCCAAACCCCGCTGCTCCCCAGGGACACACGGATCCATGGGGACACACCTGCCCAGGTGAGCTGTGGGAATTAGGAGAGCTCTGGGGAGCTCCAAACTTCTCTATTTTCAACACCTTTTTGTATTTCCCCTCCTGGAGCCTCTGGCAATGCCCCCGGGGCGGGACGAGGATCCCCAATCACAAAACGATGCCAAGGGGTGGGTGTGGAGGCAGGAGGAGGCTGAACCCCGCTCCGTCCCCTCCCCAGCCCCGCTGTTTTCCAGAGGCATTCCCGGGCTCCCCGGGCTCTGTTCCCCGGTCTCGGGACGCCCTCAGCTGGTGACGGAAAATGCCGGGGAAGGGAAATCAAAGTTACGGCGGCGTTTGGTCTTCTCATCCCGCAGCACCCCCGGGGCACGGGCTGGGTCCCCGGGAAATCCAGAACCCAGGGAGGCTTGGTACCCAAAGGTGCTGGCACCCAGGGGATGCTGGTACCCAGGGGATTTTGGCACCCAGGGGATGCTGGTACCCGGGGAATTTTGGTACCCAAAGGTGCTGGTACCCAGGGGATTTAGGTATCCAAAGGTGCTGGTCCGTGGGGATGCTGGTACCCAGAGGATTTTGGCACCCAGGGGATGCTGGTACCCAGGGAATTTTGGTACCCAAAGGTGCTGGTACCCAGGGGATTCTGGTAGCTAGGGGATGTTGGTAGCCAGGGGATGCTGGTACCCAAAGGTGCTGGTCCATGGGAGATGCTGGTACCAAGGAGATTCTGGTGCCCAGAGGATTTTGGCACCCAGGGGATTTTGGTACCTTGGGAATGCTGGTACCCAAGGGATTTTGGCACCCAAAGGTGCTGGTCCATGGGGGATTCTGGTACCCAGAGCATTTTGGCACCCAGGGGATGCTGGTACCCAGGGGATGCTGGTACCCAAAGGTGCTGGTCCATGGGGGATGTTGGTACCCAGGGGATGCTGATACCCAGGGGATGCTGGCATCCAGGGGATTCTGGTACCCAGAGGATTTTGGTACCCAGAGGATTTTGGCACCCAGGGGATTTTGGCACCCAGGGGATGCTGGTATCCAGAGCATTTTGGCACCCAAAGGTGCTGGTCCGTGGGGGATGCTGGCACCCAGAGGATTTTGGTACACAGGGGATTCTGGCACCCAGGGGATTCTGGTACCCAGAGGATTTTGGCACCCAGGGGACTTTGGCACCCAAAGGTGCTGGTCCATGGGGGATGTTGGTACCCAGGGGGATGCAGGTACCCGGAGGATGCTGGCACCCAGGGAATGGTGATGCCCAGGGGATGCTGGCACCTGGGAATGCTGGTACCTGGTGGATGTTGGCATCCAGGTGATATTTGTACTCAGGGGATGCTGGTACCCAGGTGTGGAGTCTTCATTTTTTTTTGCAAGGTCGGGATTAAATGTGTGGATGGATTTTCTTGTTCTTACTCAGATGTTTATCAGTTCTTTTCTCTGTCACTGTCCCACAAACCCTGAGTTCTGCAGCACTGCACTCCAACACACCAAAAATGGACCCTGTCTCTCTCTACAGGGCTTTTTAAGGATAAAATGTCCAATTAAGAAATGACACCTGAATTATTTTCACTTTTAACCCAATACACAACGACCTGTGCCCTGCAATGGGGACTTTTAACAAATTACACAAAATCTCCCAAACCCATGGAGGAGAAGGAGGAGGAGAAGGAGAAGGAGAAGGGGAAGGGGAAGGAGAAGGGGAAGGGGAAGGAGGAGGAGGAGGAGAAGGGGAAAAGGAGAAGGAGGAGAAGGAGAAGGAGAAAAGGAGAAGAAGGAAGAGGAGGAGAAGGAGAAAAGGAGATGGAGAAGGAGGAGAGAAGGAGAAGGAGAAGGAGAAGGAGAAGGAGAAAGAAGGAGAAGGGGAAGGAGGAGGAGAAGGAGAAGGAGAAAGAAGGAGAAGGGGAAGGAGGAGGAGAAGGAGGAGGAGGAGGAGAAGGAGAAGGAGGAGGAGAAGGAGCATCCTCTATCCCAAAGCCTCCATCCTGCTCTGTATCTATCACTACATTCTAAACCCTCAAACTCTGAGTTTCCCACCCTGTGATATCACACACTTCTACTCAAACTCCACACCCACAATCCCAGATCTCTCATTCCATTCTGGAATCTTCTCCAGGGCCTCAGGTCAGTGCAGGGTTCTCCTGGGGCTCAGAGGCTGTCAGCACTGAAATCTGAAATTCCCAGTGTCCAGGATTCCAACACCCAGGGGATGCTGACACCCCGGAATGGTGACAGCCAGGGGACACTGGGACCTGAATGGTCCCTGAAAATGACCCAGAGCCAGCACAGGGGACATGGAGCTGTCCCAGCAGGGTCAGAGGAGACCCTGGAGCTGCTCTGGAGCCAGCCTGGGAGAGCTGGGAATGTTCCCCTGGAGAAGGGAAAAATCCAGGGAATGCTCAGAGTCCCTGCAGGGGCTCCAGGAGAGCTGCAGAGGGACTGGGGACAAGGGACAGAGGGACAGCACCCAGGGAATGGCTCCCACTGGGAAAGGGGAGATTGGACTGGGATCTGGGCAAGGGATTCCTGCCTGGGCTGGAATTCCCAGATTTGCTGTGGCTGCCCCTGGATCCCTGGCAGTGCCCAAGGCCAGGCTGGATCCACCTGGGACAGTGGGAGGTGTCCCTGCCCATGGATGGGGTGGGATGGGATGGGATTTAAGGTCCCTTCCCAACCAAACCATTCCAGGATTCTGAAGCCCCTCTGCTCTGGCAGAGCTGGGAATGTTCCCCTGGAGAAGGGAAGGCTCCAGGCAGAGCTCAGAGCCCCTGGCAGGGCCTGCAGGGGCTCCAGGAGAGCTGGAGAGGGACTGGGGACAAGGGACAGAGGGACAGCACCCAGGGAACACCCAGAGCACAGGAAAATTGGGATCTTGGGAAGCTCTGAGGTTATTTTATGCAGAGCCAGATCCCAAAATATTCCTCCCCAAGAGGGGATGGGAAAGCCCCCAGGGGTGCAGGTGAGGACAGGGGGGGACATTTCAGCAGCAGCCAGCCCAGGGAGCCTTCCCAGCCCCATAAACCCCAGCAGGAACCAAATCCCAACACTCCCAGTGCCAGGGCTGGGAGCTCAGAGGGATTTTTGGTAATGAAAGTCCCAGGCAGGGAGGAAAGCTGAAAGCAGGCAGCAGGGCTGGCTGGGGAGGAGGGATTTAGGAGCTTGGCAGGATTAAATGACCACAGAATTAATGAAAAGGGTCGGAGAGGGGAGGCCAGGACTCCAGGAGGGAATTCTGGTGCCTTGCTGGGTGAAGCCAGGACTTAACCCAGGACCCTCCTCCCTCCCTGGCAGGAATTCAGCCACCCCCAAACACACAGCAGAAACCCCAGAGCACACAGGCCTCAGGATTTGAATGATTTTAGAATTTTAATGATTAAATTTAATTTTAATGATTGGGGGGCAAAATCTGAGCTGCAGGGTTGGGGTGGAGGGGGCACAGAGGGGCATTTCCAGGGCACATTTCAGGCCTTCAAAACAACTTTTCTGCATCAGCTTTCCAGAGGGAAAGTCTCTGTGTGTCTGTGCCTGCTGGATGATGGGAAAATGACCAAAAAACCCCACAAATAGTCACAAGGAAGGGGCTGAAGCCCCAAAGCAAGGCTTGGACCCAAAGCCTGAAGGGCAGCAGGGCAGGAGCTCAGGGCTGTGCCTTGCTGTGAGCTCTGCTCAGTTTCTGTGAGCTGGTGCTCCCAGCCAGGCTCCCAAAATCCCAATTCCTCCAGGGCTGCTCCCTCTCCTGGTGCTCACTGGGATCTGTGGGAAGAGCACCGGGAGAGGCTTTGCTGCTCCTTCCTCAGCGTGGGAATGTCCCAATTTTCCCTCATCTGCCTCACGATGGTCACTGGGGACCACTGGAGAGAAGAACCCCCCTGTCTGGAATTTGTCTCTGTGGAGAAAGTCACACACCAAGGCCCTGAGACCTGCGAGCACAGTGCTAAATTATTGTTTTCACAGGTGTGCTTGCTGTGTGCTGCACTGAGAAGAAGAAGGGGCACCGTGCCCTGTTTGCAACAATGGCTTTGGGAGCTGTCCCACCTCTGGGCCTGGCTGGACTTCTCCTGAGTTCAGGTGGTCTCCCACAGAAGACCCTCACCTGCTTTACACCCACTGTGACAGACAGACTGAGATGGAAGGAGCCTCTCCATCATGGACTGAGATATGGAACCCCCAGGTGAAAAGGTCCCTCTGCTCCATCAAGGACCAAGACATGGAACCCCCATGTAGAGAGGTCCCTCTGCTCCTTCCAAGGACTGAGACACGGAACCCCCATGAGGAAAGGCCTCTCTGCTCCTTCCAAAGACTGAGACTGAAATCCCCATGTGGAAAGGCCCCTCTGCTCCATCAAGGACTGGGGACTGAACCCCCATGTGGAAAGGTCCCTCTGCTCCTTCTAAGGACTGAGCCATGGAACCCCCATGTGAAAAGGTCCCTCTGCTCCTTCTAAGGACCAAACCATGGAACCCCCATCTGAAAAGGCACCTCTGCTCCATCAAGGACCAGACAAGGAACCCCCATGTGGAAAAGTCCCTCTGCTCCATCAAGGACCGAGGCCCCTCTGCTCCATCAAGGACCAAGCCATGGAACCCCCATGTGAAAAGGCCCCTCTGCCCCTTCCAAGGACTGGGACATGGAACCCCCATGTGGAGAGGTCCCTCTGCTCCTTCCAAGGACTGAGACTGAAACCCCCATGTGCAAATGGCTCCTTGGGGACACACATGGGGACACAGCCCCTGCTGGGCCCTCTGTGGGGCTGGCACAGCCCTCGTGTGCCTTTGGCTCCCACAAACTCCTGACTTTGAGCCTTCCAGGGCAATTCCATCAGGACAAATCCCAAATCCCTGGGAATGAGGGATTGCAGCACTGCCAGGGAGGGCTCAGCAGCAGGAGCTGCTGCCCAGCCCCACAAGGGCATCAAAAGGCACACAGGGACCAAAAAAGGGCACATAGAGACCAAAATGGGCACCAAAGGGCACACAGGGACCAAAATGGACACCAAAGGGCACCCAGAGATCAAAAAGGGCACACAGGGACCAAAAAAGGCACCAAAGGGCACACAGAGACCAAAAAGGGACACAAAAAAGCACACAGAGACAGAAAAGGGTGCCACAAGGCACACAGAGACCAAAAAAGGGACACAAAAAAGCACACAGAGACCAAAATGGGCACCACAAGGCACACAGAGACCAAAATGGGCACCAAAAGGCACACAGAGACAGAAAAGGGCATCACAAAGCACACAGAGCTAAAAGGGCACCACGAGGCACACAGGGACCAAAAAAGGGGCACCTAAAAGCACACAGAGCCAGAAAAGGGCACCACAAGGCACACAGGGACCTCCTTAAGGCTTCCCAAATCCCAGGATTTGAACAAAGTCCCGCTGGAGGCACCAGGGAAAGGCTGAGCTGGAGGCAAAGCTGGAGGGGCTCAGATGTCAAAGAAATCCAGGTGTGCTCCGGAGGGAAAGGAATCCTCCTGCAGGAGCTGCAGCAGCTTCTGGGCTGACACAGAGCAGGGGATGAGCTGCCCCTGCTCCTGCAGCCTCTGGAGGCGCTGGCGCAGCTCAGGGTCCCCAGTCCTGCTCCGGGCCAGGAGCTGCATGTCCGTGTCCAGGGGCCCTGGGGAAAGGAAAAATCACCCAAAAAATCACCAAAAAAATCACCTAAATAGAAAGGAAAAAACAGGGTTTGTGTTCCCCTCTGGAGCCAGGATGGGAGAGCTGGGAATGTTCCCCTGGAGAAGGGAAAATTCCAGGGAATGCTCAGAGTCCCTGGAGGGGCTCCAGGAGAGCTGGAGAGGGACTGGGGACAAGGGACAGAGGGACAGCACCCAGGGAATGGCTCCCACTGGGAAAGGGGAGATTGGGCTGGGATCTGGGCAAGGAATTCCTGCCTGGGCTGGAATCCCCAGATTTGCTGGGGCTGCCCCTGGATCCCTGGCAGTGCCCAAGGCCAGGTTGGAAACTGGGACAGTGGGAGATGTCCCTGTCCATGGATGGGATGGGATGGGATAATGGGATGAGTTAATGGGATGGGATGATGGGATGGGATGGGATGGGATGGAGATAATGGGATGAGTTAATGGGATGGAGATAATGGGATGGGATGGGTTAACAGGATGGGATGGGATGAGTTAGTGGGATGGGATGGGATGGGATGGGATGGAGATAATGGGATGGGATGGGTTAACAGGATGGGATGGGATGAGTTAATGGGATGGGATGGAGATAATGGGATGGGATAATGGGATGGGTTTTCAAGCCTCTCCCCCCCAACCCAGGCTGGAATTCCACGATCCCAATGGAAAAGCCAGCTGGGAGATGGCCTTGGAGTCCAGCACAGGGAATTGGCCTCCCAGCTGTGCTGCTGGAGGGGCAGGAGCAGGGCTGGGCTGCAGCAATGCCCATCCCAAAGGCAGCAGGAGGTGGAGCTGCTCTCCTCACCTGGGGCATAGCTGAGCACACGCACTCCGGGCTCCTCCAGGGCCAGCACACGGAACATCATGTCCCTGCCAGCCTTCCCAGAGCAGTACAGGGCCCAGCTGGGGAAGGGCTCCAGGGCACACAGGGATGAGATGTTCACCACGGTCCTGCTGCAGCCAGGCCGGGCCCCAAAGGCCCTCAGGGCCGTGGAGGTCAGGCACAGGGCAGAGCTGATGTTGAAGGAGAAGTAGGAGTTGATCTCCTCCAGGTCGGTGAGGTCCAGGAAGGATTTGGAGATGTCTCCCAAGGAGCCTGGGAACAGCAAATGTGGAATGGTTTGGGGTGGGGGGATCTTAAAGAATGTCCTTCCACTGTCCTGGGCTCCAAGCCCCAGTGTCCAGCCTGGCCTTGGACACCTCCAGAAAGGTGGAAAATGAGTTTTTACAGATGGGATCAACCCCTCAGCAGATCCCTTTGGCTGCCACGTTCCACACCCGACACTCCCAGAGCTTTGGGACCCAGCCCCTGCCAGGTCCCACAGCAGCCTGAGGAGCCCAGCCCGGCCCATTTCGGGTCACAGTGACCCAGCAGTGACAGGGGACAGGGACCTGCCCTGCCAGCCCTGTGCCAACACAAACAGCTCCCAGGCTGGAGCACCATGTCCCCAAAGGCCACCACGGGCCCTGTGCCAGGGCAGTTCCAAATCCTGTGGAACCCAGGGGTGATTTGCAGCCATAATGGGTAAAAAGGGCACTGAAGGCATTAAAGGCACGAGAAAGGACCCACAAAGTGGGGCTGGAAATTTGTCTGAAGGTTTGGATACGGGGAGCAGGGGGATGAGAAGGTGCAGGAGGGCGAGTGGCACAGCAAAACCTTGGGAGCAGCAAAGCACTGCCAGGGACCCCACAATGAATTCCTTTAATAAACCCACACCGGGACAGAGGGAAATCCCGCAGCTCCTTTTCTCTTTTGGGGGATTTGCTGGCACCCCAAGCCCGGAGCAAGCCCCGGTTCGACCGGAATCGCGCGGGGCAGCCCCGGCTGTCCCCGGGGGCGGAGGGCAGCGGCTCGGGAAGGGGACAGGAGGGGACAGGAGGGGACAGCCGTGTCGTACCGGCGTTGTTGACCAGCAGCAGGCGGCCAAAGGACGCGTCCTGCAGCAGCTCCCGCAGGGCAGCGCCCGCCCTCCGCAGCCCCTCCTCGGAGCCCAGGTCAGCGGGCACGCACTGCACCCGCAGCTCGCTGCTCCCGGTGGCACTGCCGGTGTCATTGCCGGTGGCTCCGGCGCGCAGCTCGGTCGCCAGCTCGGCCAGCGCATCCCCGGAGCGCGCCAGCAGCATCAGCACCGAGCCGGGCCCGAGCTGCGGCGCCAGCAGCCGCGCCAGGCTGCGGCCGAAGCCGCGGGAAGCGCCCGTCACCACGCAGGCGGTGGCAGCCCAGCGCCCTGGTACCGGTCCCGGTTGCGATCCCGATCCCGATCCCGATCCCGATCCCGATCCCGATCCCGATCCCGATCCCGGTTCCCGCTCCATCCCGGAACCCAGCGGAGGGGGCGTGGGAACGCTCCCGCCCACGTGACCCGCCCCATTCATGCCCCCGCCGCTTTGTGAATGGCCGCTGGGAGCGCGCGGGCAGCACCGCCGCCTCTGATTGGTCAGCCTCAGAGGGCGCGCTCAGGGGGCGTGGTCGGAGCGGGGCGCCCCCTTGCGGTCGCTGTGAGGGGGTGCGGCTGCCGTGAGGGGGGGAACGGGACCGGGACCGTGAAAGGAACGGGAACGGGAAAAGGAACGGGAACGGGAAAAGGAACGGGAAAAGGAACGGGAACGGGAAAAGGAACGGGACCGGGAAAAGGAACGGGAAAAGGAACGGGAACGGGAAAAGGAACGGGAACGGGAAAAGGAACGGGAACGGGACCGGGAAAAGGAACGGGAACGGGAAAAGGAACGGGAAAAGGAACGGGAACGGGAAAAGGAACGGGACCGGGAAAAGGAACGGGAAAAGGAACGGGAACGGGAAAAGGAACGGGAACGGGAAAAGGAACGGGACCGGGACCGGGAGAAGGAACGGGAACGGGAAAAGGAACGGGAAAAAGAACGGGAACGGGAACGGGAACGGGAAAAGGAACGGGAACGGGACCGGGAACGGGAAAAGGAACGGGAACGGGAAAAGGAACGGGACCGGGACCGGGAGAAGGAACGGGAACGGGAACGGGAAAAGGAACGGGAGCGGGACCGGGAATGAGCCCGGGACCGGGAACAGCCACGGGACCGGGATCTGAACCAGCAGCGAGCACGAACAGGACCAGCTCTCATAATGTGGCCGCGTCCCTGGAGCGCCGGGCCTCGCCTGCCCACAGCGCGGCCGCCCCTGGCCTTTCAAATCCCCTTACGTTTATTCAATGCACTTTTCAACATAATTTTCAAATATTTTTAATCAAATTTTTAATCTTTTAAAAAACCTTAAAAATATATTTTTTAAAATATATTTTTAAAATATATTTTTAATTTTTTTTCCTCCACGAATGTAAATTCTCTTTTACTGTGCCTGCCCAGCTCTGTCCCCATTGCTGCTCCTGCAGGGCACCAAAGCCTTCCCTCCCCTTTTCCCTCTGCAACCCCGATTTTTGGCACCCAACACTGGTACTTTACTAGTAAATAAAAGCCCTCTCTGATCACAAAAAGCCCTAAAATCCTTTAAAAAAAATAAATACCTCGGTGCATGAAGGTGCAGATGACTTTCAGGGAGGGTTTTTCCAAGGAATACCTGATTTACATGGAATATAACCAAGGAATACCTGGTTTACATGGAATATAACCAAGGAATACCTGGTTTACATGGAATGTAAACAACGAATACGTGGTTTGTATGGAAGGAGCTGGCAGCAGGGCTGGCATTCCCAGCTGTTCAATGCCAGGCCAGATGGTTCCAGGCAGGTAATGGAGTGAGATTTCACTCAATTAAGCAGCCACAGACTGGGCTGGAACCCTCCAGCACTCTAATAAAGCATTAAAAATTCATAGCATGGCAAAAACCCAAGAGTGCTATTTGTTTTGCTACAGCAAATCTTACACATTCAGCGAAATGAAGATCATCAGCAAAAAAAAAAAAAAAAAAAAAAAAAAGAAAAAAAAAGAAAAAAAAAGAAAAAAACGACAGCAAATGTGTCTTTTTTTCACAAGTGGCTTCTTGATGGCAGAAGTTGCTTCAGTCACTGCCAGTTCCCCCAGTCCCACTTTGGCAGCTCCAGTCTCCTGCATCCATCAGGATTCCTGCCCTGCTTCCACTGGCACCACACGGGGCAGGAAATGGGCAGTGATTCCATTCCTGGACTGCCCTTCCAGCAGCCCAGCTCTGCACCAGGACATCCTGATCCCTGCAGGTGTTGGAATTGCCTTTGGGAGGTGTTCCTGCCCACGGTGGGAGCTGGAATGGGATGGGGTTTAAGGGTGGCTTCCAACCCAAACCATTCTGGGGTTTAGGAAGGATTTTGTTTTTAGCTGCTAAAAGTTGCTCCTGCTAAGTTAAATTTTTAAAAAATTAAAAATCAGTGGGAGGGAAGTGATGACCAAACGAACCCAGAGCTGGAATTGGAAATCAGAGAAATGATCATGGAATCCCAGAATAGTTTGGGTTGGAAGGGATCTTAAAGATCATATCCCAGGGCAGGGACACCTCCTGCTGTCCCAGGTGGTTCCAAGCCCTGTCCAGCTTGGCCTGGGACATTCCCAGGGATCCGGGGCAGCCCCAGCTGCTCTGGGGATCCCATTCCAGCCGCTCCCGGGTGGATCAGTCTCTGCAGTTCCCGAGGCTGCCCTGCGTCCCTCGCAGCGGCGCTGGGGGCACCCCGAGCCCTGACAGGGATGTGCTGCGGCTGCCCCGCTCTGCTGTGACAGGGACAGGTCCCAGGGGACCCTCTGGTGCTGGGAACGCGGGGCGGCACCTCCTGGGCTGGATCCGGACAGGGAACAGCAGGAAATCCACAGAACTCTTCATCCCTGCTCAGACTCGGGCTCTTCCCTCGGTGTGAGGGAGTCACAGAACCCTCAGGGCTGGGAAAGATCTCTGGGATCAGCGAGTCCAACCATGCCAGCACTGCCAGGGCCACCACTGTGTCCCCAAGGGCCACAGCCACAGGGCTGGGACATTCCCCAGGGATGGGGACTCCAGCCTGGCCATGGGAAGCTTGTCCAGGTGTGGTCGTGTCAGGGACACCAGAAATCCAGAGGGGTCTGAGGGGATTCCCTCAGGGGGAGCCCCTTCCACAGGGAAACCCATCCCAGGGAGTGGGGATGCTGTGGAGCTGGCACTGCCCTGCTGTGACACTGCCCTGCTGTGACACTGCCCTGTGACACTGTCCTGTGACACTGCCCTGTGACACTGCCCTGTGACACTGCAGTCCTATGGCACTGTCCTGTGACACTGCCCTGTGACACTGCAGTCCTATGGCACTGTCCTGTGACACTGTCCTGCTGTGGCACTGCCCTGTGACACTGCCCTGTGGCACTGCCCTGCTGTGACACTGTCCTGCTGTGGCACAATCATCACATCTAACAATTCTATCATTTATCATCACTGCTTACAGAGGTGCAGTGATCTGAGAAAACACAAAGCCTGACATTAGCCTGACACTCTGACATTTTAGAGTTCTATCTTTAACATTTTCAGGGCTCCACTATCAAAACCACAGCACAAAACGAAACCCCCGAATAAACCCAACAAGCAAGAGACTGTGAAGTTAAAAACAAAATAAAAGGAAATAAATTCTGATAATGGGGTTGCTCCAGGGATTTGGGACAGCTGCTCCTGGCTTTGGGGAGTCATGGACAGAGCTGATTGTTGAACCAGAGAGGAACTTTGCACACCAGGCTTGTCTGACCCATCACATTGATTTTTTTAGGAAGTTTTGGCCCACTAGGGAAGTTCTGGAGGCCTGGCAAACACTGCCAGGTCAGTAATTAAAAGGGGGAGATTTTAAAGCATTACCAGGCTGTTGTCAGCTCCATGAAACCCAATTATCTGGAGCTTCATTAGGAGGAAATTAAGGAAATATAAAAGGGTTGATGGCAGCCAGAAGGGTTTTAGGCCAATGGAATCTGTCAGGCAAAGCCAATCCCATTTTTTAGGATTATAACCATCGTTGCTACACCCATGTTGGCCTTGCCCGATGATTTGATTAATAAATTCCAACAATACCCATTCAGCAGGGCTATGGCAGTGACTGGGGAGAAGAAATAAATAAATCAACTTCTTGTGGACAGGCTCTCCAACGGGACAAAGTTTGTGTGGCAGCAAATAATGGGGACAAATCCCAGGCAGACGCCAGCAATGAATATTCATGTGAAGGTGACAAATGCTACAGGCTGGGGACAAGGAGTGGAGCTTTTCTTACGAGTTTGGGGACAAGGAGTGGAGCTTTTCTGACAGCATGGAACATTTTATCCCGGGCAGAGCTGGAGGTGGTGCTGAGGATTCAGCTGGACACGGGGCTGGGGTGATGCTGTGGCCACAGCACCTCGGGGAGGAGCTGATGGATGGGGTTCCCTTTGGGTTTGGGTTTTGGGGACCATTTGTTTTCTGTTCCTTGCCAACCCCAGCCTGAGCTCATCCTCAGCAGCAGCAGGGGCTGAGGGAGGGGATTCTGCCCCTCTGCCCTGCCCAGGTGAGACCCCAGCTGCAGAGCTGCCCCAGCCCTGGGGAGGACGTGGAGCTGCTGAAACCAGGCCAGAGGAGGAACCCAAAGATGTCTGGAGGGTTAGAACAAAACTGAACATCAGAACAGAACTGAACATCAGAACAAAACTGAACATGAGATCACCTCTGCTCTTGAGCCAGGCTGGGAAAGCTGGGGGTGCTCACTTGGAGAAGAAAAGGATCCAGGGAAAACTTACTGCAGCCTTCCAGTGCTATAAAAATGAGAGAGAGCAACTTTTTATGCAGGCAGATAGTGGTAGGACAGGGGAAATGGTTTTAAGCTGAAAGAGGAGAGATTTAGATGGGATCTTGGGAAGGAAATCCTGCTGGGAGGGAGGGACAGGGCGGGGCTGGAATTCCCAGATTTGCTGTGGCTGCCCCTGGATCCCTGGCAGTGCCCAAGGCCAGGTTGGACACTGGGGCTGGAGCACCCTGGGACAATGGGAGGTGTCCCTGCCATGGCAGGGGTGGCACTGGGGGGGCTTTCAGGTCCTGTGGAGGCTCCAGAGGAGCTGTGGAGGCTCTGCAGAGCTTCCCTGGGAGCAGCTCCTGATGCAGCCCCAGATCAGGATCCACCCTGGGATTTTCACCCCCATTCCTCCCACTGCTGATGTCTCTCTTCGATTCTTTGTTCTAGGAAAACTTCTACAGATCCCACAGTGACACTGGCAGGGGACACATCCAAAGTGACACCGTGCTTGGGAAGCAGTGGGGAGAGTTGGTGAGCTCCACATGAACTGAGGGAGCTGGAGCAGGAGCGTGGTGAGGAGCAGGGGACAGAGCTGGGAAGGGGCTGCAGAATCCCTGAGGAGCTGGGCAGGGGCTGGAGAATCCCTGAGGAGCTGGGAAGGGGCTGGAGAATCCCTGAGGAGCTGGGCAGGGGCTGCAGAATCCCTGAGGAGCTGGGCAGGGGCTGCAGAATCCCTGAGGAGCTGGGCAGGGGCTCAGCCTGGAGCAAAGGAGGCTCAGGGGGCCCTTGTGGCTCTGCACAGCTCCTGCCAGGAGGGGAACAGGGACAGGAGCAGAGGGAACGGCCTCAGGGGAGCTCAGGGTGGGCACTGGGAGGAATTTCCTCATGGGAAGGGCAGGGCTGGAGTCCCCATCCCTGCAGGGATTTTAGGCCCCTGTGGATGTGGCACTTGGGGACATGGTGAATGAGTGGTGGCAGTGCTGGGCATGGTTGGACTCTGTGATGTTAAAAGTCTTTTCCAGCCTTAATGACTCTGAGTTTTCAGCAGGCTCTCCTCGCTCTGCCTGTGTTGTTCCAGTCCTGGAGTCTCATTCTGGGGAGTTCTTTTATCCCCTTCTCACTTCATAAAGTGACAATGGAAGTGTCCCTGCCCTTGGCAGGGAGGCTGGAGCCAGATGATCTTTGGTCCCTTGGAACCCCACCCATTCCACAATTCCACATTATTTACACCAGCAGCATTCCACCCTCATAAACAGCGCTGAGGGAGGCCCAGGTGTGCTCACACAACTGGAGAATTTTATTTATATCTCAGAAGGTGAAACAACAAAAGCAAAGGCAGAGCCCTCGGTGGTGCCACAATCTGGGATTCCTGCTCTCCATCCCATCATGGCATTGCCCTGCAAGGGCAGCCCCTGATAAGGTGTGCTGGGAACGGGACATTCCAGCCCTGTTTTCCCAAAAAACTGATAACAGGAACACCCAGCTGCTCCCAAAGGAGCCACACGGGCAGCCAGGAGCCCTCAGCACCCAGGGGTGCTCCCACAGAACAGCCTGTGCTGGTTTGGAGGAGGATCCGCTGTGCCCTTGGATCCCACAGCTCACGGGTGCTAGAAATGAGAAGTTTGACCAGGCCAATATTCAAGCTGCAATCATTTTATTAATTAATATGGTAAAGTATCAGCAATACAGTGCTGGGTACAGCGGGGGAAGTTTTCCCTCCAACTGCACACTGAAAGTTGAGGGTTACAGGTATTTATAGGGGCACTCATCAGCTTTCACAGCAGTTTCTATTCCAATTTTTAGGTCAGAATTCTATACATTACTGAGATTTAGTTTTTCTCAGGATTTATCCCAAAAGGAGTATCCCCAGGTGGTGCTGCTCCAGCTTCCAAAGGAAGAAAGACAAATCCCATCTGGTGCAGTCCAGCTCCCCAGACGTGGGTCCACCTTTTAATTACAAGGACTATAAATCTCATAACAGTGATGTCCAGCTTCCCTTGGTTGAAACCATAAATCCTTGAGGTGATGTTCATCTTCCTTTCTCAAGCTGCTTTTCTCTGCTTTATTAAGGTGTGAGATAAGCATATTTCCTTTATATATATTCCAAAGCTATAGTTTCAAGGATACAAGCAATTTTCTGAAATTATACTTCAAAAGGTTATTATTGCAGAACTCTTCATGGATTAACAGCAAGCAAAAAGCAACATCCTTAACGCTTTAATTCCAATGCTCCTAAATCAACCAAGGTTAATTGCAAACAAAGGATAGGTTCAAAGCCCTTCTTCCATGCCTTATTTTCCTCAGTTATTATTAGAATTTACAGCTGTCCCATGGTTGGTCTCCACACATATCACAATCACAAATACCCACATTGCCTGTATGCGGGGACAGACTGCTGACAGGCAAGGGGGAGATCCTGAAATTTGGGATTAACTTCATCCTGACCCCTGACACAGACAAGGGGCAGCTCCTGAAATTTGGGATTAATTTCACCCTGACTCCTGACACAGACAAGGGGGAGATCCTGAAATTTGGGATTAACTTCATCCTGACCCCTGACACAGACAAGGGGCAGCTCCTGAAATTTGGGATTAATTTCACCCTGACCCCTGACACAGACAAGGGGGAGATCCTGAAATTTGGGATTAATTTCACCCTGACCTCCCCAAATGGGAGCTCCTGAAATTTGGGGTTAATTTCACCCTGACCCCTGACACAGACAAGGGGGAGATCCTGAAATTTGGGGTTAATTTCACCCAGAACCCTGACACAGACAAATGGGAGCTCCTGAAATTTGGGATTAATTTCACCCTGACTCCTGACACAGACAAGGGGGAGATCCTGAAATTTGGGGTTAATTTCACCCTGACCTCCCCAAATGGGAGCTCCTGAAATTTGGGATTAACTTCACCCTGACCCCTGACACAGACAAGGGGCAGCTCCTGAAATTTGGGGTTAATTTCACCCAGAACCCTGACACAGACAAGGGGCAGCTCCTGAAATTTGGGATTAATTTCACCCTGACTCCTTACACAAACACAAGGGGGAGATCCTGAAATTTGGGGTTAATTTCAAGGCTTTGTCACAGAGCCCAGAGAGGTTCAGATTCCTGAAACAGATAAGTGGGAATTCCTGAACTGGATTCATTTCATCCTGACCCCTGACACAGACAAGGGGCAGCTCCTGAAGTTTGGGGTTAATTTCACCCTGACCTCCCCAAATGGGAGCTCCTGAAATTTGGGATTAATTTCACCCTGACCCCTGACACAGACAAGGGGCAGCTCCTGAAATTTGGGGTTAATTTCACCCAGACTCCTGACACAGACAAGTGGGAGCTCCTGAATGAATTAACTTTTGGTTAATTTCAAGCCGCTTTGGAGTTAATTTCAAGGGTTTGTCACAGAGCCTGGACACCCTGACTCCTGAAACAGACGGGGCTGCTTTCCAAAACGGGAGTTTCTGAGCTTTGGGGTGAAATGCTGGGTTCAAGGGGGGATGGGGAGCAGGCGGCTGGGGAAGGTGGCACTTTCCTTGGCAATGGGGAATGGTAGAGGGAACACGCAGCTGGAGTTTGGGATTGAAGGGAGGCTGCGCCCTCTGAAACTGAGACAGAGAGAAAACCCCGCGGGCTGTGCCTGGTGAACTCTCCCTTTATTTGAATAAAGCTGCAGGACTCCTCTGTCTCCTTTAGGGACACCGGCTTTTCCCAGCGGGATTTTCTGCACACTTTGGGACTGCAGTCACCTTTCCATCCTCTTTGGGGCTGAGGGACAGCATGGGGCAGGAGGAGACAGGATGGGGCAGGAGGAGCAGGGGCTGCCTCTCCTCGGGGAAGGGACACAGGTTGTGTCCTGCTGGGATGTCACAACGGTGTCACTGCTGTGGGGCTGTGTCCTCTTATGGGCAGGACACGGGGACAGTGCCAAGGGGCTGTGTCCCCTAAGGAGGTGTCCAAGCCGTGGGGCATAACACGAGGCAGTGCCATGGGGCTGTGTCCTTTCCTGGGTACAACACGAGGCAGTGCCATGGGGCTGTGTCCTTTCCTGGGTACAACACGAGGCAGTGCCATGGGGCTGTGTCCTTTCCTGGGTACAAGATGAGGCAGTGCCATGGGGCTATGTCCTCTCATGGAGGAGGACATGGGGACAGTGCCACGGGGCTGTGTCCTTTCCTGGGTACAACACGGGGACAGTGTTACGGGGCTGTGTCATTCACGGAGATGTCCAAGCCATGGGGCTCTGTCCTCATGGTAAGGACACGGGGCTGTGTCCCCTCGATGGGTACGACACTCTCCCCACCCAATCTTCCCCCAGTCCCGGGGCCGCGCTGCTCTGTCCGTCCCTCCCTGGGCAGAGCGGCCGCGCAGGCCCGGCCCCCTCCTGGACTACATCTCCCATGGTTCCTCGCGGCCCAGTCCCTCCCCCGGACTACATCTCCCATGGTTCCTCGCGGCCCAGCCCCTCTCCCGCACTACATCTCCCATAGTGCCATGCGGCCCAGCCTCGCTCCTGGACTACATCTCCCATGGTTCCTCGCGCGCGCGGGCCCATCCCGCACTACATCTCTCATAGTGCCATGCGGCCCAGCCCCCTCCCGCACTACATCTCCCATGGTGCCGTGCGGCCCAGCCCCGCTCTCGGACTACATCTCCCATGGTTCCTGGCGCGCGCGAGACCCTCCCGGACTACATCTCCCATGGTTCCTCGCGGCCCAGCCCCTCTCCCGGACTACATCTCCCATGGTTCCTCGCGCGCGCAGGGGCCCCTCCCGCACTACATGTCCCGTGGTGCCCCGCGCGCGGGTGGCGGAGCGGGGCCGAGCAGCCCCGGCGGTGCCGCTGCCGGCCGGGCCGGGCCGCGCAGGTGGAGCGGCCCCATGGAGCGGCCGAAGATGGCGGAGCTGGAGAGCCTGGAGACGGCGGCGGAGCACGAGCGGATCCTGCGCGAGATCGAGAGCACCGACACGGCCTGCATCGGCCCCACGCTCAGGTGCGGGACCGCGGGGGGAGCGCGCATCCTGCGCCGCTCGGGGGATGCGGGGGGCGCTGCCGCCGGGGCTGTGCGGGGTTACCGGGGCAGCGCCGCCCGTGCCCTTCGCCAGCCGGTGTCACCGTGTCACCCCCGGGCTGCTCCTTTGTTCTCCGAGCCCCCCGGGACAGCCCCGCTCCCTGGCGGGGTTCGCCCCTTCCCCGCTCCGTCACGTCCTTCCCGTCCCCCCGGAGCCGCCGCTCCCTGGGTTCGCTTTGGGCAGCGCAGCTCTGCCCCGGTGCCCGGTGTGGTGTTGACGTTAACCTGCGTCCGATGAGGACTCGCCCGATTTCCTAAAAAATGGCATTATTTTAGATCAGTTACCCACATCCGTTCCGTGCCCTGTTGTGGCTTGCTGGACCAAGTCAGCATCGCTGCCCTGAGATGCTGAGATAATCCCCCCGTCCTTGTTAATTCCCCTATCCTTGTAAATTCCCCCATCCTTGTAATTCAGTTCCCCCGTCCTTGTTAATTTCCCCACCCATGTAATTCCCCCATTCTTATTATTCCCCCGTCCTTGTTAATTTCCCCATCCTTGTAAATTTCCCCATCCTCGTTAATTTCCCCATCCTCGTTAATTTCCCCATCCTCGTTAATTCCCCCATCCTTGTTAATTCCCCCATCCTTGTTAATTTCTCTATCCTTGTTAATTCCCCCATTCTTGTAATTCCCCCATCCTTGTTAATTTCTCTATCCTTGTTAATTCCCCCATTCTTGTAATTCCCCCATCCTTGTTAATTGCCCCATTCTTGTTATTCCCCCGTCGTTCCCCGCCCTGGAAGTGCTGCCGAAGTTCTCCCAAGGACTTTGAGTCCCCCGCAAGCGTTTGCCGAGGCAGGTGTGTGCGTGCTACCGGGGTGGATGGGGATTGTCTGTGATACCCGGGTGGATGGGGATTGTTTGTGATACCCGGGTGGATGGGGATTGTCTCTGATACCCGGGCGGATGGGGATTGTTTGTGATACCCGGGTGGATGGGGATTGTCTGTGATACCCGGGTGGATGGGGATTGTCTGTGATACCCGGGTGGATGGGGGTAATTCCAGCTCCTCCCGATCACCGGGATCATCACGGAAACCCTCAGGAATACCGGGGTTAAACCGCGAGCAGATAACGCCGTTATCTCGGAGCTCAGCTCGGTGCCTCCGGGAGGGGAATTCGGGCTTTGGGCTGGCTGCACTCGGGGCTGGAGCCTCCCCTGCTTTTATTTTCTGCTCCAATTTCCCGGCTGGAACCCCTGGAGCAGCTCCTGGGGCCTCTGTGGCCATCCGAGCTCGGAGCTCGGGGGTTTTCAGCGATGCTGCAGCGCTGGCACCGAGCTGGGCACGGAAACTTTGGGATTTATGGAGCGGCAGAGCCCTGGGTGTGCTCCAGCATTGCCCAGCCCCTCCTTTAGTGGGAATTCTTGCACTTTGCTTCCCTGGAGTTCTCCCCCGAAGCTTCTCAAGGCAAACTGAGCAGTGGGAATGAGATTTATTATTCTGCAAAAACTGGTTGGGATGGGTGGGAGCTGCCAGGGCGAGGAGTGTGGGTGGTTTTTTTCCATTTCAGAGGACAAAAAGTGCAGCTGATCTCGTCTCTTGATATCGGAGTTCGGTGAGGAGCTGGGTTTGATGTGGAGTTTGCATTTCCACAGGACAAACACAGAACTCGCTCAGCTCTGTTAAATACCCGGCCTGGGAGGGGTTTGGGTTTTACTCATTCCCTGCTGGATGTGGGGACGTTTAATTATAAATTAATGATCAGCGAGGATGGCAGAGTTAAACTGGCCCAGCTCAGGGTGAACACCCGAGGCAGGAAAGGAGGATGGTGGAAACTTTATTTTTCTTTTTTTTTTTTTTTTTTTTTTTATAAAAGGTGACTCATTTCTTGTGGGCATCATGGAATAATTGTGTGCCAGGGCCAGGCTGGCTTCTCTGCCAGGAACTGCCCGGGCCCAGCTCAGGGCCAGGCCGGAGTGCTGGGGCTTGGCTTGGCAGAGCTGGGCTTGTTTGGATTCCTTGGGTCTGCAGAATTGGGCTTTTATTGATAACAGAATTGGGCTTTTATTGATTCCTTGGGTCTGCAGAATTGGGCTTTTATTGGTGCAGAATTGGGTTTTTATTGATTGCAGAATTGGGCTTTTATTGATTCTTTTGGTTTGCAGAATTGGGCTTTTATTGATAACAGAATTGGGCTTTTATTGATTCCTTGGGTCTGCAGAATTGGGCTTTTATTGATAACAGAATTGGGCTTTTATTGATAACAGAATTGGGCTTTTATTGATTCCTTGGGTCTGCAGAATTGGGCTTTTATTGATAACAGAATTGGGCTTTTATTGATGAATAATTTGGTTTTTATTGGTTCCTTGGGTTTGCAGAATTGGGCTTTTATTGGTGCAGAATTGGGTTTTTATTGATTGCAGAATTGGGCTTTTATTGATTCTTTTGGTTTGCAGAACTGGGCTTTTATTGACTCCTTGGGTTGGCAGAATTGGGCTTTTATTGGTGAATAATTTGGTTTTTATTGATTCCTTGGGTTGGCAGAATTGGGCTTTTATTGGTGAATAATTTGGTTTTTATTGATTCCTTGGGTTGGCAGAATTGGGCTTTTATTGGTTCCTTGGGTTTGCAGAATTGGGTTTTTATTGGTGCAGAATTGGGTATTTATTGGTCCCTTTGGTTTCCAGAATTGGGCTTTTATGGATTCCTTTGATTTGCAGAATTGGGCTTTTATTGATCCCTTGGGATTGCAGAACTGGGTTTTTATTGTTTCCTTGGGTCTGCAGATTTGGGTTTTTATGGGTTCCTTTGGTTTGCAGAATTGGGTTTTTATTGGTGCAGAATTGGGCTTTTATTGATTCCTTGGGTTGGCAGAATTGGGTTTTTATTGATTGCAGAATTTGGTTTTTATTGATTCTTTGGGTTGGCAGA
Organism: Setophaga petechia; assembly: GCA_024362935.1. Taxonomy (NCBI): domain Eukaryota; kingdom Metazoa; phylum Chordata; class Aves; order Passeriformes; family Parulidae; genus Setophaga; species Setophaga petechia. Next base: position 451,129 of record JANCRA010000116.1, on the reverse strand, counting down.
ACTGGGCTTGTTTTGATTCCTTGGGTCTGCAGAATTGGGCTTTTATTGGTGCAGAATTGGGCTTTTATGGGTTTCTTTGGTTTGCAGAATTGGGTTTTTATCAGTTCCTTTTAAGTTTCTAGAATTGGACTTTTATTGGTTCCTTTGGTTTGTTGAATTGGGCTTTTATTGGTGCAGAATTGGGCTTTTACTGGGTTTTTTGGTTTGCAGAATTGGGCTTTTATTGATTCTTTTGGTTTGCAGAATTGAGTTTTTATTGATTGCAGAACTGGGTTTTTATTGATTCCTTGGGCTGGCAGAATTGGGCTTTTATTGGTGCAGAATTGGGTTTTTATTGGTTCCTTTGGTTTGCAGAATTGGACTTTTTTGGTGGACAATTGGGCTTTTACTGGGTTTTTTTACCCAGAATTGGGTTTTTATTGGTTCCTTTGATTTCCAGAATTGTGCTTCTATGGGTTCCTTTGATTTGCAGAATTGGGCTTTTATTGATAACAGAATTGGGCTTTTATTGATTCCTTGGGTCTGCAGAATTGGGCTTTTATTGATTGCAGAACTGGGCTTGTTTTGATTCCTTGGGTTTGCAGAACTGGGCTTTTATTGGTGCAGAATTGGGTTTTTATTGGTTCCTTTGATTTCCAGAATTTGGTTTTTATGGGTTCCTTTGGTTTGCAGAACTGGGCTTTTGCTGGGTTCTTTGGTTTGCAAAATTGGATTTTTATCAGTTCCTTTAAGTTTCTAGAATTGGACTTTTATTGGTCCCTTTGGTTTGCAGAATTGGGCTTTTATTGGTGCAGAATTGGGCTTTTATTGGTTCCTTGGGTCTGCAGAATTGGGTTTTTATTGGTTGCAGAACTGGACTTTATTGGTGCAAAATTGGGTTATTATGGGTTCCTTTGATTTGCAGAATTGGGCTTTTACTGGGTTCCTGGGGTCTGCAGAATTGGGCTTTTATTGGTGCAGAATTGGGTTTTTACTGGGTTTTTTGGTTTCCAGAATTGGGTTTTTATTGATTCCTTTAGGTTTCTAGAATTGGACTTGTATTGATTCCTTTGGTTTGCAGAATTGGGCTTTTATTGGTGCAGAATTTGGTTTTTATGGGTTCCTTTGATTTGCAAAATTGGGCTTTTACTGGGTTTTTTGGTTTGCAGAATTGAGTTTTTATTGGTACAGAATTGGGTATTTATTGGTCCCTTTGATTTCCAGAATTGGGTTTTTATTGATCCCTTGGGTTTGCAGATTTGGGTTTTTATGGGTTCCTTTGATTTGCAGAACTGGGTTTTTATTGGTGCAGAATTGGGTTTTTATTGGGTTTTTGGTTTCCAGAATTGGGTTTTTATGGGTTCCTTTGATTTGCAGAATTGGACTTTTACTGGGTTTTTTGCTTTGCAGAATTGGATTTTTATTGGTTTCTTGGGTTTGCAGAATTGGGCTTTTATTGGTGCAGAATTGGGCTTTTGCTGGGTTCTTTGGTTTGCAAAATTGGATTTTTATCAGTTCCTTTAAGTTTCTAGAATTGGACTTTTATGGGTTCCTTTGGTTTGCAGAATTGGGTTTTTATTGTTGCAAAATTGGGTTTATATGGGTTCCTTTGATTTCCAGAATTGGGCTTTTATTGGTTCCTTGGGTCTGCAGAATTGGGTTTTTATTGGTGCAGAATTGGGTTTTTATTGGTGCAGAATTGGGCTTTTATTGGGTTTTTGGTTTCCAGAATTGGGTTTTTATGGGTTCCTTTGGTTTCCAAAATTGGGTTTTTATGGGTTCCTTTGATTTGCAGAATTGGGTTTTTACTGGGTTTTTTTGTTTCCATAATTGGGTTTTTATCAGTTCCTTTAAGTTTCTAGAATTGGATTTTTATTGGGTATTTTGGTTTGCAGAATTGGACTTTTATTGGTGCAAAATTGGGCTTTTACTGGGTTTTTGTGTTTCCAGCATTGGGTTTTTATCAGTTCCTTTAAGTTTCTAGAATTGGACTTTTATTGATTCCTTAGGTTTGCAGAATTTGGTTTTTATCAGTTCCTGTCCCCCTTGGTGTGCAGAATTGTGCTTTTTGTTGTTCAGAATTGGATTTTATCAGTTCCTGATCCCTTTGGTTTGTAGAATTTGACTTTCAGTGGTGCAGAATTGGACTTTTATTGCTTCCTTTGGTTTGCAGAATTGGCATTTTATAGGTGCAAAATTGGGTTTTTATGAATTCCTGACCCCTTTAGTGGGCATAATTGGCATTTCATAGGTGCAGAATTGGGTTTTTATGAATCCCTGACCCCTTTGCTGTGCAGATTTGGCATTTTATTGGTGCAGATTTGGGTTTTATTGGTTCCTGACCCCTTGGTTTCCAGAACTGGGCTTTTATTGACTCCTTTGGTGTGCAGAATTGGCATTTTGTAGATGCAGAATTGGGTTTTTATGGGTTCCTGGCTCTTTTGGTGTGCAGAATTGGGATTTTATAGATGCAGAATTGGGTTTTTATCAGTTCCTGACCCCACTATTTTTGTCCTTTGGCAATGATTTCCAGGTGATTCCTGTAATTCCTTCACTGATTCTGTGACTTTTTTTTTCATCCTCAAACAATTTCCTGGTGATTTTTGTAATTCCCTGCCTGATTCTGTGGCTTTTTTGTCCTCTTTAAACAATTTCCAGGTGATCCTTGTAATTCCTTGCTTGATTCTTTGACTTTTTTTTTTTGTCATTTTCAAATTATTTCCAGGTGATTTCTGTAATTCCCTGTCCTTTTGTGTCCCCTGGCAATGATTTCCAGGTGATTCTTATTATTCCCTGCCTGATTCTGTGACTTTTTTGTCATCCTCAAATTATTTCCAGGTGATTCCTGTAATTCCTTCACTGATTCTGTGACTTTTTTTTTCATCCTCAAACCATTCCCAGGTGATTCTTGTAATTCCCTGCCTGATTCCCTGGCTTTTTTTGTCCTCTTTAAACAATTTCCAGGTGATCCTTGTAATTCCTTGCTTGATTCTTTGGCCTTTTTTTTTTGTCATTTTCAAATTATTTCCAGGTGATTCCTGTAATTCCTTCATTGACTCTGTGACTTTTTTTTTCATCCTCAAACGATTTCCTGGTGATTCTTGTAATTCCCTGCCTGATTCCCTGGCTTTTTTTGTTCTCTTCAAATTATTTTCAGGTGATTCTTGTTATTCCTTGCTTGATTCTTTGACTTTTTTTGTCATTTTCAAACCATTCCCAGGTGATTCTTGTTATTCCCTGCCTGATTCTGTGGCTTTTTTGTCCTCTTTAAACAATTTCCAGGTGATCCTTGTAATTCCTTGCTTGATTCTTTGGCCTTTTTTTTTGTCATTTTCAAATTATTTCCAGGTGTTTCTTGTAATTCCCTGCCTTTTGTGTCTCCTGGCAATGATTTTCAGGTGATTCTTATTATTCCTTACTTGATTCTTTGGCCTTTTTTTGTCCTCTTCAAATGATTTCCAAGGTGATTCTTGTAATTCCTTGCTTGATTCTTTGACTTTTTTTGTCATTTTCAAATGATTTCCAGGTGATTCTTGTAATTTCTTCACTGATTCTGTGACTTTTTTTTGTCATCCTCAAACGATTTCCTGGTGATTCTTTATAATTCCCTGCCTGATTCCCTGGCTTGTTTTTGTCATCTTCAAATTATTTCCAGGTGATTCTTGTAATTCCCTTCTTGATTCTGTGACTTTTTTATCCTCTGGCAATGATTTCCAGGTGATTCTTGTTATTCCCTGCCTGATTCTCTGGCCTTTTTTTTTGTCATCTTCAAATTATTTCCAGGTCATTCTTTTTATTCCCTGCCTGATTCTGTGACTTTTTTTTGTCATCCTCAAACAATTTCCAGGTGATTCTTGTAATTCCCTGCCTGATTCCCTGGCTTGTTTTGTTCTCTTCAAATTATTTCCAGGTGATTCTTGTTATTCCCTGCCTGATTCTGTGGCTTTTTTGTCCTCTTTAAACAATTTCCAGGTGATTCTTGTTATTCCTTGCTTGATTCTTTGACTTTTTTTGTCATTTTCAAATTATTTCCAGGTGATTCCTGTACTTCCCTGTCCTTTGTGTCCCCTGGCAATTATTTCCAGGTGATTCTTGTAATTCCCTGCCTGATTCTGTGACTTTGGTATCCACTGGAAACAATTTCCAGGTGATTCTTGTAATTCCCTGCCTGATTCCCTGGCTTGTTTTGTTGTCTTCAAATTATTTTCAGGTGATTCTTGTTATTCCCTACCTGATTCTTTGGCTTTTTTTGTCATCCTCAAATGATTTCCAGGTCATTCTTTTTATTCCCTGCCTGATTGTGTGACTTTGGTATCCACTGGAAACAATTTCCAGGTGATTCTTGTTATTCCTTCATTGATTCTTTGACTTTTTTTGTCATTTTCAAATTATTCCCAGGTGATTCCTGTACTTCCCTGCCTGTTTCTGTGGTTTTTGTTCCCTCCCAGGTGTGTGTTTGTGTTTGCTCTCCAGCTCTGTTCCCTCCCAGGTGTGTGTTTGCTTTGTGTTTGCTCTCCAGGCTGCTCCTGCTGCTCTTTCTCAATCCTGGTTGTTGTTTCCCAGGCCAGGAAAATCAGGAATTTTCTACCTGGCCATGGATCAGCCAAGGATTTTAGCCAGAATCGTGGAGATGTGGAACTGTGGAAAAATGGGAATTATTTTTTAGCATTCTGTGTATATATTTATTAGGATTATGTTAGCTATTTATTATTTTTTAGAATTATGTGTATATATTTATTAGGATTATATTAGATTTTTTTTTTTAGGATTATGTGTATATATTTATTAGGATTATGTTTATATGTTTATTAGGACTATGTTAGGTATTTATTATTTTGTAGGATTATGTGTATATATTTATTAGGATTATGTGTATATATTTATTAGGACTATGTTAGCTATTTATTATTTTTTAGAATTATGTGTATATATTTATTAGGATTATGTTAGCTATTTATTATTTTTTAGAATTATGTGTATATATTTATTAGGATTATGTGTATATATTCATTAGGATTATATTAGCTATTATTTTTTAGGATTATGTGTATATATTTATTAGAATTATGTTAGCTATTTATTATTTATTAGGATTATGTGTATATATTTATTAGGATTATATTAGCTATTTATTATTTTTTAGGATTATGTGTGTTATATTCATTAGGGTCCTATTTATTAGGGTTATATTTATATTTATTAGGCACTGCCAGAGCTGGCCTGGGTGTTTTCCATGCCCATTCCCTGCTTGGCACCTCCCTGTGCCCAGCTGGCACACAGCAGCTCCAGCTCCTCTTTTTGGGGTTTTTTTAGGATTATGTGCATATATTTATTAGGATTATATTAGATATTTATTAATTTTTAGGATTATGTGTATATATTTATTAGGATTATGTGTATATATTTATTAGGATTATGTGTATATATTTATTAGCATTATGTCACATATTTATTATTTTTTTAGGATTATGTGTATATATTCATTAGGATTATGGTAGGTATTTATTATTTTTTAGGATGATGTGTATATATTTATTAGGATTATGTTAGATATTTATTATTTTTTAGGATTATGTGTGTTATATTCATTAGGGTTATATTTATTAGGGTTATATTTATTATATAATAATATAGGGCTGGCCTGGGTGTTTTCCATGCCCATTCCCTGCTTGGCACCTCCCTGTGCCCAGCTGGCACACAGCAGCTCCAGCTCCTCTTTTTGGGTTTTTTTAGGATTCTGTGTATATATTATGTTAAATATTTATTATTTATTTAAAATATTTATATATTTTTTAATATTATGTGTACATATTTATTAGGATTATGTTAAATATTTATTATTTTTTAGGATTCTGTGTATATATTTATTAGGATTTTTTAGATATTTATTATTTTTTAGAATTATGTGTATCTATTTATTAGGATTATGTTAGATATTTATTATTTTCCACTGTCCCAGGTGGATCCAGCCTGGATTGGGCAGCCCCAGCTGCTCTGGGAATTCCATCCCAGCCTGGAATTCTGGGCTGCTGAGCTGGGGCTGGGGCTGTGCACAGGGAATGTCCTGGGTTATTTTCTGCTCTGTGTTCCAGTGGAGCTGGGGTGGAATCCTGACAGTCCTGTGGCATGCAGGGTTCTGGGGCTGAATTTGGGAAATTGAGCTTGGAAACTCCTGTGGGATCCCGGGTTCTAGAGCTGAATTTGGGAAGCTGAGCACAGGAACTTCTGTGACATCCAGGGTTCTGGGGCTGAATTTGGGAACTGGAACACAGAAATTCCTGTGGGATCCAGGGTTCTGGGGCTGAATTTGGGAATCTGAGCACAGAAATTCCTGTGGTATCCCGGGTTCTGGAGCTGAATTTGAAAAACTGAACACAGAAATTCCTGTGGTGTCCAGGGTTCTGGAGTTGAATTTGGGAAACAGCTCAGAAATTCCTGTGGTATCCAGGATTTTGGAGTTGAATTTGGAAAACTGAGCACAGAAATTCCTGTGGTATCCAGGATCCAGGAGCTGAATTTGGGAACCTGAGCACAGAAATTCCTGTGGTATTCAGGGTTCTGGAGCTGAAAATGGGAAATTGAGCACAGAAACTTCTGTGGTATTCAGGGTTCTGGAGCTGAGTCTGGGAACTGAGCACAGAAATTCCTGTGGTATCCAGGGTTCTGGAGCTGAATTTGGAAAACTGAACACAGAAATTCCTGTGGCATGCAGGGTTCTGGAGCTGAGCTTGGAAATCTGAGCACAGAAATTCTCCTGGGTTCTGGAGCTGCACTTGGGAAACAGCCCAGAAATTCCTGTGGTATCCAGGATTTTGGAGCTGAATTTGGAAAACAGCACAGAAATTCCTGTGGTATTCAGGATCCAGGAGCTGAATTTGGGAAGGTGAGCACAGAAATTCCTGAGGCATGCAGGGTTCTGGAGCTGAATTTGGAAAACTGAGCACAGAAATTCCTGTGGGATCCAGGATCCAGGAGCTGAATTTGGGAATCTGAGCACAGAAATTCCTGTGGTATTCAGGGTTCTGGAGCTGAATTTGGAAAACCAAGCGCAGAAATTCCTGTGGGATGCAGGATTCTGGAGATGAATTTGGGAACCTGAGCACAGAAATTCCTGTGGTGTCCAGGGTTCTGGAGCTGAATTTGGGAAACAGCTCAGAAATTCCTGTGACATGCAGGGTTCTGGAGCTGAATTTGGGAAAGCTGAGCAGAGAAATTCCTGTGGTATTCAGGATTTTGGAGCTGAATTTGAGAAACTGAACACAGAAATTCCTGTGGTATTCAGGGTTCTGGAGCTGAATTTCTGAAACTGAGCACAGGAACTCCTGTGGTAGTCAGGATTCTGGAGGTGAATTTGGGAAGCTGAGCACAGAAATTCCTGTGGTATCCAGGGTTCTGGAGCTGAATTTAGGAATCTGACCCCAGAAATTCCTGTGGGATCCAGAGTTCTGGAGGTGAATTTGGGAAGCTGAGCACAGAAATTCCTGTGGTATCCTGGGTTCTGGAGCTGAATTTGGGAACCTGAGCACAGGAATTCCTGTGGTATCCAGGGTTCTGGAGCTGAATTTGGGATCCTGAGCACAGGAGCTCAGCTGAGCAGTGCTGGCAGAGCAGAGAAGCTCCAGGTTTGGTACAGCAGTGATCTCTCAGTGGTGTCAGGTGCTCTGCTTGCCTTGCACAGTTTTGGATGTTGCTCAGTTCCTCCCAACTATAAAATCACCAACTTTTCCCACCTCACAGCATTGGTGATCTTCAGTTATCCTTGTTAATCGCTTTGCACTTAAGCAAAGGACTTTAAAACTTTGCAGAAGGAACTCAAAGGGCAAAAAGTAACAAAACAACCCCCAAAAATGGGATTCAATAGCTGAACACAATTTATTTCCTGTGTGCCACCCAGATATGACTCAAGCCAGGCCTGGGATTCTTCCTCATCCCCTCAGGGCTCCCAGCATCTCCTAAAATGAAATTTGTTTTACAACTTCCTGAAAATCTTCAGAGTTTTTCTGTTTCCCACAGCTGTGCCCTTGGTCCAGGATGGAGAAATGACCCAAAAAGCTGAAGGAGGTTTGGCTGTGGGGATTCCCAGATTTCCAGCCCAGGCAGGAGCTGGCACGGGGGGGTTTGGTGGGGCCAGAGCCAGGACTGAGTTTTGGTGGGTTTGGGGAATTCAGGAGGTTTGGGCAGGCACAAACCTGGCTCATTGCTGCTCTGTGCTGTGGGGAGGGGTTTTTGTGCTCTCCCACCTCCTGGGAGTTGTTTCCTGTCGGGATCAAGGAAATCAATTCCTGGATTGGTTTGTCAGAGTGACCCCCAGAAAAGTTCCAGAGTCTCTTTTCCCAGCCCGGCGCTGAAAGAAGGAGTCAGAGCTCTTCATTTCTTGGTCTCAAGGTCGTTTATTAATTCTTATCTATAAAATTTTCTTTCTGCCCAGCAGAGATCTGCTCAGCAGGGCAACCACAGGCACTCTGCCTGCCCCTGGGGTGGTGTTGTGTCTTTATACTACAAACTGCCTGTGCAATATTTACAATTACTCCCCAATGCCCATCACCTGTGTTAGACACTGAGCTTCTACTCTAAACCCATCTGTGAGTGCCACCATCACAGCAGGAGATGGAGGCCAAGAAGAAGAAGGAGAAAGGCTGGACACACCCAGTTCCCTCCATCTTGCCTCCTGAACCCCCATACCAAAAACCCTAAAATCTACTTTTCCACCCTGTGATAACTTCACTGATATTCTACTTCAACTGTTGTGCCTTGCAGATCTTCATGCAAGGTTGGTAATTTGCTCCACGGGTCACAATCAAACCCACAGGGGCATTTTGGGCTCTGTGCCAGGGTCTCTGAGCCCCCTGGCAGGGTCTGGGCTGCTCAGGACAGACAGAGGGATGTGCTGGGTCCCAACAGAACATCCCTGCAGCTCCTGCTGGGCCCTTTGTGCCTCCCCAGTGTCCAGACTGGCTCTGGGCTCCAGCTGTGCCCTCACATCCTGAGCTGAGCTCTGTCCCTCCCTGCCCTCCCTGAGCCTCTGGGATTCTGAATGAGCAGGGAGAGCACAGGGCAGGAGCATCCCTGGGGCTGGGATGGATGGCCAGGCTCCACTTTGGGAATTCTGGTTCCCTTGGAATAACATGGAGAGCAGGAGCATCCCTGGGGCTGCTGGGATGGAGCTGGGGTGGCCAGGCTGTCCCAGTCTTGGAATATTGGTTCCCTTGGATGAGCAGGAGCATCCCTGGGGCTGAGATGGATGGTCAGGCTGTCCCACTTTGGGAATTTTGGTTCCTTTAGATGAGCAGGGAAAGCAGAAGCATCCCTGGGGCTGGAGCAGGCGTGGCCAGGCTGTCCCAGTCAGGGAATTTTGGTTCCTTTAGATGAGCAGGGAGAGCAGGAGTATCCCTGGAGCAGGGGTGGTCAGGCTGTCCCATCTGGGAATTTTGGTTCCCCTGGGTGAGCATGGAGAACAGGAGCATCCCTGGGGCTGGGATAGAGCAGGGGTGGCCAGGCTGTCCCAGTCTTGGGATTTTGGTTCCCTTAGATGAGCAGGGAGAGCAGGAGCATCCCTGGGGCTGGGGGCTGGAGCTGGGGTGGCCAGGCTGTCCCAGTTTGGGAATTCTGCTTCCCCTGGATGAGCATGGAGAGCAGGAACATCCCTGGAGCAGGGGTGGTCAGGCTGTCCCAGCTGGGAATTTTGGTTTCCTTGGGTGAGCATGGAGAGCAGGAGCATCCCTGGGGCTGGGGGATGGAGCAGGGGTGGCCAGGCTGTCCCAATTTTGGTTCTGGATGAGCAGGGAGAACACAGAGCAGGAATATCCCTGGAGCAGGGGTGGCCAGGCTGTCCTAATTTGGGAATCCTGGATGAGCAGGGAGAGCAGGAGCATCCCTGGGGCTGGGATAGAGCAGGGGTGGCCAGGCTGTCCCAGTTTGGGAATTTTGGTTCCCCTGGGTGAGCAGGGGTGGCCAGGCTGTCCCAGTTTGGGAATTCTGGTTCTGGATGAGCAGAGAGCACAGAGCAGGAGCATCCCTGGAGCTGCTGGGATGGAGCTGGGGTGGCCAGGCTGTCCCAGTCTTGGAATTTTGGTTCCCTTGGATGAGCAGGAGCATCCCTGGGGCTGAGATGGCTGGTCAGGCTGTCCCAATTTGGGAATTCTGGTTCCCCTGGATGAGCATGGAGAGCAGGAAAATCCGTGGAGCAGGGGTGGCCAGGCTGTCCCAGTTTGGGATGAGCAGGGGTGGCCAGGCTGTCCCAGTTTGGGAATTTTGGTTCCCCTGGATGAGCAGGAGTGGCCAGGCTGTCCCAGTTTGGGAATTCTGGTTTCCCTGGGTGAGCAGGGGTGGCCAGGCTGTCCCAGTTTGGGATGAGCAGGGGTGGCCAGGCCGTCCCAGTTTGGGATGAGCAGGGGTGGCCAGGCTGTCCCAGTTTGGGATGAGCAGGGGTGGCCAGGCTGTCCCAGCTGTCCTGGGTGACACAGGGACAGTGTTCTGTGGTGCAGATGTGCAGAGGAGGAAGCTCAGCCCATGCATGAACGGCTGCCCTGGGTTTATTCTGGAATGGGGAGGGAATTTCTGCTCCTCCTGGGACAGCCCTGCTGAGGAGAGGGAGGAGAGCCTGGAGCAGCTTTGGGATGGAGGGGATTTGCCTTTCCTCACCCAGAAATGTCTCCTGAGGGTCACTTCGTGAGGGAAATCATCCAAAAATCATCCCCAGCATCTCTAAATCCCCTGGGGCTGCACACTGAGCTGGAATGGCACTGAGGGATCCAGGCTTGGCCTGGGCTCCAGGAATCCCATCCCCAGCAGCCCCATCCCTTTTTAGGCAGGAATTCAGGAATATCAGCACAATGAGTTAAAATCACACTGGATGCTCCAGACTTTGCCTGGGCTCCAGGAATCCCATCCCCAGCAGCCCCATCCCTTTTTAGGCTGGAATTCCTGGAATATCAGCACAGTGAGTTAAAATCACACTGGGTGCTCCAGACTTTGCCTGGGCTCCATGAATCCCATCCCCAGCAGCCCCATCCCTTTTTAGGCTGGAATTCCTGGAATATCAGCACAGTGAGTTAAAATCACACTGGGTGCTCCAGACTTTGCCTGAGCTCCATGAATCCCATCCCTTTTCCAAGCAGGAATTCAGGAATATCAGCACAGTGAGCTAAAATCACACTGAATGCTCCAGACTTTCCTGGGCTCCATCAATCCCATCCCTTTTCCAGACAGGAATTCAGGAATATCAGCACAGTGAGCTGGAATGGCACTGAATGCTCCAGGCTGGGCCTGAGCTCCATCAATCCCATCCCTTTTTTATGCAGTAATTCAGGAATATCAGCACAGTGAGTTAAAATCACACTGAATGCTCCAGACTGGGCCTGGACTCCATCAATCCCATCCCTTTTCCAGACAGGAATTCAGGAATATCAGCTCCCAGGAATTCAGGAATATCAGCACAATGAATGCTCCAGACTTTGCATGAGCTCCATCAATCCCATCCCCACCAGCCCCATCCATCCCTTTTCCAGACAGGAATTCAGGAATATCAGCACAGTGAGCTGGAATGGCACTGAGTGCTCCAGACTTTGCCTGGGCTCCATCAATCCCATGCACAGCAGTTCCATCCCTTTTTCAAGGCAGGAATTAATGGAATATCAGCAATCTGAGCTGAAATCACACTGAGTGCTCCAGATTTTGCCTGAGCTTCATGAATCCCATCCCTTTTTTATGCAATAATTCAGGAATATCAGCAATCTGAGCTGAAATCACACTGAGTGATCCAGACTTTGCCTGAGCTCCATCAATCCCATCCCTTTTTTATCCAATAATTCAGTAATATCAGCTCACTGAGCTGGAATGGCACTGAGTGCTCCAGACTTTGCCTGGGCTCCATCAATCCCATCCACAGCAGTTCCATCCTTTTCAAGGCAGGAATTCAGGAATATCAGCAATCTGAGCTGAAATCACACTGAGTGCTCCAGACTTTCCTGGGCTCCATCAATCCCATCCCCAGTAGTCCCATCCCTTTTCCAGGCAGGAATTCAGGAATATCAGCACAATGAATGCTCCAGACTTTCCTGGGCTCCATCAATCCCATCCCCACCAGCCCCATCCATCCCTTTTTCCAGGCAGAAATTCAGGAATATCAGCACAATAAGTGCTCCAGACTTTGCCTGGGCTCCATCAATCCCATCCCCACCAGCCCCATCCCCTTTTCCAAGCAGAAATTCAGGAATATCAGCTGCCAGGAATTCAGGAGTACCAGCTCCCAGGAATTCTGGAGTATCAGCTCCCAGGAATTCAGGAATACCAGCTCCCAGGATTTCAGGAATATCAGCTCCCAGGAATTCAGGAATATCACTCCCAGGAATTCAGGAATATCAGCTACCAGGAATTCAGGAATATCAGCTCCCAGGAATTCAGGAATATCACTCCCAGGAATTCAGGAATATCAGCTACCAGGAATTCAGGAATATCAGCTCCCAGGAATTCTGGAGTATCAGCTCCCAGGAATTCTGGAGTATCAGCTCCCAGGAATTCAGGAATATCACTCCCAGGAATTCAGGAATATCAGCACCCAGGAATTCAGGAATATCAGCTCCCAGGAATTCAGGAATATCACTCCCAGGAATTCTGGAATATCACTCCCAGGAATTCAGGAATATCACTCCCAGGAATTCAGCAATATCAGCTCTCAGGAATTCAGGAATATCAGCATTATGAGTGCTCCAGACTTTGCCTGGGCTCCATGAATCCCATTCCTTTTCCAAGCAGGAATTCAGGAATATCAGCTCATAAAAACCTCCCAGGAGCTTTAGAAGGAGCTGTCAGCCCATTTTCCTGCCACCCACACAGGGAATCTGCAAAAATGGAAAATAAATCCCCAAATTCTGACTTTCCCTCCTGAAAAGCAGACTTGGTGTGTCCAGAATTAATTGGGTTTTAAAGGATTTTATCCTTGCAGTGCTCCTGGAATTGTGTTATTGTTCCCTTCTCAGGCTGGTGCTGTGCAGGTCCCAAGTTTTTTGGTGTGGAGGAAAAAATATCAGGAATTTCTCCAGGGAAATAATTGGTAATTATGATCCAGACTGGTTTGGCTCAATGTGTTATCTCTGCCTGAAGGAATATCCTGAATTATCCCAGATTTTGTGGATAATTTCCCCTCAACAATGCTGAGGTTCTGTACAGAGCTCTGAGATGTGAATCTGTAATTCCCAGATTTCCCTTTTCTCCCAGCCCTGCTGCATTTCCTGAAAGAATATCAGGAATTTTTCCTGGAAATAATTGGTATTTATGATCTGGACTGGTCTGGCTTAATTTGTTATCTGTGCCTGAAGGAATATCCTGAATTATCCCAGATTTTATGGATAATTTCCCCTCACTAATGCTGAGATTCTGTACACAGCTCTGAGATATGAATCCCTGAAATTCCCAGATTTCCCTTTTCTCCCAGCAGTGCTGCAATTCCTGAACATTGGAAACTCCAATATCAGGAGTTTCTTCTGGGAAATAATTGTCATTTATGGTCTAGACTGATCTGCTTTAATTTGTTGGCTCTGCCTGAAGGAATATCCTGAAATTATCCCAGATATAGGAAATTACCCAGATTTTATGGATAATTTCCCCTCACCTGAGATTCTGTACCCAGCTCTGGGATGTGAATCTCTGTAATTCCCAAATTTCCCTTTTCTCCCAGCCCTGCTGCATTTCCTGAAAGAATATCAGGAATTTTTCCTGGGAAATAATTGTCATTTATGGTCTAGACTGGTCTGGCTTAATTTGTTGGCTCTGCCTGAAGGAATATCCTGAATTATCCCAGATTTTATGGATAATTTTCCCTCACCAATACTGAGGTTCTCTACACAGCTCTGAGATGTGAATCTCCGTAATTTCCAAATTTCCCTTTTCTCCCAGCCCTGCTCCATTTCCTGAAAAAAAAATCAGCAGTTTTTCCTGGAAATAATTGGTATTTATGGTCTAGACTGGTTTGGCTCAATGTGTTATCTGTGCCTGACGGAATATCCTGAAATTACCCAGATTTTATGGATAATTTCCCCTCAACAATGCTGAGATTCTGTACCCAGCTCTGAGATGTGAATCCCTGTAATTCCCAGATTTCCCTTTTCTCCCAGCCCTGCTGCAATTCCTGAAAAATGGAAACTCCAATATTAGGAGTTTCTCTTGGGAAATAATTGTCATTTATGATCAGACAAGTTTGGCTCAATGTGTTATCTGTGCCTGAAGGAATATCCTGAATTATCCCAGATTTTATGGATAATTTCCTCTCACCTGAGATTCTGTACCCAGCTCTGAGATGTGAATCCCTGTAATTCCCAAATTTCCCTTTTCTCCCAGCCCTGCTGCAAGTCCTGGACAAAAAAAAAAATCAGTTTTTCCTGGCAAATAATCAACATTTAAGGTAGTTTTTGTTTAATTATAAACTGTTACTTGAACTTGTGCAGCAGTGTGATGGAATTCCAGCACTGTGATGGAATTCCAGCAGGAATTGCAGCAGGAATTGCAGCACTGTGATGGAATTCCAGCAGGAATTGCAGCAGGGTGATGGAATTCCAGCAGGGTGATGGAATTGCAGCAGGGTGATGGAATTGCAGCAGGAATTGCAGCACTGTGATGGAATTGCAGCAGGAATTGCAGCAGAAATTGCAGCAGGGTGATGGAATTGCAGCAGGAATTGCAGCACGGTGATGGAATTGCAGCAGGAATTGCAGCACTGTAATGGAATTCCTGCAGGAATTGCAGCAGTGTGATGGAATTGCAGCAGGAATTGCAGCACTGTGATGGAATTGCAGCAGGAATTGCAGCAGGGTGATGGAATTGCAGCAGGAATTGCAGCAGGGTGATGGAATTGCAGCAGGGTGATGGAATTGCAGCACTGTGATGGAATTGCAGCAGGAATTGCAGCAGGAATTGCAGCAGGGTGATGGAGCAAAGCTGCTCCCAAGGCGTTTCTGTGCTCTGAGGTAACTCTGCCAAGAGAATTTCTGCACTCACCCCCATCACCAGGGTTAAACAGCAGCAGGGGAGAATTTCAAGGAATAAAAAGACAAAAAAAAAATTCCAACCCTGGGAAATTGAAGAGGCTGGAGTGCAGCTAAGCACACGTGCAGGATTAAAATAATTCAGAAGCACAGGTAATTAGTTAATAGCTGAATAATGAGGAGCTCCTTCAAACATCAGGAAAGCTGCCAGAGCAAGGGAGTGGGAGTTCTCCTCAAACTCCTCTACATGACTGGGCAAAGTAGAAATAGGGAATTTATTTTTCCTTTTTTTTTTAAGGACTGGTTAATAACCATGTAAAAAACACAATAGAGCAAAGCAGACAAGAGATCCTCGGGGTGGCATTCCCACATTTCCTTCCCCAGGCCTGTTCACCAGGGGGATGTGGACACAAAAATTCACTGCAATGTTGAAAGCGTTGTGAGAATCCCAAAAAAACCCCACAAAATGTGCAAATAAAAAATGGGCAAATAAAAAATGTGCAAATCAAAAATGGGCAAATAAAAAATGTGGAAATCAATCTGTGCTGCTGCAGGGCAGAGCTGCCCAGGGTTCCACAGGCAGGACCCTGAGGACACTGCAGGGACACAGAGCCTGAGCAGCTCCAGGGCCAGGGAGGAGGGACAGGGACAGAGGCACAAACCCTTTAAAAACCCTTTTAAACCCCTCTTTAAAAACCATTTAAAATCCCTTCTTACAAACCCTTTTAAACCCCTTTTTACAAACCTTTTAAAAACCCTTTTAAACCCCTTTCTAAACACCCTTTAAAACCCCTCTTTAAGAACTCTTTAAAATCCCTTTTAAAAAAGCCTTTAAAACCCCTCTTTAAAAACCCTTTAAAACCTCTTTAAAAACCCTTTTAAAAAAACCCTTTAAAACCCCTTCCTAAAAATCCTTTAAAACCCCTCTTTAAACACCCTTTAAAACCCCTTTCTAAAAACCCTTTAAAACTCCTTTAAAAACCCTTCAAAACCCCTTTTTAAAAACCCTTTAAAATCCCTCTTTAAAAACCCTTAAAAACCCCTTTTTTAAAAAACCTCTAAAACCCTCTTTTAAACACCCTTTAAACCCCTTTTTAAAAACCCTTCAAAACCTCTCTTTACAAGCTCTTTAAAATCCCCTTTCAAAAACCCTTTAAAATCCCTTTTAAAATCCCTTTTTGAAAACCCTTTAAAACCCCTTCCTAAAAATCCTTTAAAACTCCTTTTTAAACACCCTTTAAAACCCTTTTTAAAAACCCTTTTAAAAAACCTTTAAAACCCCCTTTTAAACATCCTTTAAAACCCATTTTAAAAACCCTTAAAAACCCCTTTTTTAAAAACTGCTGCAATTCCATCACAGTGCTGCAATTCTTGCTGGAATTCCATCACAGTGCTGCAATTCTTGCTGCAATTCCATCACAGTGCTGCAATTCCTGCAGGAATTCCATCACACTGCTGCAATTCCTGCTGCAATTCCATTACAGTGCTGGATTTCCATCACCCTGCTGCAATTCCTGCTGCAATTCCATCACCCTGCTGCAATTCTGCTGGAATTCCATCACACTGCTGGAATTCTTGCTGGAATTCCATCACAGTGCTGCAATTTCTGGAATATGGGGTTTCTCCCAGGTTTATCCCTGCTCCCAGCAGATTTGGGAGTTTGATCCCATCTTTAACACCTCCAGGGATGGAGGAGCAGAATTTCCCGTGCTGGGTTCTCCCCTGGGAGGAAAATCCTGGGGCAAAGCCAAGCCCAGAGCCTGAATCCAAATAAAATCCATGAAATTTGCTCCCATCCATCAAACCTCACAGGGATGGAGGAGCAGCATTTCTCACAGTGGGTTCTCCTCTGGAAGGAAAATCCTGGGGCAAAGCCAAGCCCAGAGCCTGAATCCAAATAAAATCCATGGGGTTTGCTCCCATCCATCAAACCTCACAGGGATGGAGGGGCAGCACTTCCCACTGTGAATTCTTTGGGAGGAAAATCCTGTGGCAAACCTGAGCCCAGAGCCTGAATCCCAAATCCCTGGAGTTTGCTCCCATTCTTACACCTTAGAGGGATGGAGGAGCAGCATTTCCTACAGTGGGTTCTCCTCTGGGAGGAAAATCCTGGGGCACACCCAAGCCCAGAGCCTGAATCCCAAATCCGTGGAGTTTGCTCCCATCCTTAACTCCTCACAGAGGTGGAGGGGCAGAATTTCCCACTCTGAGTTTTCCTCTGGGAGGAAAATCCTGGACAAAGCCAAGCCCAGAGCCTGAATCCCAGGGAAGGGATTCCCAGAATCTCCTTCTCCCCATCCTACTGCTGACCCCAATCCCAAACCCTCCCCTGGGAGCTGGGAAGGGGCTGCAGAATCAATCCCTGAGGAGCTGGGCAGGGGCTGGAGAATCCCTGAGGGAGCTGGGAAGGGGCTGCAGAATCCCTGAGGAGCTGGGCAGGGGCTGCAGAATCCCTGAGGAGCTGGGAAGGAGCTGCAGAATCCCTGAGGAGCTGGGCAGGGGCTGCAGAATCCCTGAGGAGCTGGGCAGGGGCTGCAGAATCCCTGAGGAGCTGGGCAGGGGCTGCAGAATCCCTGAGGAGCTGGGAAGGGGCTGCAGAATCCCTGAGGAGCTGGGCAGGGGCTGCAGAATCCCTGAGGAGCTGGGCAGGGGCTGCAGAATCCCTGAGGAGCTGGGCAGGGGCTCAGCCTGGAGCAAAGGAGGCTCAGGGGGCCCTTGTGGCTCTGCACAGCTCCTGCCAGGAGGGGAACAGGGACAGGAGCAGAGGGAACGGCCTCAGGGCAGCTCAGGGTGGATTATTGGGAATATTCCCCATGGAAAGGGGGGTCAGGAGTTGGGAATGCTCAGGGAGGTTTGGAGTCCCCATCCCTGCAGGGATTTCCAGCCCTGTGGATGTGACACTCAGGGACATGGGGCAGTGGTGGCCCTGGTGCTGCTGGGCATGGTTGGACTGGATGATCTTTTCCATCCATGATGATTTTGGGATTTGTGATTTCCAGCTGCCCTGCTGTGGCTCAGCAAAGAGCTGCCCTCGCGTTCATGCCATTGACAGAATGGTGGGATCCTGGCAAGGAATTCCTGGCTGGGCTGGAATTCCCAGATTTGCTGGGGCTGCCCCTGGATCCCTGGCAGTGCCCAAGGCACTTGGGGACAGGGGCAGGGCTGGCCCTGGTGCTGCACTGGGGGTCACTGGATGGTGTTAAAGATCTTTCCTGAAGGTTCTGTGATTCCCGGGATCCGCTGGATCCACTCTCCCCCCCCGTCCTGCTCCCTGTGGGGCTGAGCAGCCCCAGAGTGGCTCCTGTGGGGCTGTGCTGCCCCCGGAGCTGTCCCCTGTCACCCGGCAGGGCAGGAGCTGCTCTGGGCTGTCCCCTCTGCTGGCGCTGTCCTGCTCCAGGTGCCTCCAGACCAGAATTCCCTGGAAAATCAGGATCCAGGATTTCCTGTGGCTGAGCTTTCCAAACGAAGCTCCTTTAATAAATCTTCTGCTGCAGCTCTAGAAGATTCATGTGGATAAATCTCTCAGGGACAGGGTGACATTGTTGGGCTTGTCCTGGATTAAGGTTTTTTTTGTGACTTAGAAATGGGGTGACTGAGAGGTTTTAAAAACTTTTATTCTGTTTTTAGTTTCATTGGAATATAGAATAATATAGATATATTATCAGTATATAA